>JAAFCE010009126.1:29276405-29299743 GCA_013389805.1 Trigoniulus corallinus | reverse complement strand
TTGGTCTTTTGACTATTACTATTTATTGGTCTTTTGACTATTACTATATATGGGTCTTTTGACGTATATGTGTCACAATGGTGGGATGGCACTTTACATCCCCTACCATGGAACGACGTCTTTCTGGGCCCTAATGACCATAGGAATTGCGGGCCTCGGACAGCACATTGACAAACGCCGCTCTACAGTAGATCTTTAGAACGGGAGTGACATCAGTATTCAAATATCTTCATTAACATTTCAATAAAATTGATTTGGAGTAATATCATTTACCGTTTTATGGAGTAAAGTAGGCCTACTAACTCAATTACTAAGATTTAAATATGAAATGAAATTAGTGTGAAATTAGTGTGAAATTAGTATGAAATTAGTGTGAAATTAGTATGAAATTAGTGTGAAATTAGTATGAAATTAGTGTGAAATTAGTATGAAATTAGTGTGAAATTAGTATGAAATTAGTGTAAGATCATAAGACCAGTGGCGGATCCAGGATTTTCATCAGGGGGTAGGGTTGAACTAAAGCTCGCATATATTATGCGCCTAAGTTTATATGTGCCTGGGGGGGGTTGCAACCCCACCCTGGATCCGCGCGTGCATAAGACTATTGTAAACTCACACATGTAACCCTTACCGTATGGAAAGAAACAACCAAGGATTTCCAGTCGTAAAGATATGTAATTATGCCATAATTTTGGAATAATTCGCAGTCTTGAACAAGTTATGAATTCGTCAAAATAGTTGGTTATAATTGTTTCGGAATCATAGTTAGCAGTGAAAATCTAATAATAATAGAGAATTTATGCCAATGATACATTTTAGCAATTTAGGAGCATTACAGTATCTTACCTGGTCCTTTCCATTGAAATCTTTAACTATATTCCATTTATTATTATTTGTCTTATAGGAAACTAAATATGAATTAACCCATTGATCAACGTCTCCACGACCTTGTGTTGAAATGCCAGAAATTAACCGTTGCCCCTTGAAGTAAATCTGTAAGATATAATATGGGAGGATATCAGCATTTTTATTCATGTGTAATCTCAAATACACGCAAAGAAAAGCTTACAGAAAACACGTTCCAACATGTATTCCATGGATTTATGACAACCGCTAGGTTTACAATTGGTAAGATAACAACTGGATTCGGTAATTGGTAGGACATAACACCTCAAAGCCCAGTTAGTACTGACATGGATGGTCGCTCGGGAAAGCTGGGTACCGCTAATACCCAATAATCGTCGCATTAGTGTAGTGTCTGTGCAGTCTATGCATTAGAACTATACAGTGGACGGGTCTCTAATGACCTTGTAGTTGACGGGGCCTTAAACTCCAAAAAAAAAACCTCAGAGGAGTCAAAAACAACGAAGAACACCTGTAACCCATATTGTCAAAAAAACAGTTAACGGAGGAAAAAATACTGAAAATTCCCTAGAGTACGAAATGTCCTCATCAAATAATCCGAAATGTCCACAGTTCATGAGGACTTTATTCTGATATATGACGTTTATGCTTATTGTAATTGCTAAGTTTGAATAATTTGCAGCATGCTTGCATTTGTTTCCAGAAATAATCTAAAGCCAAATGGAATTATGAATCATATTTAAAGAATTATGCAGGGGGACAAGATCCCCAGTCCGGCAGTCATCAGAAACGAGCGAGCGGGTCCCGGGCTGTCGTCATCATGCAGCTGCAAGGAGATGGGGATATAGCATTCACGTCAAATGGCAGGCATTGCATTGATTATCTTCTTTTGAGTAAGCCTGCAACCCTCCCCCACACAACCCGTCAAATATTAATGCAGGTTCCTGACGCTTGGTGGGGTGCTCCCAGTTAGAACTGTCGATAACATAAAAAAGGTGAAGGGTTATGATAATATGACGCGGGGAACTGCGTCAGTGGGTCTAGGTTTGATCCTGGACCGAGGTGGGTTAGCTTCTTTTGGGCGAGGGAGATACTCTGAGTGCATCTTCCTTCAGATGCGAAGTAAAAACAAGGACCCGTGCGGTGTGTGATGACATTGGCACGTAGATGAGGCAAAATTTCCAGGTGTAGGAGCTCGCCCCTGGCGTCGATGGAATAGTAATTCTAATTCACTACACTGCAAGGAGCCTTATTTGGCCAATATGGCAGTGGAGAGACCAATTCTCATTCCTACATGCGTAACCATAAAGCTCCCAAAACCTTAGGATAAAATTCTTGTGATCCCCCTAAAAGACTAGTAATGGTAGGGTTTCCAAGGCTATTCCATTGCCGGATGGTCCTTGGGAAGAAATACCAGTAATATGGGTCTGTCTGTGCCCTCATCTCCTTCAATTTAAACGAATGATCCGTTCTTCCTTTATACTCAGTGAGGGACACACATCCAACCACAGGTCCATTGCATACCAGAAGGAGCAATCTGATAAAAAAGCTAATGCTTTGAGATATACACCGTGGCTTAGTGTGTCCCACCCTAGTTCTCTAATCATGTTAGACACACTCTCCCTGCGAGAAAGCCTGTGGAGTACAATTCTTGCTGCCCTCCTTTGGATCCTTTCAACCTCCCAAGATAAGTCCTGCCTGAGGGGAGACCAAATTGGACTACCATCCCAGACCTACCAACAATGGCCCCCTATGAGATGACCAGTGGAGAAAACTGACAAACCAACAGAGGTGCCATCCTTCGACCCATCCTTTTAAATAAAAACATGGCCCCTGATAGGTCAGAGAGCAATGCAGACACCACCATGGTGGTTGTTGGGGGCAGTGACCCACCTGAACTGTTAATCCTGATGGGGAAGTGGTCACTTCCACAAGAGTGTCAGACAGATCCTCACATTGTAAACCTGGCGCCAACTCAGGAGAGTGGATGGAGATGTCAATACAGGAAAGTCCACCAGTGGCAGTCATCATATTTGTTGGCAGCACGAAGTTCAAGCAGGCTGACGAGTGGCTATCATAATTCCCCTCCAAAAACATAGGAGGGATAGTAGCCTCCATATGAATTACAGACCCATATTGATGAGGTGTCAATGAATGGTTAACTGGCGCCTGGTGTGGTATCTCAAATGGCACCACCTGCTAGACAATGCCGATGTTGCTTCCATGCTGACAGGTCTCTGACGGATCATTCGATCTCACTTGGTGGCACTTGGCAGCACTTGGTGGCTGTCTTCTTTAATGTGGAGAAGGCATCTGATACCACATGGCGCCATGTTATATTGGAGACATTGTCCCTCCATAGCTTTTTGTCTGCCCGGATCTTAAGAGTGTGTGTGGGTAACATCTACTTCACAGCCATTTGGCAGGAGAACCCGTGTCCCACAGGGGAGCGTCCTGAGTGTGACGCTCTTCGATGTTGTGATGAATGGCGTCAGCTGCAACTGGCACACAATAGTACCAATGAGTTTGCCACCTCACATGGCTATAAGTTCTCTCCTGACAAAACAACAGTCATGCACGTGTGTCCTGAGGGCTCCACCCTGAGCCTCAGCTTACCCTGAATGGCCGCCTCCTTGCAGTTGTAGTGGCAGCCCGGTTTCTTGGTCTCCATTTTGACAGCCATCTGACATGGTTGCTGCTATTGAAGGAGCTGAAGGCTAAGTTCCTTTGCTCCCTGAATATTATGCTTTGCCTGCAGGGAACTGGTTTTGGGGCAGATTGAACGGTGATGCTTCAGCTTTACAGATCACTTGTTCGATCACGTCTCGATTATGGCTGTGGCATGTATGGCCTGGCTGCTCTGTCTACTCTCCAGATGCAGGACAGTGTACATCACGCCAGCATGTGGTTGTCCATTGAGGCCTTTTGCACAAGTGCTCAGCCTTTATGCTGAGACTGGTGAACTGCCACTGACTGTGCGATGGCAGTACTTGGCAGCTGCATACATTTTGTGACTGAAAGGTCAGCTGCAGCACCCTACACACCCAGTCGTTTTTAGTCACACTCTGCGACAGCCATTCGACTGCCACCCAGGGGTTCCCCACATTTCGCATGCGGTGGATGGATGGTGTTACTGCCTGAGTGTCACTCTGCCTAGGGTGCAGCCTGTACTACTGGGGTCTGTTCCACCCTGGAAAATGCCAGAGCCAAGTTTTAATTGGATGCTCATTGCCTTCCCCAATGCCAGTACTGGTCAGTGTACCAACAAGAGTTTGGATGCCTATCTCTGACCTGTTGGGCGCCATGTTTTTATTTACATGGATGGGTTGAAGGATGGCACCACTGTGGGTTGGCCAGTCTTCTCCACTGGTCATCGCATAGGGAGCCACCATCCAGGCATTGCCAGTGTCTTAACAGCTCTGCACAGGGCACTGGAACTCATCCAGCTGTTGAGTGACAGACACTTTCTTGTTGCAACTGACTCCCTATCCTCACTTCAGCTGTTGTACACCCTTTATGGCACACATGCCATCATCCAGGTTTTGGCTCATGATTCGTAAGCAGGGCAAGACAGTTGTTTATGTGCATCCTGGGGCATGTTGACATCATGGGCAATAAGAGAGTGGATGGCTATGCCCGTCAGGTGGCCCACCTGCCAGACATACCCAACACTGCTGTTCCCTCCTCTGACACCCTCCTGATGGTGTGGTGTGCTGTCCATGAACAATGGCAGTCCCAGTGGTTCCCAGAAACCACCAACAAACTCTTGACACTGAAGGACACTCCAGTGAACTGGGTGTCCTCATGCCACCAGTCATGGAGGGAGGAGGTTGTGCTTGCTTGGCTGCAAATTGGTCCCATGTTCCTCACCCATTCCTACATATTATGGGGTAGGGCCAACCATTGTGTGACTGCTGTTGGGAGCGTCTCACTGTGAGAGATACCATGCACTTAGATGCCAACTGGGAGTCATTCTAGAGCTCCCCAAGTCACTCAGGATAACTTCCACAGGGTTGAGAGCTCGCTTGTATTTGTGAAAGAGGCAGCTTTGCCTTTTATTCTTGTGTCGTTTTGGCTTTTGCCTTTTTATTTCTTGTCTGTTTAGGCTTTTGCCCGTTTTAGCTTTGCCTGTTTTGGCTTTTGCTGCTTTTATTTTTATGTCTGTTTTGGTTATTGCCTTTTCATTCTGATTACTCTTACTGGGCTTTTGCCCTTATTTATTGTCATCATGGTGGAATGGTCATTTACACCCCACCATGGTGATTGGTATTTCTGGGCCATAATGACCTTTGTAATTGATGAGCCCTAAAACTCAAATAATCAATCAATCCAGGTGTCCCCAGTGTCTTAACTGCAGAGCACAGAGCTCTGCACATGGCATGGGAACTCATCCACTTTTTGAACAACTGACACTTTGTTGTAGCAACTGACTCCCTATCCTCCCTTCAGCTGTTGCACACATGTTATGGCAGACATGCTATTGTCCAGGGTGTGCACAAATTACTGCTCATGATTTGTAAGCAGGGGAAGACAGTGTTTATGTTGGCCCCAAGGCATGTTGGGATCATGGGCAATGAGAGGGCAGGTGCCCATGACCATCATGTACCCAACACTGCTGTCCCCTCTTCTGATGCTCTCCCGATGGTGCAGCAGGCCTTCCATGGCCAATGGTAGTCTCAATGGTTTGCAGAGACCACCAACAAATTGCACACACTGAAGAACACTCCAGTGCACTGGGTGTCCTCATGCTGCCAGTTGCAGAGTGAGGATGTTGTGCTTGCTTTGCAACGAATTGGTCTCAGAATTCCTCACCCACTCCCACATACTATGGAGTGAGGAGTAACCATGGTATTTCTGCTGTTGGGAGCCTCTCACAGTAGCACACATCTTTAGTCATTGTGACAGATACTGTGAACTTCGATACCAACTGGGGGTCAGTAGAGAGCACTCCATCTCTCTTGGGGATAACCTCCCAGAGTACAGAAGTGACATGTATTTGTGAAAGAGGCTGGCCTCTTTCACAAAATTTAATTCTGACACGTTTTCCCTTCTGGAGGTTTTGTGTTTTATTCTTGTGTTATTTGGCTTTTGTCTTTTTATTTCTGTATTGTTTTTGGCTGTTGCCTTTTTATTTCTGTGCCTGCTTTGGCTTTTGCCTTTTACAGTTGACAAAAAAAGTATTTGAGCACATGAAATATTCTTATTTTCAGTTTATTTAAGTGGATTAATATTATGAAATCATGCTTTAAATTACCCTTACATAATGTACTTTATGTAAATAAAAATAAAAGTTGAAAAAATATAACAATAATACTTAAATAAACAAAAGATAGAATTTTTATAACAAAAAAGTATTTGAGCACTTTTCAAATATTGTCTGACAATCATATTATTCTATTTAAAGAAGTAAATTAATATTTTGTGTGGAGCCCTTTTGCTTTTACAACAGCTGCCAAACGTCTTGGCATTGATTCCACAAGTTTTTGGCTGATTCCAATACCAAATTTATCCCATTCTTCCTGCAATTTGCTCTTTAGCATTTCTTTGCTTGTAATCAAATGTTTTCTAATACTATTATCTAGTAGATGCCACAGATTCTCTATTGGGTTAAGGTCTGGGGACTGAGGGGGTGTTTTCAGCTGGTGTGGAACATTATACAGGAGCCACTCTTTGGTAAGGTTAGCAGTGTGCTTAGGGTCATTATCCTGTTGAAAGATGAATGACTGTTCCAACCCTAATTTCCTAGCACTTTCCTTTAAATTAGCAGCCAACACACTTATATATGACTTAGCAGTCAGAGTACCTTCAATAAAGTGTAAATTTCCTACTCCAGAATACCCCATGCAGCCCCAGACCATAATGTGACCACCTCCATGCTTCACAGTTTGTACAATATTTTGACGATCTAAAGCAGTGCCTTTCCTTCTCCACACAGTGAGGATACTTCTTGGTTTTATTATTTCAAACTTACTCTCATCAGAGAATATTACGTTTTTCCAGAACTCTATTGGTTTGTCCTTGTATTTGAGAGCAAACTCTAAACGTTTTTTCCTATTGACTTCTGGAATGAGGGGTTTTTTCCTTGGTCTGCAACCTTTTATTCCTTCACTGTGTAGAACATTTCTGATGGTTTGTGGTGTAACAAGTGTTCCTGAAGTTGATGGAGTGTGTGAGGCCACAGCCTGTGCTGAACCCTGGGGATTGTTCAGAGCTTCTCTGACAACTGCACGTTTTTGCCTCACAGTTAAGTTGCTTGGACGACCACTTCTTTGTTTATTTTCAACACCACCAGTTTCTTTTTGTTTTTTTTTAAAATGTAATGCACACTACCACGTGATATTTTCATCGTTTTGGCAATTTCATGCTGTGAATAACCACTAACACTCATCTGAACTACAGTTTCTCATGTTGCTATTGGAATCTCACTTTTTTTAGGTGCCATTATTCATTAATATTAATTTCAGTATTACTTTTTCTTAGAGAAATGCTCATTATACTTTTGACATTCAAAACATACTTTGACCTTATTAAATATATAGAGGTATTTAAATATTTCATACAATTGGGAATGCCACACAAGTGCTCAAATACTTTTTTTGCTATTACAATTCCATCTTTTGTTTATTTAAATATTATTGTTATATTTTTTCAACTTTCATTTTTATTTATATAAAGTAGATTATGTAAGAATAATTTAAAGCATGATTTCATAATTTTATTTCACTTAAATAAACTGAAAATAAGAATATTTTGGGTGCTCAAATACTTTTTTTGCCTACTGTATTTCTGTGTCTGTTTTTGGCTTTTGCCTTTATTTATTTGTTGTTATTTATTGGCTATTGCCCTTTTATTTTTTATTACTTTTAGTGGGCTTTGCCCTTATTTATTGTCATCATTGTGGGATGGCCATATACACCCTCACTATGGCAATTATCTTTCTGGGCCCTAATAACCATTTAAGTCAATGGGCCCTAAAAAAAAACAAAGGAAAGGGTGCTTTCCTCCATCCTACAATGGAAGTGTCAAGGTTCCTCCCATAAGACGGACAGGATGAAGCTGCTGATCTCACAGCACACCCCATTATCTATCTCCCTCCAGCAGATCCTCTGCCATAGTGTCAACTGTAGTTATGCAATGTTATTTAGGAAGATGTCGATTGTTTCTGCTTAATGCTTTGCAGTACAGCAAAATATGTTTCGTCTGGCACTCACTAGGTGGCACAATTGTTGAAAACATAATTGCAATTCTACCAAATGAAAGCCAAGATGAAACAGAAGGGGACGAATTGAGACCTGCTATTAGTTTTTTGGTTTGATTGTCCAAGCTAATTGCAAAATCCCTATTGAAGCTGTCACTCTTATGCACAAGTAGCAGACGAAGTTTACTTAGAAGCCTTTAATGATACAAATTTGACATCTAAAGCCTTGTTCAATGGCCCACCCTACAATGGCAAGTACCATATGAGCAGAGGAAGTTGTTAGAAATGGTGCTTCTGTTTAGACCCATAACCTCTGTCATGAAGTGGTTCTGTTGAGACCCATAACCTTTTGTTAGGAACTGCATTTGCTGTGGCCCATAACCCTTGTTAGAAATGCATTTGTTCTGTCACATAACCTTTGTTGGAATGTGGTTCTTGATAAGCCCATAACCTTTGTTAGCAGCTGGTTCTGTTGAGGCTCATAACCTTTGTTATGAAGTGCATTTGTTGAGGCATTTAACCTCTGTTAGCACCACATACTAGGCATGTCCATATAACTCAGGTGACTTCATGTATAAGTTCTAACAGTAATGTACATCATAGCACCAGACAACATACTTGGTTGGAGAACATACACATACTGAACCTACATTCAATTTAACAGCTATATATACACAGAGTAGTTGACCTTGTATAGCATTCTTCACATGCCTTACATACATGCATAATACATTTGCATATCTTACATAATCTGATCAGAAGCAACACCTAAATGGGTGATGTAAGCACACCATTTTTGTTGGGGGGAGGCACACAATGAATAAAAAAGTGCAGTTGAGAGGTAGTCTTCAGCTTGCTGCCCAGAAGCATGCATGTGATTGGCTGATTTTACTTCAGATTATTTACTTTTAATTATTTGCTCTGTATGCCACCTAGCAAACATTAATGGTATACCATAATGGTACACCATCTGCCACCCACCACTGATCCAGTACAGGTGCTGTTTGTCTTGACAACAGTACTTTACATCACCATTTTGTTGGTTGCATGCACACTGCTCTTGCTTGAATGCAACACCAACAAGAATTGCATTTGAGCAGACAAAATGCCACATAAACTGATGACGTAAGAGCTCCATCTTTTTCGTTGGGTAAAGAGGTAGTCACTGCATTTCTTGCTTACAAGTGCCACGTGCATTTCATTGGCTATTGCTTTTCTAAAAATATCTGCTCTTTACATTCTATTGGGTGTTGGATATTTGTGCTGTAGGCGCCACCTCACCGGCATTTTTTGAAATACATTTTACACTTAGCATGATTTCTTGCCTTCCACAGAACTACAAGCAAAATTTTGCTTAGTGCCTGTGGTTGACATCATAATTTTGCCATCTGCTCAGGCACTATTCTTGCTAGTGTTAAATGCTATGGTGCTAGGGTTTAAATTTTAAGTTAAAGTTTACATCATTTGCCCAAACTGGGATCCGGAACGTTCGCCCCTGGGTACTTTTCGCCCCCGGAGCTTTCGCCCCCACACATTTCGCCCCTCGGACGTTTCGCCCCCGAACATTTCGCCCCTGGGAGGGCAAGTGGCCGTTTTTTTGTTATTCCGTTTTAGGTAAGGTAAAAATCAAGGGCTAGTGCCAACTGACCCTTGAGTCAATGCCAGCCCTTGATTTTTACCTTATTTTGGCCGGGTTTTTTTGTTATTCTGTTTTTACCTAGAAAAACAGCATTGTTCGTTCGGACCTTTTTCTGAGTGTTTCAAGGAATAGGTAAGGTGAAAATTCAGCAATTTCGGCAAGAATGCTATGCATTGCGGAGGAAATCAACGATAGAAATTTAATAGACTTTCTGAAAGGCATAGCCTAAATATCTGGAAATTCACTTTACCATTTAATATAAAAAAAGGTTATTAATTTAAAAAACCACTAGTGCCCTACAAATCGATGTGTTTTCGGACATAAGGTAGCGACACGCGCATGCGCCAAATTTTACGTTGGTAGTTTTAAGCATCGACACTGCCGTTATTTTTTTTTTAAGTACAATTTAGCAGACGAACATCACTTAAAAGACTTTGACGACGTAAATTTTATGTTTTAAGTTTGCGTTTACAGGCCATTTACCTTCCCAGGGGCAAAACATCCGAGGGACGAAATGTTCGGGGGCGAAATGTTTGGGGGCGAAATGTCGGGGGCGAAACGTCGGGGGCGAAACTTCCGTAAACCGCCCAAACTATCTATTTCCACAAATTATAAATGAACCTAGCAGGAAACTACAGTAGGTATCACATTTCAGTCTTTTACAACCTGCACTTTGGACTGTCTTGCTTCCAACTTCACCAACGGTTCTCCACTTCATTTTGCTATTTGAACGTTGTCAACCCATCTAAGCTTTATCTGCTGTAACCATCAAAAATGTATAATAAATATATGTTACCTCCAAATACTGCTTGTCATCCTGTTTAAGAGGTTTCCAACCTGCCCTTGATTTAAGGCGGCCAAAAAGTGGATGGACCAAGTAACTCCAATATGTGGATGCAGTTATCTGATTGTCATTAATTTTGCCATTTTCCATTCCCATTGGAGCTTCACAATTTGTCCCTGCATGCAAATAACTTGTGATCAGTGATCACATTTCATTGGATTAACTGTGAAATGAGGTCTGTAAATAATTGCAGTGTAAATATCGAGTCAACAGGGAAAATGTACAAATTAAATATCGTTGATACTGTAGGTGTACTGTATGTTTAACAAGCGATGGATTTAACATTTGAGAGGCCCCAAGCGCAATTCAATTTTGAGGCCCCCTCTAAATTTTTTTCACTAGTACTGATTCCCACAATGTGCATTCTACATGAAGGTTTTTTTAACCCCCCTCCCCTCTTATTGGAACTGATATCGGCCAGACTACTTCGTCAGTGGTTCCATGTGTTGTTTCCTGTGGCTCTGTGGTGTATTATGTCAATCTTCACATGAAATATCCCTTAATACATGGAGTAAAATAAACGTTAAGTTTGGCAAAAATTCACTGTGTATAAGCCCAACTCTTGATATTGGTGAAGGAAAAGAACTTCAAAGAAGAAAAATAAGCTGTTTGTTGTTGTTTGTGTTTAAGGTCCCGTCAACTACGAGGTCATTAGAGACCCGTCCACTGCATAGTGCTAATGCATATACTGCACAGACACTACACTACACTATTGCGATGATTATTGGGTATTAGCAGTACCCAGCTTTCCCAAGCGACCACCCATGTCAGTACTAACTGGGCTTGCCTTGCTTAACTTCAGTGATCAGACGAGATCTGGTGTGTCCAATGCAACTCGCCGCTCCCAGGCAATTTGTAGGAAGACATGTGGTAGTCGGGGGCGGATCCCCGAGCGGACGAAGGGGAGAGCACTTCAAAAAAAGTGCGCCCGAAATTGGAGCTCCTAACCATCTTGTCCCTCTGAATGGACACAAGGGCGATATATTGGACAATGTTTTGCCACAGCCGGTTGACGAACAAAGCTGCAAGCCCTAATGCTTATTTATCGTCGGTCTACTGTTCGTTGGGGAATTCCACCGGCGCAAGGGGGCGAGCTCCTTCCTACACCTGGAAATGTTTGCCTAATCTACCAATTGCATAGTAGAAAGGCTTCTTTTTTGGTACAAATGCCATCGTACACCACACGGGACCTCGGTTTTACTTCACATCCAAAAGAAGGCGCACTCAGGACCGTCTCTCTCGCCCGAAAGTAGCCAACCCGCCTCAACCCAGTATCGAACCTAGAACTACTAACGCAGTTGCTGAGCGCGCTGCCTACTACACCGCGGAGGCCAGGCCCCAAATATTAAATATTCAGAATCTCTTAGTATAATCAACGGGTAGATGAGGCAAAATTCCCAGGTGTAGGAGCTCGCCCCTTGGCGTCGGTAGCATTCCCCAACGAACACTAGACCGACGATAAATAAGCGTAGGGGTGCAGCTTTGGTCGGCAACCGGCTGCAGAAAAAAAACTATGACCAATATATCACCCTGTGTCCATTCTGAAGGACAAATGGGTATCCGACCCTGCCATAGGCGGGAAAAGAGTTAGGAGTTGCTTTTAATCTCTTAGTATAATTCTAGCTAACAACTACAATAAGTCCTCTACTGCTGGTTAGATAATTTCCCATCTTTGGTGGTTAGCCAGCTGCAGAAGTGGATTGCATCTGTTGGACTGCCGGTATAGAAATGAGAAACCCCCTACCACGTTGACTTTTCTGGGCCCTAATGACCATTGCAGTCGACGTGCCCAAAAATCCCAACAAACAGCATAGAAATGAGGATAGCAATGAAAAAATGCCTTATTAATTGCAAAGTTGAATCATGTATCAGTTGTTATATGCGCGCCATTGGGGCACTGAAGGGGAGCAATAGATGCATTGCTCCACCCTGGATCCGCCCCTGGTGGTAGTACCGCAGTTGGTCAGATATGCCAATAAGTAGAACGTCAACTAGATGAATATTTGGGTGTTGCATGTTGCGTACAAAAATGCTATATCGAAACATTAGCAATAAAGGTTGAAAGAAATTTTCGTTAATTTAATAATTAGGTAAAACTACAGTCGACTTGTTATAACGAACGAGAAGAGGATGGACAATTCGTTCGTTACAGTATATGGAGTGTTCGTTATGCCAAGAGGTAGAGCCAGCGCGAAGCGGGTTCAACGCGTTTGCTGAACCCGGGCCTTGGCCTTCGGCCGAGTTTTAGTTTCATTTGTTGGTGTTTTAAGGCCCAGTCTTCCCACCGGGTTGTGCTGCTTAACTTCAGTGATCAGACGAGAATTGGTGTGTCCAATGCAATAGGCCGCTTACCTTTGACAAAGGCTTGTGCTGGGTGTGAGCCCTATGGTGAAAGTAAACTGCTACCTACGTGGCGCATCCCCAGATGGCGGATAGGGGAGTCATCACAGCGCGTTTTGGGGGTGGTTATTTAGCCAGCCCTTGGATGTGCTGAGGGGAGGAATTAAATAAAAAAGCTCCCTCAGACCAAATCACCCATGTGTGCATGGGGTTCCCCGAGTTGGCCCATAGGAGAATAGGCTCACTGTATCCCCTGCATGGCATGTAAGGCGACTAAAAGGGGCGACTTGCTTGTGCTCTTGACTAGACGAAACCACCATCATGGTTTCATTGGTTTTCAGTGGATGTAGGCTCCTCACTGAGGTCACTGTTAAAATCGCCTACCCAGTGGCGTCGCTAGGGGTACGGGCCACATAGTGCTACACCACTCGCACCATGACAAATGGGGTGACACCAAAGCAGAAGAAGCGAGCGTTTTTGGGAGAGGAGGTGACACCATGGAGTCACCGCACCAGGTGACGCCAACCCTAGCGACGCCACTGCGCCTACCCACATGTTAGCCTTGGGTGGAGACCCGAAACCCTGGGAAAAGTGGATGCTGGGGGCTGAGGAGGGACATCGCCTGCATTGTCTCTGGGCCCCCCCCCTGCACTGTCAAGGTGGCTCCGACACATCGAGGGGCAAGGTTGCAACCTATAGTCTCCAATACATCACTTTGGCAGTGGCTTTTAGGGAAAAGGGGCAGCCAGGCAGATTTCGTGGACTGGTAGTTGCCATGAACATTTCGTGGACTGGCAGTCCGGTACTCAGGGGTTATACGATCCTTGTGGTTAGATGTGTGAGTAACCTTGTAGGGCTCGGAGGTGAGTGAGGCCGGCGGGCAGTTCATTTTGTAAATGCTGCTTCAATTTTATTTAAATTCATATGCTAGTCACGTGGTTTGTGTATGCTATTACATGCGTGCGTCGACATTGTAATAAATCTCCCTATTGTCTTTCCAGATAGGTATTTATCTTTCATCCAAGAAATTCCACTTGGGACCATTATAATTTATGACTATCCTAACTAGGGCATCTTTCAAGCCTCGATAGTTTAGAGGTATCTTCCTCGACTTCTTCTGAGCGTCTGCATTGTGTTGGGCACACAAGTACTTTTCTGATCAGTGAAATTAAGTAAAGCAACCCCAGCGACTAATAGCATGGGTGACTGCTTGGAAACAAAGGGTAATGCTAATACCTGAAAATCGTCTTAACAGTGTAATGTCTGTGCAAGTGCTACATTAGAGGTACGCAGTGGGTGGGGTTGTAAGACCCTAAAACACCAGCAAAACAAAAGACACACATTACCGAGGTTTGTGTTCCTGTGCAAGCGCTACATTAGAGGTACGCAATGGGTGGAGTTGTAAGACCCTAAAACACCAGCAAAACAAAAAAAACACGCATTAGCGAGGTCTGTGTTCCTGTTACAGGAACACAAAATACGGTATTAAATAGGGGAAAAATGGAATACGGTAGAAAACCTAAAAAGAGTTATAGTTTTGCATTAGGGAGCTTGAGTTACACGTTGCGTACAACGTACACCGACGCAAAGCAGACGAATTCCATACTATGCAGATGCAACATTCCTAATAGGGGCATGTGCACCTGCGCAGTACACAATTCGTCTGCTTTACGTCGGTGTAAGTTGAACACCGACGTGTAAGTCAAGCTCCCTATTATGCGTAGTGGGGTACGCACATTTGTGTCACTTACTGGTGAAGGTCCCGAAATCCATTGCCGCCATTTTCTTATACAAGAATGTGGCACGTGCATGCGCGAGAAATTCCCGTATCTGGTTTGCGTATAACGTGAACGAATCCCTGTTCATGTCAATATGCCAAGAAAAAAACCTCAACTTTTTGCAATGCATGTGCAGATTGACGTTTGTCTGCTTTCGTTGCTTACTGTGAACGGCAAACGGGAACACAAAACTCTATTAAGTAATGTTTTTTTTTTTGTTTTGCTGCACGAGTGGTTCAGATGCTCGATACTGGATAGAGGTGGAATTGTTTCTTTTGGGTGAGACAGCGGTGCGATGTACTTCCACTTGAAATAAACTAGCTACATGAAACGAGTAGTTTGGCATTATTTTCCCAGGGCTAGGAAATCACCTTCTGCGATTATTGGAGGAAAAGTGACCCAGTGAAGAAAAATTAGAATAAGCATAGAGGTTGAGCATTATATTGACAAATAGCTTCCTAAATATGCTGTCTGACAGAACGCCCATGTGTCCTAGTGGGACAAAAAGGGTAGGTCTATGCAACACTGCTATGGAGAGGAAAGGGAATGTACTGTTTTCCTACAGTGCACTGGTGAGACTTATTAGAGAGCTTGAGTGATCTGTTTTCGAACAACGCATGTTAAGCAAAGCAGACGAATATCTTACTGCGCATGTTCAACATTCCAAAGTAAAATTAGAAACGTGTGTTTGAGCGTATGCTAAAGTAATCATACGTTCTATATAGGTTTAAATGAACGTTATGATAAAATGGCGGACCCATTCAAAATAACTAAAATTACTTTGAAAGGCGCCAAGTTTCACGTTCCAACCAATAGAGGGCAGGACGTTAAAGATAACGTGTGGTTCCAGAGCACTCAAACTGCGTTTTTCACAGAACCATACGTTCTACTGTGTTTTTATATTGTGCAACACACGTTGTTCTATAACGGATTAGAATTTGAAAATTAGTAATAAGTACTATCTTTTGGGTTACCACAAGAGGATTAATATATTAATGATAAATTGAAATTACAATCTCATTTTCCTGGGACTATTCGGTAGGGAGTAGTTTATTGCGTTGGACACACCAGTTCTCGTCTGATCACTGAAGTTAAGCAATGCAACCCCAGTACTGACATGGGTGGCTGCTTGGGAAAACTGGGTGCCTCTGAAACCCAAAAATCGTCACATTAGTGTAGTGTCTGTGCAGTCTGCATTAGAACTACACAGTAAACGGCTGTGGATGGGGCCCTAATGACCTTGTAGTTTCAGTGCCCTAGAACTACTCAATGGTTTGGGATCTAATGACCTTCTAGCTGAGGGCCTTAAGGCACCAATGAATTTTTGATTTGCTTTGTTGTTGCTTTAGGGCCCTTCAACTACAACTTTTTAGGTATTAGTAGTACCCAGTTTTCCCAAGCAGATGCGTTGCTTCACTTCCGTGATCAGACTAGAACTGGTGTGTCCAACGCATTTGGCCGCTCCAGCACCAAACGATCTGGGACTATTCCGGTTGTATATTCTAATTCTAATTTACTACACTGCGAGCAGCCTTTTCATTTGGCCAATATGGCAGTGGAGAGGCTAACTCTCAATCCTACTTATGATAACCTAATACTCCTAAAACCCTAAGCTATAATACAGGTGCCTCCCATAACACAATACTAGCAATGGTTGGCTTTCCTTGGATGAAGCCCTGCACCTTATCCTCTCCAAGGCCATTCCATTGTCGAATGAGCCTTGGTAAAAATGACCAGTCGTATGAGTGTGTCTGTGGCCTAACCTCTTTCAATTTATATGGATGATCCTTTCTCCCCTTATACTCAGCTGGGGACACACTTCCAGCCAAAGGTCCATTACATCCCAGCAGCAGCAGTCTTATAAAAAGGCTAATGCTGTGAGATATACACCTCTGGCTTAATGTGTCCCACCCTAGTTCCCTAATCATGGCAGATACGCTCTCCCTGTGAGAAAACCTGTTGAGTACAATTCTTGCCACCCTCCTTCGGATCCTTTCAACCGCCCAAGATAAGTCCTGCCTGAAGGGGAACCAAATTGGACTGCCATAATCAAAAATTGGGCATACCATTGAAGTATATGCTTTTTCTTATACCTCCTTTGTGCTGTCCCAAAGGACCCTACTAATCAGACGGACTAATTGACCAGCCCTCCCAATCACTTTACCAATGTGATCCTTTCAATTACCTTGACTATTTAAGACAATTCCAAGGTGTTTATGGGTTACAACCCTATCAACCCTAACTCCATCTGTGTGGTAATCGATATCATGTAGCTTTCTAGATCTGGATATTGCGAGGATCCTACACTTCTGTATTCAGAATCTCAATCTATATTCAGAATCCTTTCTTAAATTGCAACCTACTGTCAGATAGATATTGTTTTGTGATTAAATATTTTCTAATTTTTTAATGGTTTCTAAACTGTGAATCTAGTAGTGAGTAACTCACCATAAGGAAGAAAGCAACCAATCACTTCCATTCTCAAAGATATCTTTCCGTGCCACGTCTTTGGGATTAATCGCAGTCTGGAGCATGTTATATATTCATCAAAATAATTGGTTATAACAGTTTTAGAGTCATAGTTACCAGCAAAAATCTGACAACACAGAAACATCTGTTAATAGTTGATGCAGTCCTTTGATAAAAAAATAACGCAAATATACCTGTTCTTCTCCATTGATATCCTTCACAATAGTCCAGTCATTTTTATTTGTCCTATGTGCAATTAGATATGAGGTTACCCAATTATAATCGTTTTGTTGGCCTTGTGTGGATATTCCAGATATAACTCGTTCTCCTTTGAAATAAATCTTCGTGAAATAAAATAGAAATTGATCATCAACGGTGCTTAGGAATTACAATTGTAATAATGAAAAAATAATTAAGTTGATAAATATAATATATAACAAATATACTAATAAAATAAGCACTAAAAGAACCAGTAATCCACAGGCAGAGTTCAAGAGAGAGCCTCCTAACTCTAAGGCTGCACATGACACCAGTCATTTCATGGATTGGAGGACCGAAATAAAATAGCTCCCACGGACCAAACTCAACGAAATAGAAATGAAAAATGAACATTCAAAATTTAAAACTTATTTATTGGCGGGTGTCAAGGATGAGTTAGTGGGCCCCAGGCCAATGTTATCGAGCATCCTCAAAGACAGGGTGGTGAAGGGCTTGGCTCAGCATCTGGAGATGCGAAATTGTACTACTGTTACCACAGTTATTTACTGTTTTCATCCTCTTCATACCCTAAAAACATGTGTCAAAATTCAGGTTTTCATTTCTTCATCATCATCATAACCTTATCCAGGGTCGGGTCTGCAGGTTCTAGCCGTCCACTCCCGTCTATCTCCCACCACGTTCCCGTCCACCACTAACCCTACCACATCCTTATGGACAACCTGCTCCCACTTCCGCGTCGGTCTCCTACTGCCCTGGGTGGTTCGGACCACGTGCATTCCTGAAATGGACCTCACGAGCTTCTCCTCCCCTCTTCACATTACGTGTTCATATCACCTCAACCTATTCTTCCTCATTTTTTTGCGATGTCCACCACCCCCAGGCTACCTCTAATATACGCTTTTTAATTCTATAAGCTCTTGACATGCCACTCATGTACCACAGCTACTTCCATTCTATTTTCGTGGCTCTTCCTCACTGCCCAACACTCTGATCCATATAGCACAGCTAGTGTAACCACTGCCGTGTAATACTTCCCTTGCAACTTGATTGGGACCCTCCTAACGCACAGAATTCCACTTGCCTATCTCCACTTGAACCGTTCCCATTAATTCTTTGTGTCACATCACCTAATTCCTAATTACTTTCCCTTTATTGGCAATAACAGCATAAAATTTTCATGGTTTGGATCCCACATGCTGTTCATTATGATGAATTATTGAAATCGTAGGATACTGTATAAGCCTTTGGGTTCTTGGGTTACTAGGAGTCTGTTGCATGATTTCACTCAAAGGTTAGCCTTTTTGGAATTTTAATTGACTATTATTTATTTATTATCCTTTGCGTTTAATTGACTATTGTTGATTTATTTGCTTTTTGCCTTTTGTTTTTTGTCGTTATTTTAACTATTATTATTTATTAGTCTTTCGACCTTTGACTGCCATTTCTTTTTTGCTTTGTCACCAGCGTGGGATGGTACTTTGCATCTAACATGGAATGACTGTCATCCTGGGTTCTAATGACCAAAAGCAATAACTACAGTGGAACTTCGGTATATCGAACTCGCTCATTTCAAAATTCTGCCTATATCGAAGTTTAAGCCCTGGTCCCACCTGACACAATGTTAATTAATACAAAATATGCCCTGATGTATTGAACTCGTTTATTTCAAAATCTCGGTTATATTGAAGCTGATTTTCAGTTCCTCTGATCCGAAGCCTATGGGGGTATATCGAGGCTTCATAAATATAGCATTTGACTTGGTTCGCCAGGGATTGCAGAGCGGTTCTCACTCCATCTAGACCAATGGTCTTCAAACTTTTTCAATTCACGAAACCCTTAGAACTATAAGGTGTTTATCTCATCACTGCAATCAAGTTGATGTATCTCTGGTTGGAAGTGTGTCCCTGGCTGAGTATAAGGGGAGAAAGGATCATACATATAAATTAAGGGATGTAAGGGCACAGACAGACTCATACTACTGATCTTTTTTTGACAAGGACCATTTGGCAATGGAATACCTTTAGAGAGGATAAAGTGGAGGGTTATGCTTTCACGTGCTGTATATTACATGTAGCTCCTTTAATAACTGCTATTTAATCACGAAATGGCCAATACTGTTATACCTCTAGATATTGGTTGTTCCCATTAAACATTGATGACCAGCTTTTTGAATTATTCAATCGTCCATTGGAAGGTTTCGCATTTGTGCTTTGGTATGATGATGCAATTATTTGATTATTCTTCACCTCACCATTTTCCATTCCCATTGCAGCATTGCAATGCATTCCTATAAAAATATGCATGTGTGGAGACAACATTAATGGTCTATAACCTGACATACAAAATTGTAATGTTTTATGTGATTCACATAATATCTACAACTTTAAATCGTTATATGACTTCTTATGTGCCACAAGGACATCATCAATTATTTCTCATCATCAATTATTAAACTTTATTTAAGATTATGAGAAACTATTATTTACCATATGGTTCAAAACATCCACGGAGTTCAACTCGCATTGACACCCAAATGTGCCAAGATTGTGGAAGAATTCTCAATCTTGAACATGAGATGGCCTTTGTGAAGTAATTAGTCACAACGGTATCAGAGTCAGAATTACCTTTGAATACCTGTGGAATGATATGACATAGAGTGGAAGTATTGTGGTTGTCAAGCACAATAATCAAATGGAATCTGAAGAATCTGTTTATGAGCCAATGTACTGTAGAATTTTGTGTTTACATTACATGAGTGGGAAAAACGGCAATAAATTTGGGAAGAGTAGGATATGAGAGATAAGCTAAAAAGAAAAATACTTTTCTATTACACCTCTATTTTTTAGATGCAAGTATGTGGCACTTCCATGCGCAAGAAGTTCCGGTATCTTGGTCACATACAGTATATCGAAAATTCTGTTCATGTCAATACAGTAACAAAAAATAATAAATTTTTGCAATGCATGCACAAATCCATTTTCATCTGCTCACATGGGTTATGGCAAGTGGTTAATGGCATCACGAAAAACTCTATTATGACGTTAGAGCTTGATATTCAAAAGACAATGAACTCTATTATTGCTTAAATTCACCTATGTGTTGAGAACTCAATTCAAACTAGAATCTTTTGCCATATAAAATTCCAAGAGGATTCAATAACATGACTTTTTCTGCACCAAGGGAATTATGACTGATATAAATCCACAAAGTCCAAGTCCTAGATTGGGTTAGACCCCGTGGCCTAGTCCTAATAAATGCTGGATAAACCAAAGCCTAGCTATGCACCGCTGCTATAAGCACAATAGTCCCAACATGCCCTCTAAGCTGGCACTGCACCCACAGTCACAAGAAAACGGCTACAAATCCACACTGGTTGTCTCTGACTGAGCAGAACTTTATTGAAGCAAAATGAGAATGAACTTAAAACATTATACATTTCAGTCATACTTATAGAAAATCAAACAAATTGAGTAAATTATATAAAAGGTCCAGATGTGATGTCCAGATGTGGGTCAAATAAATGCATCTTCTTCCCAACCACATGTGACATCCTTCTTTTAGTGGACCAAGGTGTCAGCTTTGCCCTTAATCCTTTTACTACCCTCAACCAGATGTTCCTAATAGTGGAGGTAAGGATGCCCATATCCAAAATAGCCCTCATAAAACCCCTTCCTGGATGGTGCCCTTCTGGCAGCCATATGTGGGGGCAGGCATGGATCCAAGGGGAGTTTTTGGGGTTGAACCTCTCCCCCCCCCCCTAAATTTTGGGTCGACATTGACACTGACAAATGAAAATTGCGTTTCCAATCGCTGCCAATGGCTCAACCCCCCTCCCCTGCAACCCCCCCCCAACGAAAATCCTGGATCTGCCTGTGTGTGGGGGTCATGCTATTTTTAACTTAGATTTCTAATGGGTATAGTAACTGTATGGGACGCTTTAAGATTCTGCCATCAATCATCTTAATGGTACAAGACCTAGCCAATCCATCTCTTCCTCGATACAGTTCCAAAATCTTCCCTGTTTACCTCAAATATCTAGGTTGTGGATCCTCTTTCAATATTACTAGGTCTCCTATTCTCAATTCAGTATGTGGCACAGGTTTGGCCAGAAATGCAGACCTAAGTTCCAACAGGTATTCATTTTTCCAACAGACCCAAAACATTTGAATCAATTTTTCTTTATATCTGTAGTGCCTGTTCAATTCTTCACTACTGCTGGAGGGCAACCTGCTTGTCTGCCCTGGTGGTAAGCAAGTGAGGCAATTATGCACTAAAAATGTCCAGGGGTGAGTGAAGTGGGTTCATTGGGTTCCCCATTTACATAGGTTAGTGGCCTGGAGTTCAAAATGGCCTCTATTTCTACTAGGGTTGTGGTGAGCTCTTCAAAGTTTAGAAGGCTTTGACCCAAGGCCTTTCTTAGTGACACCTTAACTGACATTACTAAACGTTCCCAGAACCCTCCGCACCAAGCACCTCTCTCGATGCTATATACCCATTTTAATTTTTTCCTGGCAAAGTAGTCTTGTAACTGAGGCTGTTTCAGGTTGTTGAAGAGAGCTTTCAGGTCCTTTTCAGCATGCTTAAAGGTCTTGGCATTGTAGGAGTACACTTTGCTTACTAACCCTCTTCTACCTACAAACCTTTGGAAAGCTAGCAGGAAGGCAGCACTAGAAACACTGCTTGTAAGTTCCAAGTGAACAGCTCTGGTAGCAGCACAGGTGAACAACAATATATAGGACTTAGTAAACTGTTTTTCTACCCTAGTGTAGGTTGGCCCTGCAAAATCTAGCCCCACTATAGAGAATGGTGGGACTGGGGTAATTCGATCCCCAGGCAGAGGAGCTATTGGTTGCAATGCTGGCTTGCATGTGAGGCGTCTGCATACCATGCACTCATTTATCCTCCTATGTACTTGCTGAAAACTCTGCAAAATCCAGTAACCTTCCCTGAGCTGTGCTAAGGTCTCAGCCACCCCAGCATGGAATAATCATTCAGGGCTTGGTCAATCAGCAGATCTGCTAGTCTGCCCTTCCCCTCAACAATAATAGGATGCTGTTCTTCCTTGGTAAGACCACTGAACTGGACTCGACCTTGCACCCTCATTAATCCCTGTTCATCAAGGAATGGCTGATATTGCCACAGTAGGGATTCCTTGTTTAACCCTCTTCCATTCTTCAACTCCTCATATTCATCAGGGAATGCAATCTGTTGCTCAGCCCTAACCAGAATGATCTCTACCTTCTCCAGCTCTTCCATTGAAATGGGTCCTTTAACTTTCTTGAGTTTTCTACAACTCTATAAATTTCATAACCCAAGCCATTATGTTTACTGCTTGGGCTAGTGAAGAGTAGGCCCTCAGATCAATTGAACTCTCTACCTGATTCATTTGAAGAACTGGTATCCCCTTTGCCCTTTCCTCCCCTGTATCTGTGCCATTGGGCAACTGGTCATCTGATGTGGGCCAATATTCTTGAGACTTGGCTAACCACTTGGGTCCTTTCCACCACAAGCTACTTGCCTGTAACTGGGTTAACTTAATCCCCCTGGTGCCCAGGTCTGCAGGGTTCTCTTCTCCTGGGCAATGCCCCCATTGCTCAGGTGCTGACAAGCCTGAATCTCCACTACCCTGTTGCTCAAAAAGGGCTTCCATTTGGAGGCCTCCCCCTTGATCCAGAATAATGCTATTTGGGAATCACTCCAAAGAAGGACAGAGCTCAACTCTTTGAATACCTCCTTCTCAAGCAGTTTCCTCAGTTGTACCCCTACTAAAGTGGCCAGTAATTCCAGATGTGGAAGTGTTACACGTTTTAGGGGAACAACCCTGGCCTTACTGAGAATGAAATTTACACTCACCTTGCCCAGAGAATCCTGCCCTCTCAAGTAGGCAGCAGCACAATAAGCTGAGGGACTTGCATCACAAAAAATATGCATTGCAAGTTTTGCATCCCTCCCTCTGCCCCAAAGCATAACCACCTAGGGATGCTTAT
>JAAFCE010009126.1:29255816-29276305 GCA_013389805.1 Trigoniulus corallinus | reverse complement strand
CTTATGGGGACCTAACATAGGTAGTTCCAAGCACCAATGACCAAATTCCCTTAGAAGGTCTTGAGGTAAGTTAGCATCCCATGCTATTCCAGATTCCCAGATCCTCTGAAATAGACACTTCATTCTGATGACAAAGGGCACAAGTACACCCAGTGGATTAAAAATCTGTGAAATGATGCTAAGAAAAAATCTCCTTGTGTCCTGTCTTGTGGCCAAAAAGGTCAACAGAGAAGAAGGGCCAAACTTCAGTTGATCTGAGTCCTGGTCCCAGACCAAGCCTAAAGCCTTAATTACCCCACCCACTGAGTGGACTGCCTTACACCTTGTCCCTGCCTGTGAGGGTTCTGAAGGTTCCCACAACTTCTGCAGTTGCCCACTGTTGGTGGCCCATTTGTGCATGACCATTCCTGCGTTGGCAAGGACCTCTTGTAGTTCTACCTTCAGCTCCTGTATTTCTTCTCCTGTAGATCCCCCAGTCAGGAGATCATCCACATATAAACTATCTTGCAGAGCTTTGGTAGCTCTGGGATAGTCCTGCCTCATTGATTCTATATGGATCCTCATGACTGCATTCAACAAGAAGGGACTGGGACTCAGCCCAAATGCTACCCGCCTCTGCCTGAGGACCATAACCTGGGATGGGTCCTCTGTATCACTGATCCAAAGAAAACGGAGGAAATCCCTGTCATCTGCAGAAACCTCAATCTGGTGGAAGACCCTTCTTATATCTCCTACTAGTGCAACCTGAAACAGCCTAAAATGCAATATAATAGTCAATAAATTGCACAAAAGGTTTGGGCCTGGGTCCAATGATCCATTCAGTGAGGCATGGTCCTTGTCATGAGATGAGGCAGCGAAGACCACACAAAGTTTTGTGGTCAAATTATTCTCCTTTAATACACCTCTATGAGGCATATAATACACTGGGTGGTCCTTAGGGTGCAAGTCCCCTTTGACTACTTCATGCACCCCAGTGTCCAGACACTCTTTAATAGCCTCATGGTACCTGGAAAACATATGTTTATCTGCTGACAGTCTCTTCAACAAACCTTTTAATCGGCCCTCTGCAACCCTGTAATTATCTCCCAGAGGACGACCTTTCCATTTTCTCCAAGGTAGCTTGACTACATACCTTTCCCCATTAAAACTAACCAAGCTACGAAGTCCTTGAAAGGCTTGGCTGCTGCTATCATCACTACCTTCTGATGGCTTGATTCCTAGGTGATCTAGAGCCCAAAAGTCTTCCAGATTGAAGGGCCTGCTACCATCACCCATTTCCTCAACTGTTGTGTGTAGCACCCCAACCATATCCCCGATTTGTGAATCCAGATGGTCAATGGGCCCTGCAAACGTCCACTCAAACACACTATGAGCTGCTACAAGTGATGTACTCAGCCTCTTTACTCTTCCAGTCAAGATCCTCCAGTAGTTGTCATTCCCAATGAGGATGTCATTTGGTCCAGGGTCCTTATCTTCTGTGGTTTCTGCCATCTGTAGTCCTTGCTGTTGGCAGAATTGCTGGATTTCTTTCCCTGGAACTGAAATGACACTAGCACAAATAGTAGGCACCTCTAATGCATACATTTCAAAACTCTGATTGTCATGGCGACTTTGTAAAATCAGCTTCACACATCTGGCTTGTTGCTTCCTTGCTGATCCCCCAAATGCATGGATGCATAGGTCTTCTTCCCCAGAATGGGGTAGTCTGAGCTTCCTAGCTAACTTCTGAGAGATGAAGGCACATTGACTCCCAGTATCACATATACATCTACACAGTACTGAAGAGGTAGGTCCCTTGAGTTTCACTAACATGGTTTGAAGAAGTACCAACTTCTTCCCTGGGAAGTTGATGGTCATCTGTATGGCAGGTTCTTCTCTGGCCCTTGAACTGGAGTACTGCTGTCCTGCTCCCTCAGGATAGAGAGGAGTGCAGTGCCTCCCACTACACTTCAAGCAGGTTATCCCTTTCACTTTACAAACTCTAGCCAAGTGATTTCCATGTAAATATCTGAAACATCTTCCAGATTTCAAGATTTCTTTCGTTTTTCTTCTAATGTCAGATCAGCATCACAATTTGAGGCCCAGTGATTCCCCTCACAGAACAGGCATTTTGGCAAGGAATGCCCCTCCCCTGCCACCAATGAAGCTGCAGAACATGGCTTGATGGGCTTCACTTTGTATGTCCCATTGATGGCACTGAATTTTGAGGGATGATCTAGAGCTGCCCCTTGGAGACACCTTTCTCTGCTTTCCACTTCCTTCTGCAGGAAAGCGAACAAATTCCCAAAATCCTGCTCCTCATGCACTCTGTGAAATGCCAACAATAGGTCCTTTCATAGTGCATTGGCAGCAATGGAGCACAACAGGCCACCATATGTTGAGTCCCCAACTCCCAGGGCCGTTAATGCACGAATTTCAACCTCCAACTTATCATATAAAGAATGTAAAAGGTTGGTATCATCTACCTTGATCTGCTTTAGCTTCAATAGACGTTGCATATGGGCGTTTATGATGATGTCCTTTTTCCCAAAACGCTTCTGAAGGATGGAGATTGCTGCTTCATAATTGCTGGCACTCAAGGCCAGGCCGTCAAAGCTGGTTGCTGCTGATGACTTCAAAGAGGCCTTTAAGTAGGTGAACTTCTCTACCTCTGAGAGTCCTGGGTTGTCATGAATAGCTGTCTTGAATTGATCCCAAAATCCTTGCCAGTTGCAAACGTCCCCATCAAACTGCTTCAGTTCTAGCCTTGGGAGCCTGACGTTTGTCCTGTGAGGGCCATCACCCTCAGAATGTGAAGAGCTGCTAGAGCTGGCCACATCTCTTCTGCCATGCAGGCTTTCTGTGGATCTTCTCATATACTGCTCAATTTTCACCTTGGTAGATGAGATGAGGTCCTGGTAATGTAAGACAACTTCAAAATCTTTTTCTACCTCATCTTCATCCACAAATTCATACAATGCAGCATCCAAATCTTGGAGGAGTTCCTTCCTGTTCATCAACAGGTTCAACTTTTCTTCCAACAGGTTGGACAAACTCTCATCAGTGTCTGACGTTCCAGCTGTTAGATCCTTGACTTCTTTAGCCATGTTGGTCACTGCAGCCCTTAGAGTGTTACATTTTCGGCATATAGATTCCATTTTCATTCTTGCTGTGCACCAGTATCCTGGGTTTTGGCACCAAAATGATATAAATCCACAAAGTCCAAGTCCTAGATTGGGTTAGACCCCGTGGCCTAGTCCTAATAAATGCTGGATAAACAATAAGCCCAGCTATGCACCGCTGCTATAAGCACAATAGTCCCAACACGCCCTCTAAGCTGGCACTGCACCCACAGTCACAAGAAAACGGCTAAAATCCACACTGGTTGTCTCTCACTGAGCAGGACTTTATTTAAGCAAAATGAGAATGAGCTTAAAACATTATACATTTCAGACATATATATATGTACATATAGAAAATCAAAACAATGAGTAAATTATATAAAAGGTCCAGATGTGATGTCAGATGTGGGTCCAATAAATGCATCTTCTTCCCAACCACATGTGACATCCTTCTTTTAGCGGGACCAAGATGTCAGCTTTGCCCTTAATCCTTTTATTACCCTCAACCAGATGTTCCTAATAGTGGAGGTAAGGTGCCCTTCTGGCAGCCATATGTGGGGGTCATGCTATTTTTAACATTGGCAAAACTGCATACCAATAATTTTAATTCCAAAGAGTAAACCCTTATTTGTTTTTCTCTTTATGTAATTGCTTCACTTTGCCTAAATGCAACCTAGGGTTCATGGGTACAACCTAAATGAAGATTTCTAAATGGTAACGATGTTTTCTATCATGTTTTCAAAAATAATGGCCAACTTAACACTAGATTGTTAGCGCTATTCAGGCAGCTGTATGTAATTTTTTTGTATGTTTTTAAAAATGATTGAACTCATCTCATAGGTCAGAATTGGGTAGAGAATTACGCTTTAACTACTGCATATAGGTTAAACAGCTGTTTATTAATGAAAAGAACATTTTAACTTGTGTATAAAACCCGTTTTTATATTATTTGTGTTGATGCACCCCACATATGAGCTTATTGCATTTCATACATAAGTCTTCTTTTCACCCTAACAAGTACACACTATTTTGAAGATTTACCTTGTTAGTTGACAATAACTTGCCCTAATAGCTGCCAGTTGACTTTCGTCTTTGAATATTGGAGGAATACTGAGTGGAGGGATGTAAAATGACGTGGTCGTAAGAGAGCAGGGATAAAAAGTATGATGCATCTACATAATTTTTATGCATGCTACCAATCTATAGTTAATTGTAATAAACGTAGCAAGACTATTGTTAAAAAGTTTCAGGAAATCTACATATGCACATGCAGATTATTCCAAGCGAATTGCGTTGGACACACCAGTTCTCGTCTGATCACTGACGTTAAGCAACGCAAGCCCAGCTTGTACTGACATGGGTGGTCGCTTGGGAAAACTGGGTACTGCTAATACCCAATAATCGTCGCATTAGTGTAGTGTCTGTGCAGTCTATGTATTAGAACTATGCAGTGGACGGATCTCGAATGACCTTGTAGTTGACGGGACCTTAAACACCAACAAACAAACAAACAATGCAGATTATTCCAAACACAAAGATAATTTTTGGAAAGGTACACCCAAGAAATGCAGATGACTAGAGATTATTTTATGGTATGAACGCATATCAATATACAGTACATATAAAATCGCCACAATCATCACACCTTGATTTGTGCTCAAAGTTGGCTAGTTGGAACGGCTAAGGGCGACAATCTGCTGATCTATATTCCTGAGACAATGTCCTGTAGCAACTACTAATTGATGTAGTTTTGAAGGCTTACTTTTCAATTTTAGGTCTAGGGATATGAAATATCAAAATTTCGCATTTTTTAGAGCTATGCAATGCACTAGTTAAAATACTCCCATCTATTAAAAAACGTAACATTGCATTGTCCTGAAAAACAAAACTACTGCCAAGATTTCTAAACACTTTTAAGAAAAGAATGCCACCAGGCATGTGTCAGTGAAATGTACTGCATATACAGGGTGGTACTTAAGCCTGTCCCCCCTCAAAACTTCTAAACCATGGGAGAAGTGGAAAAACAGACACAAGAAAGAAATAGGAAGTATGTGGGTCTCCAACGAATGGTGACCTTTACGTTCTCTACAAAGGGCCTGTTTGGCCCTTCTGGGACCTATCTTGGGACCCATTTGTGATACATCAAAAAAGTCAACTGGAAAGTTATTGGGCCTATAAAATTATGCACAATGAGAAAGAAGTCATGCAAATTGGACCAATGGTCACCGCACAAAATGATGAAGTCAAGAAGGCCAATTCAAGGTCACAGCTTTTTCAACAAATAGCTAATACGTTAAAACTCATAAAAGTTACAAAATGCCTTTAATAATGAATAGCTACATTGGAAAGTGTTATGGGAAGTTGTTCCAGTATTCCACACACACGTGACATCTGTCACCACCAACCAATTGTGAATAACACAGATTGTCAATAACAAGGGGCATGAAGGTGTTTAAGCGAAGAAGTGCATTATCCGTCTAATATAACTACTGTTGGTTTCATTCCTCCACACCTTGTTGGCTACAAAACCCTACAATGTGATGTTTGAGCCTTTGTGGGACTATCTTGAGACTTGCACATGGTACACGCTAAATATCTAATTCTAATTTACTACACTGCAAGCAGCCTTTTCTTTGGCGAATATTACAGTGTAGAGATTAACTCTCAATCCTACTTATGATAACATAATGCTCCTAAAACCCTAAGCCATAATTCAGGGCCCCCCCCTTTTACAATACTAGCAATGGTCGGCTTTCCTTTGACGAAGCCCTCCACCTTATCCTGGGATCCGGAACGTTTGCCCCCGACGTTTCGCCCCCGATATTTCGCCCCTGGGTACTTTTCGCCCCCGGAGCTTTCGCCCCTCGGACGTTTCGCCCCCGAACATTTCGCCCCTCGGATGTTTCGCCCCTGGGATGGCAAATGGCCGTTTTTTTGTTATTTTTTGTTATTCCGTTTTAGGTAAGGTAAAAATCAAGGGCTAGTGCCAACTGACCCTTGAGTCAATGCCAGCCCTTGATTTTTACCTTATTTTGGCCGGGTTTTTTTTGTTATTCTGTTTTTACCTAGAAAAACAGCATTGTTCGTTTGGACCTTTTTCTGAGTGTTTCAAGGAATACGTAAGGTGAAAATTCAGCAATTTCGGCAAGAATGCTATGCATTGTGGAGGACATCAACGATAGAAATTTAATAGACTTTCTGAAAGGCATAGCCCAAATATCTGGAAATTCACTTTACCATCTAATATTAAAAAAAGGTTATTAATTTAAAAAACCACTAGTGCCCTACAACTCGATGTGTTTTCGGACATAAGGTAGCGACACGCGCATGTGCCAAATTTTACGTTGGTAGTTTTAAGCATCGACGCTGCCGCTATTTTTTTTAAGTACAATTTAGCAGACGAACATCACTTAAAAGACTTTGACGACGTAAATTTTACGTTTTAAGTTTGCGTTTACGTCGTTTACCGGCCATTTACCTTCCCAGGGGCGAAACTTCCGAGGGGCGAAATGTTCGGGGGCGAAACGTCCGAGGGGCGAAATGTGTGGGGGCGAAAAGTACCCAGGGGTGAAATGTCGGGGGCGAAACTTTCGTATACCCCTTATCCTCTCCAAGGCCATTCCATTGTCATATGATCTTTGGCAAAAATGACCAGTAGTATGAGTCTGTCTGTGCCCGAACCTCTTTCAATTAATATGGATGATCCTTTCTCCTCTTATACTCAGCTGGGGACACACTTCCAGCCAGAGGTCCATTACATCCTTGCAGAAGTCTGATAAAAAAGCTAATGCTGTGAGATATATGCCTCTGGCTTAGGGTGTCCCACCCTAGTTCCCTAATCATGGCAGACATGCTCTCTCTGTGAGAAAACCTGTTGAGTACAATTCTTGCTGCCCTCCTTTGGATCCATTGGACTGCCATACTTCAAAATTGGGCATACCATTGAAATATTAATTGCAAGATGTTGAGAATATCAAATGAGACAATAAAAAACAGGTCCCAGAAAGGCGCAAACATCACTTTTCTGGATCTTGCACCCTACCAGGCATAGAGGAAGGGATGGATTACACAATTTTTGTCTTAAACACATTCATGTCCTTTGTTGTTGACAAACTGTGCTACTTACCAAAATTAGCTGGAGGTGAAGGGTGTCGCTGGTGTTGTGGAATAATGGGACATCTTCCCATAATTCTTTCCAACAGTTATTCATTAATAAAAGCATTTTGTAACTTTTATCAGTGTCACCTGATTAGGTATTGGGTGAAGCAACTGTGACCTTCAGTTGATCTACGTGACATGTTTAACATTTTGGTGAGATGACCATTGGTCCGATTTTCATAATTTTTTTACCATTGTACATAATTTGATAGGCCCAATAACTTTCTAATTGACTTTTTTGGTGTATCACATAAGGGTCCCAAGATTGGTCCTAGAAGACGCTGAATAGGCCCTTTGTAGGGAACGTCAAGGTCACCATTCATTAAAGACCCACATACTTCCTATTTGTTCCCTGTATCATATTTTCCATTTCTCCCATGGTTTAGAAGTTTTGAGGGGGAAAGGACTTAATTACCAGCCTGTGTATATATGAGCCACTCACTTGCCAAATCGATTAACTCCATAAAACAGAACGTGGAGATATGTGATGAAATAATATACATTGTTTTTCAAAATTCCCTTTAAAATAAAAATTGAAATAAACATTGTAAAATGCATAAATATGTAGCTTTCATCTAAAGACAAGTAGAATGAACGAGATAGAATGGCCTTGGGGTAATCGTTATTAATATCACACCTGTTGGGTAATTAATAGAGTAAATCGATTTGTCAAGTAAAAGCCCCCCTCCACCCCACACGCCCCCATATCCCTCTGCACCACCTGCTAACACATCTGTTTTGGTAGTCTCCTCTCTTGGTGCCCCCAATCACATGCAGTCCCATAATGAACCTGATGAGTTCTTCCTCCTCCTCCTCCTCATCACATGCCCATACCACGTCATTTTCTCTGTGATGTTTTCCATTCCCAGGCTACCTCTAATGTAATCATTATGGATTCTGTCGGCTTGTGACACCACACTCATGTAGCACAGCATTTTCATCTCAGCCACTTGCATTCTCTTTTCATGGTTCTTCCTAGCTGCCCAACATTCTGAGCCATACAGCATAGTGGGCCTAGCAACTATTCTGCAATCCTTTAGTGGGACCTGGCGGTCATACAGGGCTCCACTTCAGCCATCCTGCATTAATCTTATGTGCCAAATCAGAATCTATCTCTGATCCTAAATAAAGAAAACTGATCCTAAATATAGAAAGTCTTGCAACACTGGTATCCCCTCACCCCCACAACAAATCTCATCCCCTTGCCCCTGGCCTCTAAAATTGAAAGCTAGGTACTCTGTCTTCTTCATGCTCACCTTAAGGCCCCCTTCCATTTCTGTTATAATGTCTTGTAGCCCCTTTTTGTGCATCCTCTTTGGGCACTGAGGGGCTCATTCCTATATTCCCGTCAGCAGTTCATCCATTACAAGATTGAATAGATATGGGCTAAGTGCTGACCCTTGATGCATCCCAACCTGCACATTGAAGCATGCAGTGTTTCCCTTTGATGTCTGCATCCTAGTGGTTGAACCAAATAACATAAAAATCAGCCTTAAATTACACATACATTTTTATTAAAGAACCCAATTTCTTGAGACTCATGAGATCCTTCAGTTTCAGACCAATTAGAGAATTAGAGTACAGAGTGAATTCTCAGACTGAATTTGAATTAGAGTACAGAATTAATCAGAATAGCTTCTGAAATAATTTATTTATTATTCGGTGGTCAAAAAATGTTTGTCGTTTAATGGCATTAATCCGTATTATTTCGGAAATATATTATAAATAAAAAATAGTCCTGACTGAACCAAGTGCATTGACACTTATATTTAAAATATTTCAAAAGGTGGAGTTAATCGATTTGGCCTGTGAATGGCTCATATATAAAATATAATAATATAATAATAACAGAATATACTGATATCTTTAGAAAATTGCAACCAACTCAGGTTCACATATGCTGCTGCATACCTGGATAGCACCCGTTTCGTTCTTCACTGGAGACCATGCTGTGGTTTTGGTTCTGTATTGAACTACATATGATGTCACCCACATTTCTTGGCCTTTGCAGCCTTGGGTTGAAATTCCAGATATAACTCTTTCACCCTTAAAATAAAACTGAATAAACGAATGTAATTTTAATACAGAATTCAACATATACTATATCTCTCTATTTCGTTATGAGTGGCTATACAGACGGTAATGGTTAAAACTACAGTTTTAGTTATTTACCTCTTGTAACCCAGGATATTTGGGAAAGCTGAAATCATCCCATTTTATATGCAGTTGCTTAATACAGTATAAGGTGCTGTGGGATGTCGTTGGTTTCCACAGAGTTTTTTATTACATGTTTTAAATTTGTGATTTGTTTGTTAAACAGATTGATCTTATGTTTATCAGTACAGTTGAGTCCAATGGTTGCCTCTGACTTCTACTTGATTTCCAATTTACAATTTCTAAAGGGGTGGGAGAACTGCAACCAACCAAACAGGTCGAACCCAGCGGTGGTTGGTCTCATGGGAGGATTGGAGTCAAGGAACGTGATGGGAGGGGACCAACTGTGGAACCTGTCATCAAGGATGACCACAACCATAAAATGATAGTAAAGGAAGAATGCTAACAAATATCTTAAAAATCTTAAATGTCTTAGTGTAAACGTTGCATGGCGGCTTCATCAGGACCTGCCTGGGGGCATACGTGCTGATGAGGTGGAGCACACGCCCAAGCGCCCCGTGTTGGACCATAGTAGAAGGCGACTAAACCGGGCGACTTGCTTGTGTCCTTGACTGGACGAAACCACCATCATGGTTTGATGGGTTCCTGGTCAATTTAGGCTCCTCACTGACATGACCATTAAAATCGCCTACCTACATGTTAGCCATGCTTGGAGACCCAAATCCCTGGGAAAAGCGGATCCTGCTGGCTGAGGAGGCGCATCCCCGGCCGCCCCACATTGTTGAGGTGCCTCTGATACCTGAAGGGGTAAGGTTGCCACCTATAGTCTCCAACATGTCACTTTGGCCACAGCTTCCAGGGAAAACGGGAGGCACGGTGGATACCTGGTCTGGTCAATCGGCCAGGGGTGGATTTTCGAATGCCCCCTAGGGGTACTGTGAGTGGACCGGCGGTCAACCCTGATGCCATTGGTCCCGTACTTGGGGATTAGGACACCCTTACAGGTAGCCCGAGCAACCTTGGTGACCCTAATGAGCGTTCCCTTATAGGACTCCACGGTGGGTGACGCATGCAGGCCGTTAATCTACATCCCAATTATGGCATGTAATGCTTTGACCCCCTCCCCTCTTTTCTGAAAAAGTGCCACAAGACGGCAAGAACTGGCCATCCCAAGCGGATGGTTCATCTCCAATGGATATGCCAGATGCTTCTCTTCATAAGAGGCAACATTCCCCCAGTAAACTCTCTGGGAATGTGACTATGATAATAACGTCATTTCCTCCTGTCCTTTACAAGTGGCAACAGTCTCTTAGCATTAAGGTGCAGGAGTCTACTGCCATTCCAAAGAAGGCAGCCTCTGGGGCCTTGAAAATTATGCCACAGCCTTCTGATTTCCCTCCCCGGTTCCTTTCCATTACTGGGGAGGATGGTGCAGCATTAGGGATGGTTTCCCCCTTCCTGATAGCCAAAGTCATCAAGGGCGTCACTGGTGACGTGAGGTCTGTCAAAAAGCTATGCAATGGCTCCTTGTTGGTGGAGTCAGATGCTGCTCACCAAATCACAGCCTTGCTACAGATTTGGCAGCTTGGTGGCCTTCCTGTTGTGGCTGAGCCCCATCACACCCTTAACACCAGTAAGGGCGTGATGCATTGTCCTGACCTCCATGGGGAGGCTGACAGCCCAGCCATCCCACTCCATGGAAGGGGTTGTGTGTGAGACAGGAGGAAAGAAACTAGGGACACCCCCTCCCACAGTGGGGTACTTGTCCTTGGTTCATCCACCCAGGCTCTCTGGCCAACAGCACAAGGCACTGGGTGGTAGCATGCTCCAACTGGGGTATTATGGGGATTCCTCATTCGACATGGAGGAGGATAACCCAATTGTAGGCACCCCCGTTTTCTGCAGTGCGATGGAGAAAAGTGAGGAATAGAAAGAAATAAGCCTCCTAAGCTAACCTGATGGTAAATCTCTTAAAATGATACTGTCGAGAATTTTCCCACAAGAGGGACGAGATCCCAGTGCTGATCTCATGGCACATCCCTGTTTGCATCTCCCTCCAGGAGAACCTGTCCAATAGTGATGCCCCAATTTCGTTATTGGGATACACAGTATATGCAGACACCTGGCAGCAAGGAAGCCACCCTGTGGGAGGGGTGGCTTTCCTTATCCAGAATGGGTGCTAGCACGTGCCAGTGGATTTGCAGACGCCTCTGCAGGCAGTGGCGGTCTCACTGCAACTGGATGTGCCCACCACTCTATGTCCCCTCTATATGCCTCTTGGGATTGATATTCCATGGGCAGACCTCGACTCCCTCACAGCCCAGCTTCCCAGACCCTTTCTGATTATGGGTGATTTTAATGCCCAATGGGGCTCAGACAGCTACAATCGCTGAGGGCTCCTTGTGGAACAATGGATGTCACACAATAGCCTCATTGTTCTAAACACAGGGTCCCCACATACGTGATGACTGCCACTGGTGGTTTTTAATGTATAGACTCCTCCATCTGTTCTCCTAGGTTCTGTCTGACACTTGTGGAAGTGACCACTTCCCCATCAGGATTAGCAGTGGAAGTGGGGCACTGCCCCAACAACCACCACAGTGGTGTCCGGGTCAGGCAGACTGGTAGGAGTTTGCCCGTCATATCTACTTTTGCCCAGTGTTTGATTTTGATGGGGTCAACGATGTAGTGAGTCACTTTTTCAAAGGTGGTGGTTGAGGCAGCATTGGCATCCATCCCCCAGAGCATGTGCAACCCACTACTAGCATGGGTGCCATGTTGGATGGAGGACTATCAGAGTGCGATTTGGGCTCACAGGTGAGCCCTTCACAAATTCCAGTCTCATCCTGCCGACGCCAAGCATGTCAACTATCTCCGAGCCCGGGCATATGTATGGCAGGTAACCAAGGAGGCCAAACGCTCCTAATGGAGTGAGTGTGTCTCCTCAATTACCCATCACACGCGCTCCAAGAAAGAGGAAAAATCTAAGGAAAATCATCAAGTTTACCATCATGTGGCTCCAGTCTCCTTGTGCAAGGGAGACATTCACATCTGCCATGTGAGGTGGCTTGCAGCCATCTCCAGTTCCCAGCATTACATGGCAGCTTTCATTAAACAAGAACAAGCTGCTGAACGCCTTTTAATTAACTTCTCTGGCGGTGTTGTTGAGGGGTATAACGACCCGTTTACCTCTTGGGAGTTGTGGGCAGCTCTAGGATGGGTCCGGATACTGATCCCAGCCCTGATAACATCCATTATCAATTGCTTCAGCATCTACAAGAGAAGGGGTTCTTCTACCTCCTTCAGATTTTTAATTATATTTGGCAGCTGGTGGGCTGCAGGCTGGTGGGAGGCTATCATAATTCCCCTTGCAAAACCTGGGAGGGATAGTAGCCTCCCGACGAATTACAGGCCCATATCATTGATGAGCTGTCTGTGAAAATCCATGGAATGCATGGTTAACTGGTACCTGGTGCAGTATCACAAATGGCACCACCTTCTTGCCGATGCCCAATGTGGCTTCTGTGCTGGCAGGTCTCTGGTGGATCATTTGGAAATTGACTAGTGATTTGCCTCACAGAGGTGTCAGGGCAGCGTTGGCGTCCGTCCCACAGGGCTCATGCAACCCACCACAAGCATGGTGGCTGGAGGACTGTCAGAGTGTGATTTTGGCTTGCAAGTGGGCCTTTTGCATCCTCCAGTCCTGTCCCACTGATGCCAACCGGGTTGAATATCTCCTAACTGAGGCATATGCACAGTGGGCTGTAACGGAGGCATTAGGGATGGCACCACCTTTTTGCTGATGCCAAATGCAGCTTCCATGCTTGTGTATTGGATGATGGTGATTTCACTTCCACCACGGTTAGATTTTAATGTCCATGTATGCATACATCTGAAGAAACTCCTTCCAAGTAACAGAATAAATATTTTAATAAAACTACATTAATCACGTGATAAATATATTTTAAATTAATGTATGAATTATGAAATTTTTGAGTAAGGCCCTTCGTCCACCGGCGCAACGCGATTGCAATTCGACTCGAAAAAATATCGCTTTAGCGTTGGATGGGAGTCGATTCCCAGTCGGACCCTTGCTATTGTGTAGTTGGTCGTTCACCTAGACGACTGCAACGCAACTTCCAATTGACTGGCAAACGACCAACTCCAAAACGACTGGCATGTCAGTTGCATGGCCAACGCTTGTGCAACTGCGCTTGTACAGCAACTCTTATGCAGAAAAGAACGCTTTCAATACACACCATTGTAAACACACATTTCCAACTGCAAAGAACCAATGGCGTCACTGGGGGTGTGCGGGGAGTGAGGTCCTCACCGGGTGACACCACTCACACGAGTCACACCATGACAAATGGGGTGACACCAAAGCAGAAGAAGCAGCTTTTTTCCATGAGAGGAGTGACGCCAACCCTAGCGACGCCACTGCAAAGAACGCTTTATTTTTCAAAGAGCCTTGAATAAAGATATTGTCATCACACTTGTCCATATTCAACAACAACATTGCAATAACGAACTGCACGTTTCGCCATTGTGGACGAAAGTGACAAAAAGAAAAGGTGCAAGACATTAGATGCAAGAGAGTTGCGCCAGTGGACGAAGAGATGTGCAACGCAACTCTCACGCAACTGCCATAAACGCGTTGGGGTTTCAGTTACATTGCGTTGCGTTGCGCCAATGGACCAAGGGCCTTAGCAATTGTAAAACAAGATATTCACAGAGCTACACGTTAGGGCATCCCAACATTACCGAGGCCACAAAGCAACTGACTTATTTTCGAATGCGTGATTCGCAAAATATTAAAATTAGAACGATTTGCAATAGCTGAATTCAAATTCTGGATTTCCCTTTGGCAGGCGGTGATTGGATAGTTTCACCAACCTGGGTGTGACTCTTCCAAGAGAGCAGCATGTACTGCCATCTTCTGTGCCAGAGCCCAGTTTCAACTGGATGCTTGCAGCCTTCTCCAAATCCAGTGCTGATAGGTCATTGTACCAACAGGAGTTTGGCAGCCACTCCCTGACCTATCGAGGCCACATCTTCATATTTACAGATGGGTTGAAGGACAACTGCAGAGCTCACAGCTCTGCAAAGGGCAGTGGAGCTCATTCATAGCTTGAACGACAGACATCCCTCCTTGTCATCCTTTCAGCAGTTGCACACCCTTTGTGGCAGACATGCTATCATCCAGGGTGTGCATAAATTGCTGCTCATGATCATTTCATAAATAGGACAGGAAAGTGGTGTTTATGTAGGTCCTGTTGGAATCATAGGGAAGAAGAAGGTGGATGCCAATGTCTGTGAGGTAGTCCACATGCCGTTCCCGTGCCATGCCCGTGAGGTAGGCCACATGTTCCTTCTGATGTGCTCCCAATGGTGTAGCAGTCTGTCTATGGTTCTTGATGGCACCAGTAGTGTGTAGAGACCACCAACAAAATCCACACAAGGACACCCCAGTTCAATGGGTGTCCTCTTGCTGCCAATCATGAAGGGAGGAGGTTGTGCTTGCCAAGCTACAAGTTGGTCACACCTTCCACACCCATTCCCACTTACTATGGGGTGAGGGGCGACCATGGTATGACTGCTGTTGGAAGCCTCTCAGTGTAGCATATCTTCTGTAACTGCGAGAGGTACCATGAACTTTGATACTGACTGGGAGTCAGTGTAAAGCTCTCATGATCCCTTGGGGACGACCCCAAAGGAGTCGAGAGCTCCTTGTCTTGTGAAAGAGGCCACCCTGTTTTACAAAACTCTTATCTTGACTCTTTCCTTTTTCTGGCAGTCTTCCTCTGATTGTTACGTTTTTGACCCTTTTGATCTTTTATCATTGTTTATTTGGCGTTTGCTTTTTACTTCTCTGTCTTGTCTTTTGCCTTTGTGTTTGTGTCTGGTTAGGCTTTTACCTTTTTATGTTTCTCAGTTTTGGCTTTTGCCTTTTCGTTTTTATTGCATTTAGTGAGCTTTTGCCACTTTATTTTCTTCACTCTTTTATAGAGCTTCTGCCTTGTTTATTGTCACCATGGTGGGGTGGCCCTTTACACCCCCACCATTATGTGACTCTCTATCTGAGTCATAATGACCATAGATGTCGACGGGCCCAAAGACACCAACAAACAACAACAATCCTCACCAAACCACTGTAACTAACATTAGCCTGCTATTGAATCATTTCACCATGGTGACCCCCTTGCTGAATGGACACAAGGAGACATATTGGTCATTTTTTTCTGCAACCGGTTGCCGACCAAAGCTGCACTCGTACACCCACATAAGACCTCGGCTTTACTTCTCATCTGACAGAAGTCACACTCACAGCTTCTCTCTTGCCCAAAAGAAGCTGACCCTCACGGTCCAGTATCAAACCTAGAACTACTGGTGCAGTTGCCGAGCATGCTAACCACTATGCCACCACCATGCTTGTATCCCACACCAAGGGACCTGGATTTATCCCCCTTCAACCTAGTTTTCTGGAGAGAGGCTACACTAATCCTCCTTCGCTTTAGAATATTAACAAGCCACAATTGTCATTTTATTATGCAAATAGTCTAACAATATTTAAAAAGAGGTAAACATTTTATATACCAAAACATATGAGTCAATTATTCTGAATTGAATCCACAATAGAACTCTAAATATCCACGCTTTCAGATTCTGTAAAACATTTCTCACCATACAGTACAGCTTTTGAATGCTTCTTGCAAATCGGAAGATGGCATTCATGGCATGTGTTACTGTAGATGTTTCCTAACTTATAAATACAGCAATTTATAACCTCTAATTTTGATTATGATAAGATTTCAACCTTTCCTAGAACTTCAAAAAATCAAACTGACATTAAAACCCTAAAGCAATGCAGGGCATAGATAATCATCTCAAATTAAACATTTTGAAGTGCATTGGGGTAAACCCCCATGGGTCTAGGGGTAAAGCTGACTATTACTGAGAATTTCACATACATCACAAGGTGGGGTCAGGAAAAACCCCATACCTGTCCCATTCTCCAAAAAAATGAAAATAAAATATGATAATTACTTAGGAGACCAGCCAACTTCCCTAGATAGGTAAAGAAAACATCAGAGTACAGGTACTCAAAGGCTGGTTAAGATTGGAGAAAGTGATACATGTGGAGACAATTTTTTAGGTCTGGGGTTTGCCAAAACCCCACCTTATAGATGGAAGGTTAACCAGTTAACTGTTTATGACAAATATATTCATCATGAAAAAGGGGTAAAATTTTGTGTTATGATGAATATATTCATCATGCATCTTTGGCAGTGACCATTGGCAGTGAATTTTGCAAGTTTAGTTAGAAGTAAAATATATTCATAAACTACATGAAGTTTGGAATAGTCTGAGGCCATGTCAAAATAAAAAGCAACTAATAAGAGTTTATAACTAATTATCATAGAAAAAAGCATATGGTATGTATTAATCCTCGAAAATGTATCCTTGTATTTTTTTTAGTCATCACTGAAGTAATAATGGTTTCATATATTGTGTAAGATTAGGCTATGCAGTAAGTAACATGCCTGGTAATAAAAATGGGATGAGGATCCTTTTGTTCCCCATTTGCCTATATTCAAGAGGCAGAGCGTTTTTATGCCCCATGTGTGGGGTTCAAGGTTTAGTGATCATCAAATGAGGTTCATGGGCTACTAACCCGTCATGATGTTTACCATGCAACTTACTCTGGATAATTTATTTTTGATGTTTTTGGTTCCTATTTATGTTAATATAAGCAAATGAATAAATGTACATGAAAAAAATAGCAAAATCAAAAATATAAAAGTGATTTCATTGCAACCTAATATCATATCAAACATACTCTGGGTATGACGAATATATTTGTATGATGCAAACAGGGGACACATTTTCTAACACAGACGAAACAGTTAACTGGTTAAGTAATTCCCCTGTTTTGCCAGTAACGGTCCCTGCATTCTATGTTCCTAATCTAAGATTAGCCCATATTCTTTCTGAACATGCTCTAACTGAGGTCACCCCAACCAGGCGTCTGGAATTCACAGGGATATACCCCACTAGTATACCCCACAGCTATGGAACTGATAAAGGTTTTGAAAAATTTTGTTGATAATACATCTACAACAAAAATAAGAAGTCATAGTTTAAAATTAAAATATTCACAGCAAAACACTTCAAATGTTATAAATGTAAGTCAATAATTTCCATAAATTGACTACCAGATTTGGTATAATCAATGTTTATAATGAAGGTTTTGTCATGAATGATTATTAGAACGCATTTTTCATTATTTTTAGAATTGCACACTGGTATTATCAGGTCATTGATTTCTCAAAGTTCCTTGGCCTTTGATATGTAACTTTTGCCAGTGAACTTTGTGGTAGTTATTATTATTCAGTACTATACATTCGTTTCTGAAAACGTGGTTATCACCTTCAATAACATTAGCAATATTTATGACAATAAATATAACTATAATTGCAGTCTTACAAAGGTGCCATGTAAGTCTTGTGATGATCGACTAGAATGTAGGTAATCAGTTTTAGTTTTACGTAGGATAGCAGGTTTCTGTTTCAAAAGATTAACGCATACTAACCTCTATATATTCATTAGATGCATTTCTCAGTACAGACCAACTTGATGAGCTATTAATGCGGCCTTGATGAGGAGTCAAGTTTTCATCGTAATATGATGATGCAGCTATCTGATTATCTAGCATGTATCCATTTTCAAGGCCCATTGCATCATCACATTCTCCTGTTAAGTTAACCAGCGATTCTAATGTTAGTATATCAAGAAAATTATTCCTGCACAATGCAGTGTGAGGATGGTAAATCATCGAATGGTATATCACTTTAAAACTTCATTTTTTTTAATTAGAGTAGGAGGAGCCTAACTTTTCGATGCCGTGCTTCATCCTTTGTAACTCGGCACACTCTACAATTACTATTGCTTGCCCAGATACAGTTAGTAAGAAAGTCTGCATACGCAATTTAAAAGTTATTATTTTATTGCTACAGATGTGATGCAACTTTTATCAAACTGGTAATTTATCTATTACATCATAGATTTAAAAGAAGTACCATATTTCTAAATAAAATTAGAGAAGTCTACATACTTAACAATTTCTTATGCTAAAATACATTACGCATTCTATTTCAGCATAATAAATTAGAATGTGTAAATTAGATTTATACATGCTATTTTAGCTCAATATAATAGAATTAAAATATACTGTACATACATTCTAATTTATTGAACAGAAATTCTGTATACAGTACTTCAAGCATTTTTCCATGATATTAAATGTGATTACATGGGAGAGCTAAGAAAAAATGTAAAATCTCTAAGAGAGATTGAGAAAACGATTGGAAAAAGTTTTGCAACTGTTCTGACAATAATTTCTCTTTTTCTAACAAGATAATGACCTCAACTATTGAGCAAGAAAAGTTCAAGAATGGCCTCCCTATAGAGTTCTTAATCGCCTGTAAACTCCACCTTAGAGTCTAGACTTAACCCTTGTGTTGCTACCCAGAATTTTCCACACAAGTTACTACCCAGGTACATACAGTATGTACCCTATTGCAAAATGGCATTAGTCTGACCCTGAAGATGCATTAGTGGCGACATCTACTGCTTTATTTAATGAAGAGGGGGTGTTAGGAGCTAGCAGCGATATCAGGATGACCTACAGGTGCGCTCAGGGGTACCTTTTCATTTGTGAAGGCCGCATTGGCAATTTGGCAAAACTGCCAATGCGGTCAATTGCGGCCAATTCTGGCCAATTGCTAATGCAGTCAATCTCTTGCATACAAACTGCATCCATTTCTGCTTTGACTACACCAACAACTACTATTACTACTGCTCAATGTGCAGGAGCAGATCCACAGGGGAGCAATGCAGAAATTTCTCTCCACCCCTCAGTGCGTCAATGGGACACATATTTCAACTGATTTCGTATTTTGACGTTTGCTAGTCCCACATCTACAGTATACTGCCAGTCCAACCTGCAGTTGACTAAACCAATGATGATAGGATATTCTACAGTGGCGGATTGGGGGGAGCATATCAAAAAAAGGTGTGCCCCAAATATTTTTAAATATTCAGAATCCTTTAGTATAAATCTAGCTAGCAATTGCAATAGGTCCTCTCCTGCCCCTTACATAATGTACTATCTTCAGTGGTTTAGCCAACTATAGATTGGATTGCAACTGTTGGGCTGGCAGTATTGAAATGGCGATAACAATGCAAATATGTGCCATGAGTTATGCTCCATTGAGGCACTGAGGTGGAGCAATTGCTGCATTGCTCCCCCTCTGGTTCTGCCTCTGAGACATTGTCAAAGGGGCAGTAGAAGACCTATTATAATTGCTAGATAGATTTATACTAAGGGTTCTTAAATATTTGAAAATAGTTGGGGCACACTTTTTGAAGTGCTCCCCCTGATCCGCCTCTGGATCCAGCCCTGTCAACATTATATACATGGACATAAAGTCGTTGTATGTTCATCATGTAGCCCCTAATAAATAGAGAAGAAAGACTTGAAAATCATGTGTAAAATGTCAGCAACCTATTTTTGCAATGAACATTCTTTGACATTCTCAGTTTGTAAAAATTGTCCACAATCTTAAGAAACATGACATCCTTTGACATAGTTTTAAGGACACAATAAACTGCTGCAATTAAAACATACTATTATCTTGTTTCATCGATTTAATGAATTTGTACCATCTGTAATATTCCTATGGGTACACGTGTACCCGGGTAGTAATAAGAGGGGTAAATCAGTTAAATGTCACATCAATTAATATTATTTTGTTAACACCAAACATACATGCACAAATTCTCTCTGAAACTTCCCAAATAATGGGGATCTGGTTGGACAAAATGATCCTTCTCAAAGAAATTTTTTGACATCAATGTAAAGTCGAAAATGGGTACATGTGTACCCAGGTAGTAACACAAGGGTTAAACCCAATTGAACATCTTTGGGAAGAAATTAGAAGATTGAAAACAATCAAAATAAAAAATAAAACCCAACTGTTTGATGTTGTTAAGTGGGAATGGTCCACTGGTCACTGTGATGAATAAACGACTTCAAGTAGTGATTAAAAATGA
>JAAFCE010009126.1:29238295-29255806 GCA_013389805.1 Trigoniulus corallinus | reverse complement strand
ATTTTTTGTTATTTTGTTGCAAAATTATTTTTTTTTCAAACAATGTCCAGTAAATAAAAACTGTAAAACGCTTTATTGGACATTAACAATAATGGAGAATAACTTTATCTTTTAATTCTAAATACTTTGTCCGAAAAAAAGCAATTTCTTCTGTTTCTTTTAAATACATCATTGTGTTTGAAGACTTTTTTATTAACTGTATTTCACATGCGAGAGTATACCAAGTGAAGATTAGCGATTTGCAATTGATGGGGCTTCATGAAACAATGATGCATACTCAACTGTCACGCGTTTAAAATATTCAATCTTTAAGTTAGCTTACTTTGAACAGTCTGCCTTTTTACACGAACATCTTTAGACCTGCAATAGAAACAAATACTTGATAAAGGAGTAGTTGATGATGAAGTTTTCTACTATGAATTCCTTAGTCTGTGAGTTGGGCTCTAGGGCTTAATAAATGGTTGTGTCACAAATCTTTGATTGGCTTTCTGTGGTTTTGCAGATTCCCCAACCCCTCGTTATTAGGGCCCAGAAGACAGGAAGAACTAGTTGGAAGGGTACCTTCCTACCGCAAGACCATAGGAATCCACTTGGTTGATTGCTTAATTGGTCCAGTGTGATCATGTGGTCCACCATGAACCTACCAGCGTGGAAGCCACACTGGGCACTGTGTTTGTAAAAATCCAGACCAAGTGCCAAGTACCAATTAAGCAATCAACCTTTCGGCGACCCTTCTATGTTTTATGAAGTCTGCCATATAGTGGTGGAAGCTGCAGACAGTGGCAAACACCCCTCAAGGAGGCCCCTTGGACAAAGAGGCCAGATCCACAGGATGGAAGGTATTTGCCCTGGATTTTCCTCAGTTTGTCCCAAACAATTTTGGACACTGTATGCCGGCTAAAAGAGGATTCGTATGCATTTTCATTACCCATCTGTCATGCACCCGAGCTTGAATGTATGCAGTTCGGTTTATCTCAGTCAGGGGTTTTCAAAGCTCCAGGGAACTGATGCCAAGACTACCCCATGATTCGTGAAGTGACCCACAAGGTCATCTTCCTCAGTTGTTGGAAGTTGAGATACTTGGTAAAATCTTCCACTCTGACCAGTGGCATACCATGGCAGGGGCGTTGATGGCGGCCCATCCCGGGCAGCATTTCACAATGAATAATAATAATATCTCGTAATTTGAACTAAAATCTGAACCATTTCATTCATATTTTTGTCGCACTTACAATTCGGACCTATTAAAATAAAAGAAGAGCTAAAGAAGAAAATATTAGAAGAAATAAGGGGGCTAAGGATTTAAATACCCGACTTTGCCCTACGCCTCCGGCGGCTCAGACCCACCCTACGCTACTGACTCTGACTGGTGCATACACCACCACAAATCTGTATGTACCTTTCACCGCACACTTCGGCAAGCAGATGGTGAGGTTGGTGCTGGATAGGATGCCAATGGCAATTGTAACATAAGTGGTGGCACTCGTGATTAGGATCATAAGGCCGTGGGTGGACGCCAAGGAAGCCGTCGGTTTATGTGTAATGGAACAACAAATGGAGTTCCCTTAGGGCCTGGAGAGAGTTGAGGTTGGCTAGCTGTAGATACATCCCTGTTGGAAGAAAGAGGGAACATACTGTGGTGGGCGAGTCCAATTGAAGGGAGATGACCACCGCTTACAGTGAAGTCTACAGAGTCACTGCATTAAGCATACACCCGGTCTGTATAAGGGCTAGCAACCCCTCTCACTGGGTCGTACCCACAGCTGGGAAGTGATGCCTTCGGTATAGACCAGAAATGGGGGTTGTCATCATGGCACAATGCGATCCACAGGGCAAAAGAAAGACTGGAATTATGTTTCATTGTTGCTTGTTTATAGTAATAAAATGAATTATCTGACTAATTTTTGTGAAACTTATGAGAACTCACTTTTAATTATGAATCATCAAAAGAAATGGATATCTAAATGATTACAGTATTTCATTTTGTGTTCCTATTTTTCAAATCGAATATTTAAAATAGATGGTTACTTCAATTCTGGAATTATGGAAAATGTCATCTTTTAATATGCAGAATTCAAGAATGTGAAGAAACTATTGATGTCATGTCAAATGAAGCAACGACATCACACCTAAAGGCCCCCATACATGCTCAGTTCAAAAATTTCAATTGAAAATTTGGTGAGATTTCCCCACACACGTAGAGATCTAACTGTACAGTTCAAAATAAGTTAAACAGCTAGAACTCAAGATAAGACTGAACGTGTATGGGGGCCTTAATGCCAAGTTCTGTGGCACGTGACACTAGAGAGAATAGCGCCTGAGCAGACAGCAAAATTATGACGTCAACCACAGGCGCTAGGCAAAATTGCATTTAGCAATACATTGACCAATTGCTTAATAGCTTTTGTAAATCTATGAGTCATCCTTTGGACCTGTTTCACTGATATATGAGGGAATCTAAAGGAGGAACTTGACTGTTATCATCCAGCACTAGTACTTGTGTTTCATTGGGCTTACTAGAAGGGAGGACAGGCTGAGGAGGTGCAACCATATTATGACTGGTATCATGGCAACTATGTAAAATTATATCCTTGCCTAACAAATGCCCCTTGGATGATAGTGCTTTCACACCCTGACCCGTAGACCACCATAGGTGAATTTTATAGAATTTTGGGGGCCTCCATTGCAAGTTGCATTCCTGTTAACCCTTTATTTACTGGCAGGACTCCAAAGTCCCAGTGGATGTAAACTTCATAGAATTATTAACTATCAATGAATTCTGAGGGGACATTGCTGTATGATATAGTACTAGTATTTTATCTTGTCAAGAGATGACAGCACCTGTACAATAGTGCATATTTATTGTTTGAACAGTGTCACACTACTTCAGCTTTCATCATTGTTGATACCAATTTTTGACCCTGAGATTGACTCTATAGTGAACAACAGGTACATTTAATTTTTTTATGCTTTGAAACTCTATTTATGCTTTTAAATATAGTAATTCATTTTTGGAAAACAATTTCACATAAATATATATCGTTTAATTTGTGGGAATGGAAAGTCCCATCAGGATTTGACAGCCTTATTTTGTATTGATACATACACATGCACTGCACATCAGTTACAATATATTTTTGGTTTGTTTTTCAGCACAATTGCCCATTTTGTAAAAAAAAACGTGACAAATGATATAGAATTTGAAATAGACAATTTCCCTTCAGATATTGACACATCAGTAGAATCTGATATAGAAGTTGAAGATGTCATGTTACGTACATCTCAGCCTATTCAGGTAGAAAATGATATTGATAGCTCAGAGGTATCACACCACGAAGTTCTTGAGGAAGAGGTATGGCAAGATGTCCAAAGAAAGTGGAGAAAAAAAGGACATTTGTAATAAAATATCAATATTTTCACTTGAAAAACGCTCTAACAAAACCTACTTTGAATCAATCAGTGTACCATCTGATTATTTTTTGACATTCTTTGATGAGGAAATTCAAAATAACAATATATTTCAAACCAATTTATACATAACTCAACATCAAAGAAATGTGTTACCTATTCATTGTCATGATTTACTTGGATTCATTGGCTTACAATTTCTCTTTGGATCTCATCGTCTACCAAGAATGAAAGATTATTGGTCTGTGAACCTGATCTGGGAGTTACCAACGTTAAGGATACAATGACATGAGAACCTAGACCAATATCAATCTATTGATGAGAGTATGATTTTATTCAAAGGTAGATTGTGTATAAAAAATATAATCCCATCAAAACAATCAAATGTGGATGCAAATTGTGGTGCAGATCAGACATGGTGCCAAAGTTATTCCTAAATTTGACCTGGGTGGGTCAGTGGTGAAAAGATTGACTAGTTCATTGAAGAACAAAAACCATATCATTATGATGGACAATTATTTCACATCTGTCAATCTATTTGAAAATATGTTAGCATAAAATATATGCACCTGGCTCAATAAGGCAAAACAGGAAAGGACTGCTATCTTTAGTTTGTGATTATCAGGCTTCAGATTAAAATTAACTTTATGTGAAATGGAAAGATAATAGAAGTGTCCATTTACTTTCAAATTATCATGGAAATGAAGTATTTTTTGTGCAATGCACACAGAAAGATGGAAGTAAGATGGAGATACCCTGCTTTTCAATAGTGAAGTATTATAAGGATCATATGGGAGGAGTAGACAAGTGAGACATGTTGAGATCATTGTATGAAATTGAGAGAAAGTCAAAGAAGTGGTGGCATTGACTTTTCTATGAGTTGATGGAAATGACATTAGTAAATTCGTATATAAATTATTGTGAATTAGAGAAGAAAATTTCACTGTTAGACTACAAAAGGGGTGTAGCAGTAGGGCTTATGACGGTGGGCCAAAAGCAGCTACAGAATTTAGGAGTCCTGTCAAATGCTCCACATGAATAAAATTGAAAAGGGCACTCACAAATGTATTTATGAAAATGGCCCTAAGAAGAAGAGCCTAAGGCATCCCAAAAAAATACCCAAACAAGAAAATGAAATAAAACCCCTAATTCAAATGAAGAACATCTGCAAATCTTCAAGGAGTCCTTAATTGAAATACATTATGTTGATCTAAATTTTATTAATTAATTAATAATATAAAAAGAAGCTTTCATTTCAGAAGGAGAACTTCTTAAGGAGAGAGGAATGACCTGAAGATTAAAAACATCTGCAAAATTCAAAAACAGGAACTTCCTTTTATGGAAAAATGAAAAGGCATAAAAGAGGATGGAGAGAGCAGATCAAGACACAGGAATAGCAGATAAAGAAGAGGAGAGAACCAGGGTGCAGACCAAGAAGGAGAGAGCCAAGGAGGAGAAATCCAGAAGACAGAAAGCAGCCACAGATTCACCTCAGGAGGAGCATTTAGGTTTGCAGCCAACAACTCCAAGAAGTTAGGAAGTCTCACCAGGATTCCCAAACCACAGATGGGCCTCCAACTCCAGATAAAGATGAGATAGATGAAAAATTTCTTTTTATATATACAGATATGTGTTTCACAAAAGCAATTAATAGAAATTGATAGTAAAGCGTTTCTTTAATGGATAATTAATTTTAATGGAATTGATAGTTATTAATAGTAAACTGCTTCTTTAATGGATAATTATTTTTAACAGAATTGATAGTTATTAATAATAAAGCATTTCTTTAATGGATAATTAATTTTAATGGAGTTGATAGTAATTAATAGTAAAACGATTCTTTAATGGATAATTAATTTTAACAGAATTTTGATGTTTTATCAAGAGCAATTAATAGTGTAATAAAATTTTTATGGATTAATAACTGAATCTAATTGTAACGGGATTTTTATGAATTATTAAGGAAAATTCTAGCTTAATGGATTTGTAACAATTTAGTGATTAATTATGAAATTGTAACGATTTAGTAACTAAATGTGCTAGCTAAAAGAATTTGTAATGAAATTGCATAAATTGATGAAATTGTAACTATTTAGCAATTGGATATGCCAGTTAATAATCTTGTATTAAATTAGTAATGGAAATAACTCCTTTTTTATAAACTTGTAAGAGATATTTATTATTCAAGGGAAATTAAAAATTTTAAAATTTTGTATTAATAAAGGTGAGATAAGTCAATAGTCAAATCTTTTTTTCTTTTTGAATTAAAATTAACCAACAATATATAATGCCCACAATGGGCCATATGAATAAAAAAAAGTAAAGTCTTACAAAGTATTTAGTATAAGTATACTTTACCACCTCAGGCGGGATAAGGGTGTGATGATGATGATGAAAGTGGTAGTACGTACCAAGTGTAGAAAGGGTACAACCTGCTTTAAAGGTTATGTTGAATTGTAAGTGTTCTGTGAAGTAAAATGTCACAGTTTAGTGTTCCCTGAGAACCACTGGTTTAGCACACTGGAATGGACAGTAACTGTTGGACTGGCAGTATAGAAATGGGGATTGCAATGGGAAAATGCATCATCAGATGCAAAATTAAATAATGCATCAGATGAAATATGTGCCCCATTGAGGCATGGATGGGGTGCAATTGCTGCATTGCTTCTCCTGGATCTGCCTCTGGCTAGAACCCACTGACGATCCTGCCACAGGCGGATAAGGATATGATGATGATAATTCCTAAGAGATTAATGTTGTGTGGGACACCAAATGCACGAAACAGGCATATATGAATGTTCAGCACAATGGGTTTTGGGTTGCTAATGACTGGAAAGGCTATTTACACAAAAGGTTGGCTGCCGATGGTCAAAAGATTTCAGTAGAGCAATGGCTAAAAACCATCTATGGGCCGTTATTGCATCAAGAAATATGATAGCTTCAGAAATACATGCATGTGAATAGTGCACACATCCTTTTACTTATCGTTTCAAGTTGCTCCCTCACCAGCTTGTTCACTTTGAAGCTTGTTCAGCTTGTTCACTAATCAGTAAATAATCAGTAAATACTGGCTTTTATTCATATCATTTTAAGTATTTACTAGAAAAATTAAGTATTAACTTTTGGATAATTATTTACTTTTACTTTTTACTTTAAGTAGAAGCAAAAACTTACTTCTTTATTCATATCAAATGTGCAAAACTATCAGTAAAAGCATTTACTTCTCTTTATTCATATGGGCCAATGGCTCAGAACCTTAAGTAGGGAATACTGCCTAAAATAAATTAAGAGAATAAAAACCCAAAGGCACACAACCACATATAACAGTCCATTGGCTGGAATTTTGCCATCTAGGGGTTCTCTAGGTGCTCTCTGAAAAAAAATATCGAATCCAGACCACATTGTATTTCCTCCTAATGTATTATTATGTTCAAATGAAAAGAAAAATTGTTTCACTGATTATCACAAAATATAACCTGAAATACTATGCTAACATGTACTGATGGGACTTAAAAGTTATTTTTTTTAAGTGTGAAATACAATATCTCTTAAAATAAAAAAGGTTTTTAAATCTGATTTCAAAAAATGTACTCTTAGGTATCCTAAAAAATTAATAAATCTACATTGTTTTTTTCAAAACTAGGCGATATCATGGTTATCCTTGTTGGTTTAGCCCAGAATTAGTTTGACTGATTAAGTTAAAGAGGCGACTTTTCTCACAGAATAAAAAACGCCCTTATATAGTTTCAGAGAACGTTATTGTAAGGCACAGGCTATGGTGAAAAGGTTATTGATCCACTTATGACAACAGTATTTGACTAAGCTACGTCAGAAGAGAAATTCTTCCCAGGCCTTTTGGGCAGGTTTTAGACAGCTGCCAGGTGATAGAAATGGGGTGGTAACCCTAACTCAAAATAATCACTTAGTCTCAGGCCTCATTGAGGTTGGCAATGCCTTTATTGGATATAATGCCCAATTACAGAGAGCTTTCACTCCCCCTCTAATGAGGTCGACTAATTACCCATTTCCCCTGCTGCCTGGTGGTGAGTCTCTGGATATGAATGAAGTTTATTGTTCTGAGGTCCAACTAGCCATTGGAAAGTTAAAACTTTCATTATCCCCTGGACCAGATGGAGTTCCCCCTCAGATAATAAAGGCTTAAAGGCGTGTATTGTCACCAGTATTTGCTAACTGTTTCTCTACTTCCCCTAGTAGTTTAGATCCTAGAATGTAATATTGCAACAAAACTTTCACTCTGGTGCATTCCCTTTTTATGTATAGAGCAGCATGGTTTTTGCAAAGGGTGCTCCACAGAGACTAATATTGATGCATGTGGATATGATCAACAAGGCATTTGCACAGCAGTGCAAGGTAGATACAATATATCTTGATCTTTCAGATGCTTTTGATCAGGTATCAATTCCTTTGCTGTTGTAGAAACTGGCTGAGTATGGCATTGCAGGCAACTTGCTGGGTCTATTAGACAGTTATCTGACTGTTATGCAGAATTTTGTGAAAATTGGACAGTTCATAAGTAAAAGGTTTTATGTGCAGGAAGTGAACTTGCTGCAGGGCAGTTCAATTAGTCCAATATCATTTAATAATTATATGAATGACCTTTTCTTCAATATTCCACAGGAGGTCAAGTGCTTGAAGATGTTAGTAAATCGTCAGTCTGCTGTGCTACTGAATGAGGTATTTGAATGGGTTGAACACTGGCTCTCCTGCAACAATTTAATAGTGAATGAGGGCAAAACACATCATTTTATCAGATTCACACACCAATTATATTCCCTTATGCATTTGGCAATGGGTCTTTGATACCCCATAGTGGAGTGGGGCAGGACTTGGGCATAACACTAGACAGTAAATTGACATTTGCAAGTCATGTACATCACCTTTACTTAAAAGTGCGAAGAGCCTATCATGTTATTGCATACATGAGTGAAATGCTCACCTTGCTATTCCATTCACTTATCAAACCAGTAATTTCATTTTGCATTCATGGGCAGAGTAAACTGCTATGTTGGCACGTCCCCAGGTGGCAGATAGGGGAATCCCTGCAGTATGTTTGGGGATGGCAATTTAGCCAGCCCCTGGATGTGCAGAAGGGATGTAGTGAAATAAAATAGCTCCCATGGACCAAATACCCATGTGTGCCTCAGGGATGTTCCCTGGACGATACCCATGTGTGCCTGGGGGCGTTGAATGGACGGTACCCATGTGTGCCCGGGGTAGAATATGCACACGTCATAACTGCATGTTGTAACAGGCAACTAAACGGGGTGACTTTCTCATGCCCCTGATTGGACAACACCACTAACGTTGTTGGCCGTGACAAGTGTCCTGGACTAGATGATAACATCATGGTGGTTGTTGGTGTCTTTCTTGTTTAATTACTGGAGGACTCTTTGACATTTTCTAAATCACTCTAGGCTCCTCACTGAGGTGACCATAAAAAAACGCCTACCAGCATGTTAGCTGTGCGTGGGGACCATACCCCTGTGAGAAGTGGATCCTGGTGATTAAGGAGGCATAAGCCCTGCAATTACTCTTGGCCACTCCACAGTGGTGAGACAGCTGACAGACATCAAGGACTAAGGTTGTGACCTACAGTTTCCAAAACATCACTTTGGCCACTGCTTCCAGGGAAAACGGGCAGCCAAGGTGGATACCCAGTCTTGGTCAACTGGCCAAGGGTGAATTACTGGTTATGCCCCCTAGGGTTGCTGTGAGTGGACCAGCAGTCAACCCCGATGCCAGCGATCCAGTACTCAGGGATTATGCCACCCTTGCAGTATCCTGTTCGAGGAATCTTGGCAACCAGAATGGGCGTCCACGTGTTGGGCTCGGTGGTGGGTGAGACCCGTGGGCAGCGATTTTAAAATAACTTAAAGCATGGCAACTAATCAGAGGCTGGGGGCCTCTTCAAATAACTCCACCCTTTTACTTTCTCCTTTCATGACATGTGCTGAGCCAGAAGATGGCAGGCTTGTTCCCACCCAACTGAGTGGATCAGCTGCTATTGAGTTGATGGAGATATGTACTGCTTCAACAAAGAGGCCACTTTCCCCCAGTAAGCCAACTGGATCAGGGAACACACCTGTGTCATCTATGGCATCAGCACCTACCCTTAAAATGAGGCAACGACCTCTTAGCCTTATAGTGCAGGGCTCCACAGCTGAAGCAAAGCGTGTTCCTGCATCTAAGGAGTACTTCGGTGCAGTCAAGAGTGTTTCTATACCTTCTTGCTATCCTCTCCAGTTTCTTTCCATATCTGGGGGGGATGGTTGAGCCTTGGGGAAGGCGTCACCCTTCCTTATTGCTAAAGCCATCAAGGGCCTTGCCGGTGATGTGACTTCGGTCAAGAAACTCTGCAATGGCACCTTGCTGGTGGAGGCTACTGCCCCCTACCAGACCGAGGCATGCAGATGCAGAAGCTTGGTGACTTGCCCATTGTGTTCGAACACCTTTACACCTTAAATACCAGTAGAGGAGAGGTTTGGTGCCCCAGCTTATGTGGGGAGTCAAAGGAGCAAATATCGGAGGAGCTCAGGGACCAGAGTGTGGTGGCTGTCCACCGCACCTTGGTTCAGTGGGATAGAGGATTCCTGCCTTTCTGACACCTTGGTGCCGACCATTGGTAGGCCCAATGTGCCAGATTACATCATGGCTGGCTACCTCTGCATGCCTGTACGTGCCTTCATTCTGAGCCCTCTTCGGTGCTTTAAGTGCAAGCGATATGGCCATGGCCAGAATTCGTGTTCTGCCAAGGCCGTTTTGTTTGTTTGTGTTTTCGGGCTCATCGACAACAAAGGTCTTTAGGGCCCAGAAGGACAATCACCATGGCTGGGGTGTAAATGGCCATCCTACCATGGTGGCAATAAATAATGGCAAAACACACTAAAAGTCATAACAATAAAAAAAGGCAATAGCCAAATAAATATTTAAGAATAAATATAGGCAAAACCCAAAACACAGAAAAGTAAAAGCAGCAAAAGCCAAAACAGATATAACAATAAAAGTGGCAAATGCCAAAACAGATATAAAAATAAAAGCGGCAAAAGCCAAAACAGACAGAACAATAATGGTGACAAAAGCCATAACAGACATTACAATAAATGTGGCAAAAGACAAAACAGACATTCCAATAAATGCAGCAAAGCCGAAACAGACACAGAAATAAAAAGGCAAATGCGAAAACAATCCAAGAATAAATGCAAAGCTGCTGTAAAGTAAACAAGTATAAATCAGATTTGGTGAAAGAGTCCAGCCTCTTTCACAAATCCAAGTAAGCTCTCAACCCCCTGAGGCTTATCCCCAAGTGAGGTAGAGAGCTTGTGACTGACTCCCAGTCGGCATCTCAGTTCACGATATCTCTCACAGTGACTAAAGATGTGTGCCACTGTGAGAGTATCCCAACAGCAGTCACACTATGGTTGATCCTCACCCCATAGATTGTTGGAGTGGGTGAGGAACGTGTGACCGAATCGAAGCCATGCAAGCACAACCTCCTCCCTCTCGACTGGAGTGTCCTTCGACTGGAGTGTCAGTGCCTCTGGAGTGCGACTGGAGTGTCAGTGCGACTGGAGTGTCCTGCGACTGGAGTGTCAGTGCCTCTGGAGTGTCCTTCAGTGTGCAGAGGTTGTTGGTGGTCTCTGCAAACCACTGGGACCTCCATTGGTAATGGACAGCCTGCCACACCACCAGGAGAGCATCGGAGGAGGGGACAGCAGTGTTGGGTACATCTGGCAAGTGGGCCACCTGATGGGCATGGGCATCTGCCCTCTCGTTCCCCATGATGCCAACATACCCCGGGACCCACATAAACAACACTGTCTTGCCTTGCTAATGAATCACAAGCAGCAATCTTTGCACACCCTGGACGACGGCATGTCTGCCATATAGGGTGTGCAACAGCTGAAGGGAGGACAGGGAGTCAGTCGCAACAACAAAGTGTCTGTCGTTCAATAATTGGATGAGTTCCAGTGCATATTCTGCAGTTAAGACACTGGCAATGCCTGAAAGGTGACCCCCTATGAGATGACCAGTTGTAAAGACTGACCAACCCACCAAGGAGCCATCTTTCGACCCATGTGTGTAAATAAAAATACAGCCCCAATAGATCATGGAGAGGCGTCCAAACTCTTGTTGGTACACTGACCTATCGCTACTGGTTTTGGGAAAGCACAAAATCAAAACTTGGCTCTGGCACTGTCCAGGGTGGCACAGATGCTGGCAGTACAAGCTGCCCCCTCGGTAGAGTGACACCCAGGCCAGTGAGACAATCCATCCACAGCATGCCAAAAGGAGGGGGAACCCCTGGGCAGATGTCAAATGGCTGTCTCAGATTACAACTGAAAATGGATGGGCGCGTAGTGTGCTGTGGCTATGGTTTCAGCCTCAAAATGTATGAAGCTGCCAAGTACTGCTGCCGTCAGTGGCAGTGGCGGTTCACCAGTCTCAGCATAAAGGCTGAGCACTGGCCTTGTGCAGAAGGCCCCAATGGAAAAACTGGATGCCAGCGTGATGTGCACTGTTCAGCATCTGGAGAGTTGATGGAGCTGCCAGGCCATATATGCCACAGCCATAATCAAAACGTGATCGAACAAGTGGTCTGTAAAGTCAAAGCATTACCGTTTGATCTGCCCCAAAACCAGTTCCCTGAAGGCACCACAGAATATTCAGGGAGCGAAGGAACTTAGCCTTCAGCTCCTTCAAGTGTGGGACCCATGTCAGATAGCTGTCGAAATGGAGACCAAAAAACTGGGTGCCTCTACAACTGGGAGGAGGCAGCCATTCAGGGTAAGCTGAGGCTCAGGGTGGAGCCCTCACTTACGACAGAAGTGCATCCCACTCTAATCTGCCCCAGGATGGTTTTCCCACTGGCTCTAATTTTTCTGGCAACCCTGTCCCATGTGGCATCTGTTGTCCCTTCCCAATCCCAGTCAACTTGCCTGTGCACTTCTTGTGAAAATTCCTCTGGTTTGATGGGTAGTTTCCACCACCTGATAACCTGCTCTCCTTTAAAAGAATGTGTCTTGCCTGCTGCTTTCACTAATATTTCTAACATTAGTAGCCGATGGCCACATTCCTTTTGGAAATTTTCACTGGGGAGTGTCCAGCAATCACGAACCTCTGATCTATGCCTCCCTCTTACCATGAAGAAATCTATTTGTGACATCCTTTGTGGTGACTGGTATGTGATAAGGTGCTTGTCCCTCTTCCTAAACCATGTGTTTGCCAAAGCGAGGCCAAGTTCATTTGCTGTGTCAAGGATTCGCTGCCCATCTGTGCTTACTGTTCCATACCCCCAACCACATGGACCTCCCCATAACCTTGGTTGTCTTTCCCTACATGCCCATTAAAGTCCCCCCCCCCCCCAATAATTAATCGCTCATTCCCCTGGCATTGCCCTACTGGTGCCTCCAGTGAGTGCACCAAATCCTCAAACTCATTTCGGAAGCAATCCTTTGTGGGTTCATCCAGCTCTGCCCGGGGGGCATACGCGCTGATGAGGTGAAGCACTACTCCTCTCCACAGCACTGTAACTGACATGAGCCTGCTGTTGACTCGTTTCACTTGGGTGACCCCTTGTTTAAGCTCACTATCCAAAACTATGCCCACCCCATTTCGCCCCCTTCACTGGCAGTATATAAGCTTGTAGCCCTTCCCAAGGGGCCTTGATCTATTCCCTCTCCACTTAGTTTCTTGGAGGAAAGCTACCTGGATCCTCCATCGCCTTAGGGTGTTAACTAGTTCCCCTGATTTACCTGTAAGGGACCCCACGTTCCATGTCCCTAATCTAAGCTTTGCCCCTTTGCTATCTGTGCATGCTGTGACTGGGGTCACCCCAGCCGGGCATCCTGAACCCATGGGATTGTTGGTGCTGCTTGCAGTGGGGGGATGCTGGCCGACCCCACAGAGGACACTCAGTGCGCTATCTGCCATGGGGTCCGAGGTCCCAACCCCCATGGCATTGCAAACTACTAGTGAACCCCTGCTGGCTGCCAGTGTTGGGGTCTTAATCCTCCACACTGTGGGTTTGGTGCCTCATACCAATAGCAAGGGTAACAATAGTAACAATAATAGTACTAAAATAGCCCTAACACCCTCACAACCCTCCCAACCCCAAAACAATAACAGCAACAACAACAATACCGGCAGCAGCAAACAACAATAACAGCATCAACACCAAACGATAACACTAGAAAATATAACAAAATATACAACAATATAAAAACAAAAACAGTATAGGCGTCGGTACTCAGCTGTCCAACACCACGTGGTGCCTGACAGAGCAGACGACCCACATTGAGATTGACAGTTTGGATGCGAGGTTAAGCCTAAAGCCAAACCTCGCTGTAACTTCTCAATTACCACAAAACACCCACCGATGCCCACTAACCTACCTTAACCTGGAACTTTGTGCCCTGGTAAAGGCAAAATCTTCTCCTCCAAGCGTCTATTACTTTAAAAAAAAGCAGAAAAAGTCGCAGAGCACGAAATGGCACTAGTGCAACCACCCCAAGTCATTTTCGTGAACAACATACAAAAATGCTTAAAATAGCTCTATTGGTGTTTCCGTATTTTTTGGCTGTTCCATGGTGTTATTGGTGGTGTGTGAAGCTCACTCCTAACTCAGATTTTATCTTGCATCTCAAACCAACAAATTTACCAAGTGACAGCTCGTATCTCAAATAACTCATAAGTTAGGGCTCTTGTAAGTCAAGGTATCACTGTATTGAACCAGGTTAATAGTCGAAGAAGAGTGGGCCCTAACGACCTTTGTAGTCGATGGGCCCTAACAGAGGCATACCTAAGCTTGGTGTCACCTGGTGCAGCAAATCCTGGTGTCACCCCCACCACTGACCACCCCCACCCCGGCAGCCTTCTTCACCACTCCCTCATTATGACAGGGGACCAAGACTTTCCTTCCCATCTGGGGAAAGGCAGGCAGGAGGCTTCCTCACACCAGGAAGGAACCTACTTCTACGTATACTGTAGGCAGTTGTGAAAGTTGGTGAAGATCAGGGCAGAGGCATACCTAGGCATGGTTTCACCCAGTGTGGCAAATCCTGGTGTCAATCCCCCATAACCACTTTATTATTCAATGTGCTCCACCTGAGTCACCAAAATTTCTAATGTTTTTAGATTAGTGTTTCAGGCACCACCAGCCGCCATTCGGGGTGTACTAGCAGGCCCCAGGCCACCATCGTCAGCAGTCCTCAAAGTCACAGGGGTTGAAACTTTGGTCCCTGTGGCAGATGGTGCGCTGAGCATCCAAGCATTCAAGCATCCCCCATGGCAAGCAGTGGCAACATTCCTGCAGGTTCTGGATGCCTGGCTGGGGTGACCCCGGTCAGAGCATGTTCAGACAGCATAAGGGCCCACCTTAGATTAGGAACGTCAAATGTGGGGACCCTTACTGGCAAAACAGGAGAATTATTCAATATCCTAAAGTGAAGGAGGATTCAGGAAGCATTCCTCCAGGAAACTAAGTGGAAGGGGAATAAATCAAGGGCCTTTGGTGAGGGATACAAGCTTATATATGCAGTGAGTGAAGGGGGACAAAACGGGTTGGGTATGGTATTAGACAGGGAGCTGCAACAAGGGGTCACCCCAGTTAGTTGCAGTAGTTTGGTGAGGAGTAGTGCTCCACGTCATCAATGCTTACACCCCACAGACGGGTCTGGATTAACCCACAAAAGTGGGGTTCTGGACAGATTTTGAGGACTTTGTGCACTCACTAGAGGCTGCGATAGAGCTATGTCAAGAGAATGAGTGTGTAGCTATTGGTGGGGATTTGAATGGCCATTTAGGCAAAGATAACCAGGGTTATGGGGATGTCCATGGGGGATGGGGTATGGAACAGTTAACATAGAAGGACAGAGCATCCTCAACACAGCCAATGCACTTGGTCTTGTATTGGCAAATACGTTCTAATTGAATACACTGCAAGCAGCCCTTGATAGACCAAATTGGCAGTGGATAGTATGACTCTCATTCCTAATTTATAACCCATTGATATCACAGGATAGATTTCTTTATGGTTACAGGGTGGCATAGAGTAGAGGTTCGTGATTGCTGGGCAGTCCCGAGTGAAAATTTCCAAAAAAAAAATGTGACCATAGACCAAATCCTAGTGAAAGTGGCAGGCAAGGCACATTCTTGGAAAGGAGAGACGGCCATCAGGTGGCAGAAACTACCCACCAAAACGGAGGAATTTATGCACGAAGTGCACAGGGTGGTAGACTGGTATTGGGAAAAGACAGTGGATGCAATGTGGGACAGGGTTGCCAGAAAAATTAGAACTTGTGGGAAAGTCATTTTAGGGCAGGGTCAATTAGAAGCCACAGTCCAGAGAAACAAGCAGACATGGTGGTGGAATGGGAAGGTAGAAGCAGCCATCAAGCAAAAGAAGGCTGCTTTCCACAGTTGGCAGGAGACAGGGGACCAGGGATCTAAGAATCAATATAGGCAGGCAAAGGCCAACACTAGTAGGATCATTGCCCTGGCCAAGCACCAGAAGTATGATGCACTCTATGAGCAGTTATGGACAAGGGAAGGGGAGGTTTTCAAACTGGCCAAGGCTAGAAATAGGGCAGCTAAAGATATACCCTGGGCTATAACAGTGAAGGATAGCAGAGGTGGGTTCTTCTCTCCCTGATGGAGGCAAAGAGGAGGTGGGAAGAGTACTTCCATAACCTCTTGAATGCTGCAGTTGGAGATGGGGACCTTGCCACCTATCGTGAATTGGCAGGGGATGGTGAACTGTGTAACCAGGGAGCTTAGGAAAATGAAAGGTCGAAAAGTTGTAGGTCCAGACGGAACACACAATTCAAGTGTGGCATAGCCTAGGGAGGACAGGTATCAGGTGGGAAGGGAAACTTCTTAGGAGGATAGCCAGCAGAGATAGAATGCTATTGGCATGGTATGAGAGTTGGATAGTACCACTCTTCAAGGGCAAAGCGATGTCCAAGAGTGTGGTAACTACAGAGGTATAAAGGTGATGAGCCACTCCTTGAATCTATGGGAGCGAGTGATGGAATGTCGCCTCTGGGATAGGATTAGTACAGGTGGAAATCAGGTATCCCACCTTTGGCAGGGCCGGATCTGTTGGTTCCAGTCCTCCACTCCTGCCTATCTTCCACCAGATCCCTGTCCCCCCACACACTGCCATGTCCTTGTGGGCAACTTGCTCCCACGCCTACTTCAGTCTCCCCTGCCTCAGCTGTTTCCAACCATCTGCATTCCTGAAACGGAACTAAGGAGCTCTTCCCCTCTTCTGATTATGTGTCCATACCACTTCTACCTATTCTCCCTCGCTCCTATGTGGAAATCCCTCATAGCAATGATCTTGCTCCCTAACGTATTCATAGCATAGCTGGTCTAACCACTGCCCTGTAAAACTTCCCGTTCAACATGAAGGAACCCTCCTATCACATAATACTCCACTTGCCTGTCTCCACTTCAATCATCCCCCATTGAGTCTTTGGGTCACATAAGAGTTATCTCCCCATTGCTGTGGAACGTTGATCCTAAGTGTTTTACCTCCATGGTGTAGCCAATTTGCGTTGGATGCTGCAGTTAAGCAATGCGAATCCATGTTAGTAACAGCATGGGTGATTGGTAGTGAACGTTGGGTCCTACTCCCCCTACACCTAGCCCCTCCTCACCTGTGAGCAGCCTCCTTAGGGTTTGGCCTTTTATGGCTGCTTGGCTTACTCCCCAACCCAATAGTGTAACATACTCCTACTAATACTACTCTTGCACCTTTTTCACCAGTTGGCCTCTACTGGGAAGCCCCCAGTATTTCCCCAAGATGTTCCTACCCTGGCTATTATGCTTCTTCATTGACCTGGAGAAAGTTTATTACAGTGTGCTAATACCCCAAAATAGTCACAAATGTAGTGTCTGTGCAGTCTCTTCATTAGAAATATGCAGTGGACGGGGCTCTAATTAGTCCACTACAACACACACACAGTGGACTGTGTCCCATACAAAATCGCATTCATTGAAGTTGTTGCAGTGGTCACAATTACAAGTCCCCTTCATTGTCCTCTCCCCCTCAAGTCATAAGGTCACCTCCACTTACCTACC
>JAAFCE010009126.1:29210156-29238285 GCA_013389805.1 Trigoniulus corallinus | reverse complement strand
ATTGTCCTCTCCCCCTCAAGTCATAAGGTCACCTCCACTTACCTACCCTATCCCTTCTCCAATATAGGATAGGTCACACTAAGGTGACAACTGGTCCACTGTCCTCTCCCCCTCAACACACAGGTCACATTCTGCTGACCTACCCTAACCCTTCTCAGAATCAGAAGAAGGGGTGACTAAGTTCACATCTAGCCCTTTACCCCCTCCTTTTCCTCACATCTAAATAATGTACCTTAGGGAGTTGACAAGTGTCTTTGCAACTGTATATAAACTCATGAAACTGTAAATAAAAGTTAGTTATTCACCAGCAATCATTCTTGCTAGTTGTCTTGCCAGCATTTCTCCACAGAACCAGCCCTTTTAAGGGCTGACCAGCTAGTCCTACTCAGGACTAACCAAGTCAACTTCAATATAGTTGCAGGGCTACCATCATCGAACCAAACACACTGCAACATAAGTTAAAATTCAAATAGGTGTAGTGCTGTAGGAAAAGTTTGGATTGGAAACTTTGCAATAGTGTCACCCCCTGAAATAGTGTTAGCTGGTGCTGTCCGCACCCTCCTCAGTATGCCTCTGGGCCCTAAAACGCAAACAATCAATCAATAAATTGAAAAAGAGTTATGAGTGGCACTCTCCACGTTGCCCTAAGATTTGATAAACTTTGTGCCAATAAACAGCACCCACCCTTGCATTGAATTTTAATTCATTAGATGTAGGTAAATTAGTAATTTGATATAAAAATACTGTAGATATACATGTTTGACGACACAAACATCGTCTATTAAAGGAAGAGAGGCATGGAGAAAAAAAAATTTTTTAGGGAGACACAGTAATGTAAAGGTTGGAAACCACCTGATGTAGAGGGAACATAGAGTGGTGGGCACATCCAGTTGCAATGAGACCGCAACCGCCTGCAGAGATGTCTGCAAAGCCACTGGCACATGCATGCACCCATTCTGGATAAGGATAGCCACCCCTCCCACAGGGTGGCTTCCTTGCTGTCGGGTGTCTGCATATATAGTATACCCTCGTATTGAAATGGGGGTATCACTATGACACAGGATCTTCTGGAGGGAGATGCAGACAGGGTTGTGCCTGGAGATCAGCAGTGTGATCTCGTCCCTCTTGTGGGCAAACCCATGACAGTTCCATTGTAGGAAAAATAACCATCATGTGGACTTAGGTGGCTTATTTCTATTGATCCCTTTTTTCCATCCCACTGCACAAAACGAAGGGATGCCTTCAATGGGGTCGTCCTCCTCCATCTCAAAGGAGGAATACCCATCATGCCCCAGTTGGGGCATGAAACCACCCCGTGCTCTCTGCAGTTGGCCAGAGAGCCTGGGTGTATGAACCAAGGACACACACCCCACTGCAGTAGTGGGAGGTGTTTCTAGTTTCTTTCCACCTGTCTCACCCACCACCCCTTCTGTGGAGGAGGCTGGCTGGGCTGACACAGAGAGGGAGGCCTTCAAGGGAGACGCCTCTATTTGGTGAGAGGCATCTGGGGCCTCCAAAGAGGCTGGCACCGCCATTATTGTGGGGCCCATGCATGGGCCAGAGGTGGTGGTGGAGCCAGAAGAAGCCATGGAAATCGGGTCGGGGTCCACCTGGCAGCCAATGCTAGCACAGCCTGGCACTCCATTGACCCTGGAGGCCCTAGTGGGCATCAAAGAAATGAGAAGGGGGAGCTGAGGTATCGTGTCCGTCTGGGTACAGACAGAGGACACAGCAGCTGCCTTTGTAGCACTTGCATTAGACACTCCAGGACTGGAGGTCCCTGGCAAGGCTAGCAGCTGCCACGCATCCTGAAAACTGATACCCTTTTGGCCATGCAACTCCTGGATTGCACGTTCCTGTAGCCAAATGGTAGCAATCCCAAGAAGAGGCGGGGTGGTTGCCCTTACAGTTTATACAGAAAGGTGCAGTCTTACAACACTCTGGGGAGTGGTCTCCCTGCCCACAAGTGCCACACATGGCCTTGGCAGAACAGGAATTCTGGCCATGGCTATATCGTTGGCAGTTGTAGCATGAAAGCAGGCTCGGAATAAATGGACGCACAGGCAAGCAGATGTAGCCAGCCATGATGTACTCCGGCACCTTGGGCCTACCAAAGGTCAGTACCAAGATATCAGACGGGCGGGATTCTCCATCCCATTGGACCGAGGTGCGACGGACACACACACTTAATGACACACTCTGCTCCCTGAGCTCCTCCACTATTTGCTCCTCTGACTCCCCACGTAGGTCGGGGCACCACACCACACCTCTACTGGTGTTTAGGGTGCGGTGGGGCTCCACAACAATGCGGAAGTCACCGAGCTTTTGCATTTTCAATAATGCTTCTGTCTGGTGGGGGGGGGGGGCAGATGCCCCCACGAAGAAGGTGCCATTGCACAGTTTCTTGACCGAGGTCACATCACCAGCAATGCCCTTGATGGCTTTAGCAATAAGGAAGGGCGACGCCTTCCCCAAGGCTGCACCATCCTCCCCGGATATGGAAAGAAACCCGGGAGGATAGGAAGAAGGTATAGAGCTACTTTTGACTGCACCTAAGGCCTCCTTAGATACAGGAACATGCTTTGCATCAGCGGTGGAGCCCTGCACCTTAAGGCTAAGAGGTCGTTGCCACTTGTTAAGGGCAGGCGCTGATGCCTTAGACGCCACAGGTGCATTCCCTGATCCAGTTGGGTGACTGGGGGAATGCAGCCGCTTAGCTGGAGCAGTGTTTATCTCCATCAGCTCACTGGCAACTGTCCCACTCATTTGGGTGGGACCAGGCCCGCCATCTTCTGGCTCAACACAAGTCATTAAAGGATTAGAAGGTAAAGGGGTGGGGTGTTTTGATGAGGCCCCCAGTCTCCGTTTCTGAGCTGCCATAATTTTAATTAATTATGTATTCACTGCCCGCAGGTCTTACCCACCATGGAGCCCAAAACGAGGACGCCCATTCGGGTCGCTGAGATGGCATAATCCCCAAGTACCAGACCATTGGCATCTGGGGTTGACTGCCAGTCCACTCGGAGTAACCCTGGGGGGGGGGGGGGCATAACAACTTATGCACCCCTGGCCGATTGACCAAGACCGGGTATCTGCCTTGGCAACCCGTTTTCCCTGGAAGCTGTGGCCAAAGTGATGAGTTGGGCTGTAGGTCACAACCATAATCCTTGATGTCTGTCAACCACAACACAAGTGTGGGGTGGCCCAGAGACATCGCAGGACATGCACCTCCTCAATCACCAGGATTCACTTTTCCCAGTGGTGCATGTCTCCATGCACGGGAAACACGTGGGTAGGCGTTTGTTTATGGTCACCTGAGTAAGGAGCCTACATCGACTGAGAACACGTCAAACAGTCCTACAGGAAAGGATACAAAAAGGGCACTGACAACCACCATGATGGTATCGTCCTGTCCAGGACACAAGTCATGGCCAATGACGATAGTGGTATTGTCCAAACAGGGGCACAAGAAAGTCACTCCTTTTAGTCACCTGTTACAACATGCAGGTATGCAGCGTGCCTATTCTACCCCGGGCACACATGGGTAGCCAAGGCCATGTGTGGCACTTGTGGGCAGGGAGACCACTCCCCTGAGTGTAGTAAGACTGCACCCTTTTGCATCAACTGCAAGGGCAACCACCCCGCGTCTTCTCGGGACTGCCCCACTTGGTTGCAGGAAGCCACAATCTAGGAGTTGTGTTTCCAGAAGAGTATCAGCATTCAGGATGGACGGCAGCTGCTAGCCTTGCCAGGCTCCCACAGTCTCAGGGTGTCCTATGCAGGTGCTACCAAGTCATCTGCTGTGTCATCTGTCTGCACCCAGATGGACGCGCTACCTCAGCTCCCCCTGTCATCCGTTTGTTGCCCTCTTGAGCCCACGAGGTCCATGGGGTGCCGATCTGTGCAAGCATTGGCTGCCAGACGGACCCTGACCCCATTTTCATGGCTTCTTCTGGGTCCACCACCGCCTCTGGCCCATGTATGCCCTCCCCCCCAATAATGGCGGTGCTAGAGTCTTTGGAGGCCTTTGATGCCTCTCATCATAGTGAGGCATCTCCCTAATGGCCTACCTTCCTGTCTCAGCACAGCCAGCCCCCTTCACGGATGGGTTGGTGGGTGAAACAGGAGGAAAGAAACCAGAGATACCGCCCAACCCACAGTAGGGTGTGTGTCCTTGGTTCGTCCACCCAGGCTCTCTGGCCAATGGCAGAGAGCACAGGGTGGTAGCATGCCCCAACTGGGGCACGTTGGGGATTCCCCCTTCGAGATGGTGGAGGAAGACCCAATTGTAGGTACCCCTCCCTTTTCTGCAGTGGGTTGGAGAAAAGGGAGGAATAGAAATAAGCCTTCTAAGCCCACGTGATGGTAAATCTCCTACAATGGAACTGTCAAGGGTTTTCCCACAAAAGGAACAAGATCACAATGTTGATCTCAAGGCACAAACCCATCTGCAACCTCTTGGAGATCTTGTGTCATAGTGATACCCTCACTTTGTTATGGAGGTACACTATATATGCAGACACCTGGCAGGAAGGAAGCCACCTTGTGGGAGGGGTGGCTATCTTTATCTGGAATGGCCCACTTTGCAGACCCCTCTGCAGGCAGTTGCTGTTTCACTGCAGCTGGCTGTGCCCACCACTCTATGTTCCTTCCACATGCCTCCTGGGATTGATATCCCATAGACGGACCTCAACTCCCTCACAGCCCAGCTTGCAAGACTCCTTGTGGAACAATGGGTGTCACACAATGGCCTCATTGTTCTAAACACAGGTGCCCCCATGCATGTGATGACTGCCACTTGTGGTCTTTCATGTATACACCTTTCCATCTGCTCTCCTGCTTTGGCTCCAGGTTTGCAGTGGGAGGTTTTGTCAGACCCTTGTGGAAGTGACCACTTCCCTATCAGGATTAGCAGTGGAGTTGGGGCACTGCCCCAACAACCACCAAGGTGGTGTCTGTGTTGGGCAGACTGGAAGGAATTTGCCTATCGTATCTATTTTCACCCACTGCATGATTTTGATATGGTAAGTGATCTAGTGAGTCACTTCCCAGAGGTGGTGGTTGGGGCCGCATTGGCATCCATCCCCCTAGGCTTGTGCAACCCACCATGAGCACAGTTGCCATGGTGGTGCCATCTTCCAGTCTCGTTCTATGGGCCTATGAACGGCTGGTAATTTGGGAGACCAAACGCTCCTCATGGAGTCAGTAAGGCTCATCACTGACCCACCACATGCCCTCAAAGAAAGTGTGGGAGAAGCTGAGGAAGATCCCAGGAAGGTATTTACCATCATGTGGTGGCATCTCCTTGTGCAAGTAAGACATTAACTTCTGCCATATGAGGTGGCTAAGGTGCTGGCAAGAACGTTTGCAGCCATCTCCAGCTCCCAGCAACATTTATACAGACGAAACAAGCTGCGGAATGCCCTCACTTAATTTTGCTGGTGGTGTCACTGAGTGGTATAACAACCCATTTACTCCTTGGGAGCTGCGGGCATCTCTAGCAAGGTCCAGATCACATCCACTATCAAATGCTACGACATTACGAGAATGGGGCTTCAGTTACCTCCTTGAGGTTTTGAACACCATTTGGCGGCAGCATGAAGTCCCTGCAGGCTGGCGGGAGGCTACTATAACCCCACTGCAAAACCTGGGAAGGATAGTAGCCTTCCAATGAATTATGAACCCATTTCATTGACGAGCTGTCTCTGTAAAACTATGGGATGCATGGTTAATTGGCGCCTGGTGTGGTATCTGGAACGGCACAACCTTCTTGCCGATGCCCAATTTGACTTCTGTGCTGGCAGGTCTCCAGTTGATAATTTGATTGTACTGGAGACTGCAGTACGTGAAGCCTAACTCCACAGACAGCACTTGGTGGCTGTCTTCTTTGATGTGGAGAAGGCATATGATACTGTGGAAGTCTGTTTCAAATTCTCCACGATGTTCATGTTTGTGATTGTGAATGATGTTGCATCATTACCATGGTGTTGCACATGATGCACATGCTTGACTGAAGAATCAGAATGATGTGCATCATGGTGATGGTGCAACGTCACAAGTTTCCATTGTTTTGTATTCCAAATATTTCTCAGTAAATTTTTTCCCAATTAAAATAATTTAGAATTTATTTAATATTTTTGAATTTTTGGAATGTCTAGAAAAATGTTTTAACAGTTGAACAGTGTATTTAAAAATTAGAGTTCTCTTTTACTTTATGCCAACACAGATGTGTCAAGATTAGCTTTCACATACAACATTAGCTTTTACATGTGGATACTACAGAAGATTAACCTCTGGAATACAGTTTTCTCAATACAGTACAGATAACATCCTTTATTTATCTGTACACTTTCAAACCACAACCTACAGCTTCCTGGATCAATTATTTTGAATTTAACACAAGACAATATCACATGGCCCCATGGTATACTGGACACCTTGCACTGGTAGGGGGCTCAGGGGTAATCTGCCCCTCTTCCTCTGTAGCTTTTTGTCTGACTGGACCTTCAGAGTGCATGTCGGTAACACCTACTCCTCGGCCTTTCTGCAGGAGTATGGTGTTCCACAGGGGAGCGTCTTGAGTGTGATGCTCTTTGCTGTTGCGGGGTTCTCCCCTTGTACAGTCGTCCCTATTTGTGGACAACTTCTCTATCAAGTACCAGGCTGCCATGATGCACAGCATTGAGCATCAGCTGCAACTAGCATTCAATAGTGTCAACGAATTCGTCACCTCACGTGGCTATGAGTTCTCCTCTCACAAAACAACAGTCATCCTCTTCTGTCATAAGTGAGGGCTCCACCCTGAGCCCCAGCTTACCCTGAATGGCCACCATCTCCCAGTTGTAGAGGCAGCCCGGTTTCTTGGTCTCCGTTTTGACAGCCATCTAACATGGTTCTCAAACTTGAAGGAGCTGAAGGCTAAGTGCCTTCGATCCCTGAATATTCTGTGGTGTCTGCTGGGAACTGGTTTGGGGCAGATCGAACGGCGATGCTTCAGCTCTATAGATCACTCCTTTGATCAAATCTTGATTATGGCTGTGGCGTGTATGGCCTTGCCGTTCCGTCTACTCTCCAGATTCTGGAAAGTGTATACGACTCTGGTATGCAGTTGTCCATTGGGGCCTTCCACATGAGTCCAGTGCTCAGCCTTTATACTGAGACTGGTGAACCACCACTGACTGTGTGGCGGCAGTACTTGGCAGCTGCATATGTTTTATGGCTGAAAGGTCAGCTGCAGCACCCTACACATCCAGCTGACCACTGACCAGGGGTTCCTTCTCCATTTGGTGTGTGGTAGATGGATGGTCTTACTGGCCTGGGTGTGACTCTGCCTAGAGTGTAGCCTGTACTGCCAGCTTCTGTGCCGCCCTGGTCAGTGCCAGAGCCAAGTTTCAATTGGATGCTGACAGCCTTCCTTCTTTACTATTTATTTGGCTATTGCGTTTTTATACTTATTACTTTTAGTGGGCGTTTGCTCTTATGTATTGCCATCATGGTGGGATGGCCATTTACACCCCACCATGGTGATTGTCTTTCTGGGCCCATGGTGATTGTCATTCTGGACACCCCTAAAATACAAACAATCAATCAACCCACAGGATCCCCCATCCACCCCACCATTACCATTTGAAGGATGAAACATGACTCCACCTTTTCTATCCTTCACTGTTATGGCTCAGGCTATCCCTGGTCTTTGCCAGTCTACATTCATCCTTCCATCCCATTCTTTGTCTCTATCATAGAGGACCTCATACTTCAGGTGTATGGCCAAAGCAATGATCCTCCCAGCTGTGGCCTTGGTCTGCCTGTAGTATATTTTAGAATCATGTTCCCATAAAGTGGCCTTCACATGATAAGTATTACTGTCAATATTGAATACCAGGAATATTTCATTAGTATTCATAATGAGCCCTCAGACGATCAATATTCTTGTCAGTAGTTAGTTTGTTTAGAAATTGAAAAGCATTCATATGGTTTTTTTCTGTTTGTCATTTCATGATGGATAATAGAAAAGAATTGAATCTATTGCTATTATTTTATTCAGTTTAGCATGCAACACAAAGAAAATCCGACATTGGATTTAAAAACTGATTTACAAACAACAGGAATATACTTTCTTTAATTTAATAAATTAAATTAAAATAACTGATCCTGAGGATTACTGCAACTATTTTCAAATAAGCAATAAATAGCAGTAGACCAGCTATAAATAAGCATAGGCTTGCAGCATTGGTCGGCAACCAACTGTGGAAACACACTGCCCTATATATTGCCCTTGTGTCATTCAGAGGGACAAGATGGGTACCCCAACCTTCAATAGGCGGGAAAGGGATTAGGAGCTGTCTGTTGCATTTTTGTCTTTCAAAAATTTAAAACTTTCAAGCCATATTTCTCCTACAACCATATGTGAAAAACAGTAGGAGACATCGGCAGCATTAACTTCATCATGGCACACATGATTCATGCTAACTAAATGTTGACAGTGTAGCCCTCAAACGATCAATATATGGTCAGTATTTTGTCTCCACCCACAATAGACTGACACTAGATCAGTATTTGCCCTCAGCCAATCAGTATTATCATTATTGTGAATTATTGACAGCAATACTGATCGTCTGAGGGCCACTTAACTCCAACCACCTATGGAATGCAGCCTTCTATTGTCTAGTGGCTGCCTCTATTGTATTATTCCACCACTATGTCTGCCTGCCCTGGAGTGTACCTTCTACTCTAGCCTCATCTAAAATGGCTTCCCAGTCTACTTGCCTATCTACTTCCTGCATGAATTCCTCTGTTTCCAACACCTAATAACCTGCACTCCTGAAGAATTGACTGTTCTTCAATACTTAAGGGCAGTCATTATGGCTAACCAGTAGTCTGGGAGAATAACAACTGCAAGAAAACTAAATAAACAGGTAAGTAAGAAAACCATGAAGAAATGCTTCATTAGGGTAAATAGGAAGGTACACAAAGATTAGAAACCTAAAGTTTTGCAGAACTACCAAAACCACAATTTCTTGATATTTGGGGTACTCCCACAGCTACTGGGTAGCTATCTAGGGCTAAAAACAGCTTTCCTGGTTGTAACGAATTCCTGGCTATAACGAATGTGATTGCATTCCCCTACAAATTCGTTATAGCGGGGTTTTACTGTATTTAATACAGGGCAAAACTGATTACAGCATTAATAAAGACGTAATGTGCAGAATGTCATTACATGAAAAAGTGAAAATCTCAAAAAAAATTCACGATGTTTTACTGGAATGATTCCGATATGATAAGTTTTTCTCTCATTATTACCCTTACTGTTGATGCTATATTTTATTGAATTTGCTATATTCGGTGTAAGGGGTGAAATTGCTATATTCGGTGTAAGGACTGAAAAGTTGATAATTTCATCTTTGCAGTGCCATTCATTTAATGAGTTATACAGAATATGTTTGAGTTCTATATGCCATTTCCCTTAACACGCACAATCTTGTCTCTATCCGTGTTTACTATTAGGGAACGAAACAGCAAAAAGCAACTCCTAACCGTCTCCCCGCCTATGGCAGGGTCGGGTACCCAGCTTGTTCCTCTGAATGGACATAGGGCGATAGATTGGTCATAGTTTTTTCTGCAGCCGGTTGTCGGCCAAAGCTGCACCCCTACGCTTATTTATCGTCTGTCTAGTTTTCGTTGGGGAATGCTACCAACGCCAGGGAGCGAGGGAACGAAATAAAGAATTAAAATAATCCTTGGTATGCTTGTTGATAACATTTTTATCCTAAAAATAACGAAAATGAAGAAATAACACAATGAAATACACCACAGCATAACAATCCCACCTTAATTTTATTGGGACCCTATCATCACACAGAACTCCACTCTCTAGTCTCCATTCATCCAGCCCACATTGATCCTATGGGTTACATCTGAATCCACCTCTTCATTGTTCTGGAACACCAATTCTAGGTACTTGAACTCCTGAGCCTTTACCAACGCCCCAGCACCTGCACTTGTGGTAATTGCTCTGATGAACATTTCCCTCTTGTTAACTGCTCATTTTTAAATTTTTCCCAATAGGAAGGACATGTTACCCTTTTATTCCAGGATGGCGCAGACATTTTGATAGTGAAAATAGAACTGGCAAAACTGAGAAATGTCACTTACTTTTGCCTGATATTTCATAGACAAGAGTGCCTGGCTTTAACATTTCCGAATAGGAATTGTCGATATTGATAAGTTGCTATTTGGAGAAAACAGGAAGGGTAGGGGTTGCCATTGTTGAATTTGTGAACCCTTAGGAGACTGTGAACACTTAGGAGGAGGTAGGGGCAGGAGATGTAGGAGGAGGAAATTTGCAGCACCCAACATTCTTTACCAACCACCCATGTTGGTACTAACGTGGGTTTCCGTTGTTAACTTCAGTGATCTCATGAGAGCTGGTGTGTCGAACGCTTGAGGGTTTGGTCTGTTGCACGTATTATCGTAGCCAAAGTAACTGGCTACTTTTGGAAGAGAAAGCAAAGTACCTAGTATCACGGCCAGCGTAAGGCGAATTCTTTGCGTCCAGAGGAACGAGGCCAATTCCTCAAAATAAGCTTTTCCTATTAGTAGCTTACAAAGGAAAGGCCTCACAGAAAACCACGTAACAAATCGTCAGAAAAACCCCATCCGAGCCTCCTGAATACTTTGCGGTTTTTAGTGAGACCTACAACGGGAAAGCTAGAGACCGGATTTATGCCAGAGGGCACAGATTTCAGTCTTCGTCCCCGGGTGCAGAATACCCTTGGCCTGCCTCGGTACGCCACTGCGAATGGTCACCCTAATGAACAAGCATAATATCGAACTTTTCTCTTGCTTACCGTGAATGGGAGTGGTTAATTATATTGGGCACACGAATGCTCGTTTGATCACTGTAGTTAGTAAACGCAAACCCAGCTAGTACTAACATGGGTGGCCACTTGGGAAAGCTGGGAACCACTAATACACCAAAAATCGTGGCATTCGCATAGTTTCTGTGCAGTCTCTGCATTAGAACAATGCTGGCCGGGGAACTGGACGGGGCTGTAATGACCTTGTAGTTGTAGGGCCGTAAAACACCAAGAAAACAAAAAAATTGCTTGTCGTTGCCATTTATGACTGATATTAACACTTTCTTTACAGGTTTCCAGGAACTCTAATTTTTTATGTAGCCCGATTCTGTATTCGATGTGAAGAATTATGAATTTTTTTACCTCGTTGTTTGTTTGTTTGTGTTTTAGGGCCCATCAACTACAAAGGTCATTAGGGCCCAGAAAGACAATCACCATGGGGGGGGGGGTGTAAAAGGCCAACCCACCATGATGATAATAAATAAGGGCAAAAGCCCACTAAGAGTAAAAATAGTAAAAGGCAAAAGCCACAAAAGAACTGGGAATAAATAAAGGCAAAAGCCAAAACAGATAAAACTAAAAGGGCAAAAGCCTAAACAGACACAAATAAAGGCAAAAGCCAAAACACATACAGTAAAAAACGGCAAAGGCCTAAACAGACACTAACATAGAAGGGCAAAAGCCAAAACCGACACAAAAAAGCAAAAGGCAAAAGCCAAAACACATACAGTAAAAAACGGCAAAGGCCTAAACAGACACTAACATAGAAGGGCAAAAGCCAAAACCCGACACAAAAAAGCAAAAGGCAAAAGCCAAAAAGAAGAAAAACAGTGTCAAGATTAAATGTTGTGAAACAGGCCAGCCTCTTTCACAAAAACAAGCAAGCTCCCCACCCCCTAAGGGTTATCCCCATGTGATGTGGAGAGCTCTGGACTGACTCCCAGTCGACATCTAAGTTCATGGTGTCTCTCACAGTGGCTAAATATGTGTGCCACTGTGAGAGGCTCCCAACAGGAGTCACACCATGGTTCATCGTCACCCCGTAGTATGTAGGAGTGGGTGAGGAAGGTGTGACCGATTCGCAGCTGAGCAAGCACAACCTCCTCCCTCCGTCCTCCCGTACCATAGTCAAGAAGAGTCTTTTACATTCAAATAACAACATAAGGCCTACATGACACGGAATCTCGGTTTTACTTCGTATCCAAATAAAGGCGCACTCTGGACTGAAAGGAGCCCACCGATCTCAATCCAAATTCTAACCTGGAACCATTGATGAAGTAATCGAGTATGCTACCTCCTGCCTCATCGAGGCTGGCAACTTAAGTTACACATGTACAGGGGCGAATCCAGAGTTGGATCAGGGGGAGGACTTCAAAAAACGTGGGCCCCAAATATTTTCAAATATTCAGAATCTCTCAGTATAAATCTAGCTAGCAATTACGATAGGTCCTCTACTGCCCATTAGACAACATCCTATCTTCAGTGGTTTAGCCAACTGCAGGTTGGACTGGTAGTATAGAAATGGGAATAGCAAATGCAAAAATGCCTCATCAGTTAGAAAGTTGAATCGTGCATCAGTTGAAATATGCACCCCATTGAGGCACTGAGAGGGAGCAATTGCTGCATTTCTCCCCCCTTGATCCGTCTCTGCATACTATATGTATGTTAAGTGTCTGCGGGTTTTTTGAATTTCTTATGCGAAATTATAATTTTTAAAACTTTTATTTTATGAACGAAAGATTTTAATCCAGACCCCACGTGACGTGGCCAATAACCAGAAAAGAAAGCAGTTTCCGTGGATATAATAATTCAAATTTTAGATAGTCTTCAAAGTAGGGAAGGTTCGACAGCTGTTTTTAACCACCCTAACATTCTGACGAGTTTAATATTTCGAACCAATCTTCGCTTTTTCTATGTAGTCAGTAGTAGTTCTTTTTACGCGAATTATACTTACGTGTAATTTTTAAGAACGCAACTGTCCCGTAAAAAGAGGTTTAGGTGTATTTGAAATTAAAGAAAACTTAATATATGGCTTACCAAGTGCCTTGATCATCAGTGATTGTTGCACTTTCACTTGTTAAACTTAAAAATACAATGATAATATAATATACATGACATTTCATTTTCTCTAAATGCGCATTTACTGTACAGTATGTTAACATCTATTTTTAAACAGTGAAATGAAATTTATTTCCCATGACATATATACACTTGCCGCGTTTATCGCCAAGTGTCATTCAATACTAAACAATTCTAAACTATATTTCCTAAGAAATTTAATTAGTGGGATTACGTTCCATGTATGAAAATGCAAAACAGTACTTATGAGAACTTATTACATAAGTCCCAATATTTTATGTCGGCGGCCCATAGAAATACAGAGAGTGTAAACCATATTTTTCAGGACCATTGGTAGGGTCTGCAGCGCCCGTTTGTAAATCTTATACACATATCATCATCATCATCATCTCACCCTTCTCCCACCTGAGGCAGGGTCGGGTCTGCGGGTTCTAATCCTCCACTCCCGCCTATTGCCCACCAGGTCCCCCCCGCACCCCGCACGCCTCCATGTCCGCCTGCACTACCTGCTCCCACGTTCGCTTTGGTCTTCCTCTACCTCTGGTGCCCCCGATCAACTGCTGTCCCACAATGGACCTAACAAGCTCCTCCTCCTCCCTCCTCATCACATGCCCATACCACCTCAACCGATTTTCCCTCATCTTTTCTGCAATGTCCCCCACCCCCCAAGCTACCTCTAACGTAATCGTTTCTGACCCAGTCGGATCTAGACACCCCACACATGTATCGCAGCATTCGCATCTCAGCCACTTGCATTTTCCTTTCATGGTTCTTCCTAACTGCCCAGCACTCTGACCCATACAGCATAGCAGGCCTAACTACGGTTCTGTAGACCTTGCCCTTCAACTTTATTGGTATCCGACGGTCACACAGGACCCCACTTGCCTGTCTCCATTTCAGCCAACCTGCATTAATCCTACGGGTCACATCTGAATCTATTTCCCCGTTGCCCTGGAAAACTGATCCTAGATATCGAAACTCTTTCACCGCTGGAATCACCTCTCCCCCACACCGAATCTCACCATCTTGCCCCTGGCCACTAAAGTTGAAAGCTAGGTACTCAGTCTTCTTCGTGTTCACCTTAAGGCCCCCTTCTTCCATTGCTGCTTTCATGTCTTGTAGGCCCTTTTGTGCATCTTCCTTGGACTCCTCAAGCCTTCCCACATTATCTGCAAATACCAGGCACTGGGGGGCCCATTCCCCTACTCCCGTCAGCAGCTCATCCATCACCAAAGTGAATAGGTATGGGCTAAGTGCTGACCCCTGATGCACACCAACCTCCATTTTGAAGCTTGCAGTGTTTCCCCATGCTGTTCTCACCCTAGCGATGGAATCATCATACATATCCTGCACTATCCTAATATGGCCTTCATCCACGCCTTTCTTTCTTAAAACACTCCATACTAACTGTCTGGGGACTGTAACTCTTATACACATAGTGCTCCTCTATTGTGCGGCCAAGTTCCGTTGGACACACTAGTCCTTGTTAGATCACTGAAGTTGAGCAATGCAAACCCACGTTAGTACCAACATGGGTGGATGGTAGGGAACGTTAGGTGCTGCAAATTTCCCCTCTCCTACATTCTTTACACCTACCTCCTCCTCACCCGCGAGCAGTTTCCTAAGGGTTCAGCCTGTTATGGCTACTTGGCTTACTCCACAACCCGTTAGTGTGTAAGCTATGACATCGGGGGGTAAAATCTGACCTTTGCCGCGTTTGTGGCATTAATTAATTATCAATAAAGTCATCTGTAATTAAAAATTGGTATTAGATTTTTAACTAAGCCTTAATGGCACAGACGTAGGATGTTAGACTATGGTGTTAAAAGTCAGAGAAGTCGTCATATCGTTGTTCCTGATGGTGGTACGATGCCCGCCCGCTTCTCACTACGTCAGAGGTGGCCCTGCCGAGGCCCTGCAACGAGGGCCCTGCAGTTGACAGCTTATTCCTTGCAGAGTATAGGGAGAGAAATGATCATCCATTCAAGTTGACGGAGATCAGGGCACGCACAGAATCGTAGTACTGGTGCCTTTTTCTAAGGATTTTTTGGCAATGGAATACTCTTGGTGAGGATAATGTGAGGAGCTTGCTGCAAGAGGGTGCCATTATAGGAGGTAGGCAATATTTGGCAGAACAGATGCTGTTTCAGGTTGCTTGATGTATTGAATGGGTTAGAAATTTGGAATGAGTCATATTCTCCACTACTAATTTCGCCCATCAGGGCTGCTTGCAGTGTATTGAATTAGAATTAGGATACTGTAGTTAAACAAAATTACCAGGCACCCACTCACCCCACATGTTGTAGACAGGGTGAGTGAGGCTGAAACAGCCTGAGCCTTTCAAAAGATGAAAGGTCACAAAGCAGTAGGCCCTGATAAGATCTCCATGGATATTCGGCATACCTTGTGGACCACAGGAATTACTTGGCTAGGGAAGCATTTCAGTTTGTTAGCATATGGTGGCAGGATGCCATCTGCATGGAGAGAGAGTTAGATTAAAGCAACGCCTTCTAAAATACAATTGCTCACAACCTCTTGATGATGTGATGAAGAGGTGATAGGCAGGCAGAAAGTTGATCTATTACAGCTTGTCTAAATGAACTATGAATGAAATTTTAAAGCCATTATTCACCAAAATTAAACTTCATTTCATAACGTAATTAAAACTATATCTATCACTGATTTCCCATGAAATGAACATTACAATCCTAATAAGGCATGAACAATATTTATTAAAGAGGGATTTGCCTTCATTTGATACCACCATTTGGATTGTAGTGTGGAGTTTTCACATCCACTTATAACATTTTAATATATTGTAATATACATGTTTAATCATTTTTATCTTGTTCTTTATTTCCATAGCAACTGAAGTCATGATGAATGACGTCATGATCCCACTTCATATGGAAACTTTTGTGTTCCAAAGTTTGAATATTTAAAAGAGATAACATATGTTCATTCTTTAGAATAATTTTAAATTTTAGAATACTAAAAAAGCAAGTTCTACCTTCAGATTCAAAAGCAAAAGGACGTGTATTTCCAAACTCCTCCAATCTTATGATAACGGTTCTGTTAAACTTTTAAATTTTAATACTAAACTTTCATTAATTAGTACCTTTTATTCATATAAAAGTTTCGAAGTTAAAATTTAAATATTCTAATAGTTTTTGTGAAGTATCGATCTTGTTATCATCAATTCCTTTCACATATTGGATATTATTAAATTGTACTTCAACAATTTCAAACCAAAAGTGATGTTTATTACCAGTAGATTAATTTAGTGAATTACACCATTTTTATTGAACACGTATACTAAGGAAAACTTATTCAGGACTTTCTTTTCATTCTTTTCAAACACAACGCCAGACTTTCCTTATATAAAATATTAAAAACCTTCGCTACAGTAGATATAGCCTCATCATCATTCCCTTATCCCACCTGTGTCAGAAGTAAGGGCTACTTTGGTCTCCCCCTACCTCAGGTGCTTCCAACCATTTGCGTTCCTGTAATGGACCTAGTCAGCTACTCCTACCCCTCCTCTCATTACATGACCATATCACCCCTATTTACCCTCCCCCAAGTATTTTGCAATGTTCCCACCCCACGCTACCTCTTGCATAATTATTCCTAATCCTATCACCTCTTGACACCCCACTCATGTATTGCAGCATTCATATCTCAGCTACTTGCATTCTATGTCATGGCCTGGATCCAAGGTGAACAATTTCCCCCCTCAGTGCCACAATGGGGCGCACATTTCAACTGATGGACGATTCAACTTTCAACTGATGAGGCATTTTTGCATTTGCTATTCCTATTTGTATACTTCCAGGCCAATCGGCAGTTGGACTGGAAGTTTAGATTTGTACTAAGGAATTCTGAATCATCGTTCTACCCTTATCCCACCAATAGTAGGGTCGGGTTTGCTGGTCCACTGAGCATGCTCTGACTGGGGTCACCCTAGCCCCCATATGTATCTGTAGGAATATTTGTAGCAATATTGGCTGGGTTGTATGTGTGGGATCCCATTTGTTGTTGTTGTTGGTTTTGGTTTTAGGGCCCATCAACTACAATGGTCATTAGGGCCCGGAAAGACAATCAACATGGTGGGGGTGTAAATGGCCTTCCCACCATGATGGCATAAATAAGGGCAATAGACAGAAGGCAATAGCCAAATAAATATCAAAGAATAATTATAGGCAAAAGCCAAAAACAGAAATAAAAGTAAAATCTGCAAAAACGAGAACAGACATAACAATAAAAGTGGCAAACGCCAAAACAGACATAACAAGAAAAAAGGCAAAAGCCAAAACAGTTATAAAAATAAACACGGCAAAAGCCAAAACATTAATAATAAACACGGCAAAAGCCAAAAAAGGACACAGAAATGAAAAGGCAAAAGCCAAAATAATTCAAGAATAAATTCAAAGATGTCTAAAACAAACTGTGTATAAATCAAATTTTGTGAAAGAGGCCAGCCTCTTTCACAAATACAAGCGAGCTCTCAACCCCCTGGGGGTTATCCCCAAGTGAGGCAGAGAGCTCCCGACTGACTCCTAGTCGCCATCTCAGTTCGCAGTATCTTTCACAGTGACTAAAGATATGCACCACTGTGAAAGGCTCCCAAAAGAAGTCACACCATGGCTGTTCCTCACCTTGTAAAATGTAGGAGTGGGTGAGGAACGTGTGAGTGATGCAAAGCCGAGCAAGCACAACCTCCTCCCTCCGCGACTGGCGGCATGAGGACCCCCAGTGCTCTGGGGTGTCCTTCAGTGTGCGGAGTTTGTTGGTGGTCTATGCAAACCACCGGACCCACCATTGTTCATGGACGGCCCGCCACACCATCGGAAGAGCATCAGAGGAGGGGACAGCAGTGTTAGGGATATCTGGCAAGTGGGCCACCTGATGGGCATGGGCATCCGCCCTCTCATTGCCCATGACGCCAACATGCCCCGGGACCCACATGAACAACACTGTCTTGCCCTGCTTATGAATCACAAGCAGCAATCTGTGCACACCCTGGACGATGGCATGTCTGCCATATAGGGTGTGCAACAGCTGAAGGGAGTAAAAGGTGTCAGTCACAATGACAAAGTGTCTCTCATTCAATACTTGGATGAGCTCCAGTGCCCTGTGCAGAGCTGGGAGTTCTGCAGTTAAGACACTGGCGATGCCTGGAAGGCGGCCCCCTATGAGATGACCAGTTGTAAAGATTGACCAACCCACCAAGGAGCCATCCTTTGACCCATCCGTGTAAATAAAAACATGGCCTCGCTAGGTCCAAGAGAGGCGTCCAAACTCTTGTTGGTATACTGACCTATCGGTACTGGTTTTGGGTAAGGCTGCAAGCAATAAATCGAAGCTTGGCTCTGGCACTGTCCAGGGTGGCACAGAGGCCGGCAGCACAGGCTGCACCCTAGGCAGAGTCACACCCAGGCAATACTTGGATGAGTTCCAGTGCCCTGTGCAGAGCAGTTAGTTCTGCAGTTAAGACACTGGCAAAGCCTGGAAGGCGGCCCCCTATGAGATGACCAGTTGTAAAGACTGACCAACCAACATAGGAACCATCCTTCGACCCATCCGTGTAAATAAAAACATGGGCTCGATAGGTCCAAGGGAGGCGTCCGAACTCTTGTTGGTACAATGACCTATCGGTACTGGTTTTGGGTAAGGCTGCAAGCATTAAATTTAAACTTGGCTCTGGCACTGTCCATGGCGGCACAGAGGCCGGCAGTACAGGCTGCACCCTAGGTAGAGTCACACCCAGGCAAGCAAGACAGTCCATCCAATGCACACCGAATGGAGGGGGAACCCCCTGGCGGCGGTTGAATGGCCGTCTCACAATGTCACTAAAGACGGCTGGGTGAGTAGGGTGCTGTGGCTGACCTTTCAGCCCCAAAATGTATGCAGCTGCCAGGCACTGCTGCCGCACAGTCAATGGTGGCTCACCAGCCTCAGCATAAAGGCTGAGTACTGGACTTGTGCGGAACGCCCTAATGGACACCCGGATGCGAGCGTGATGAACACTGTCCAGCATCTGGAGAGTAGATGGAGCGGCCAGGCCATATACGCTGCAGCCATAATCGAGACGGGATTGAACGAGTGACCGGTAGAGTCATAGCATCACCGTTCGATCTGCCCCAAAACCAGTTCCCTGCAGGCACCGCAGACCCATGTCAGACGGCTGTCAAAACGGAGACCAAGAAACCGGGCCGCCTCTACAACTGGGAGGAGGCGACCATTCAAAGTAAGCTGAGGCTCAGGGTGGAGCCCTCGCTTACAACAGAAGTGCATGTCCATTGTTTTTTCAGGGGAGAACTTATAGCCACGTGAAGTGGCAAACTCATTGCACTATTGAGTGCCAGTTGCAGCTGACGCTCAATGCTGTGCATTGTGGCAGCCCAGTACCTGATAGAAAAGTCGTCCACAAAGAGGAACGACTTTACCGGGGATTGAATGGAGGATGGTAGGCCATTCACTGCAACAGCAAAGAGCGTCACACTCAAGACGCTCCCCTATGGGACACCATTCTCCTGCAGGAAGGCCGAGGAGTAGGTGTTACCCACACGCACTCTGAAGGTCCATTCGGACAAAAAGCTATGGAGGAAGAGGGGCAGATTACCCCTGAGCCCCCACTGGTGCAAGGTCTCCAGTATACCATGGCGCCATGTGGTATCATATGCCTTCTCCACATCAAAGAAGACAGCCACTAAGTTCTGTCTGTGGAGAAAGGCCTCACGTACCACAGTCTCCAGTGAGATGAGATGATCCAATGAAGACCAGCCAGCACGGAAGCCACATTGGGCATTGGCCATAAGGTTGTGCCGTTCCAGATACCACACCAGGAGCCAATTCACCATGCGTTCCATGGTTTTGCAAAGACAGCTTGTCAATGAAATGGGTCTGTAATTTTCTGGAAGGCTACCATCCTTCCCAGGTTTTTGCAGTGGGATGATAGTAGCCTCTCGCCAACCTGCAGGGATTTCGTGCTGCTGCCAAATATAGTTAAATACCTCAAGGAGGTATATAACGCCTTTCTCTGGTAGGTGTCGTGGCATTTGATAGTGGATGCTATCTTGTCCAGGGGCAGTATCCCTGGCACTTGCTAGAGCTGCCTGCAGCTCCCAAGGGGTGAATGGATTGTTATACCCCTCAGTGACACCCCCAGCAAAATTAAGTGGGTGGCGTTCTGCAGCTTGTTTAGACTGCATAAATGCTGCCCTGTAGTGCTGGGAACTGGAGATGGCTTCAAACGTCCTTCCCAGTTCCTCAGCCACCTCACACGGCAGAAGGCAATGTCTTCTTTGTACAAGGAGACCTGAGCCACATGATGGTAAATATCTGCCTTGGATCTTCCTCAGTGTTTCCCAGACTTTCTTGGAGGGCGTGTGATGGGTGAGTGAGGAGACGTACTGACTCCATGAGGAGCGTTTGGCCTCCCTGATCACCCGTCGTGCATATGCCCAGGCTCGGAGATAGTCGATGTGATTGGCGTCGGTAGGACGAGATTGGAAGCAACAAAGGGCTCATCGGCGGGCCCGAATCGCACTCCGACAATCCTCTGTCCACCATGGCACCCGTGCTCATGGTGGGTTACACGAGCTCTGGGGGATGGATGCCAATGCCACCCCGACCACCACCTCTGAAGTGACTCACTAGGTCGTTGACCCCATCAAAATCACACAGTGGGCGAAAGTAGATACAGCGGGCGAACTCCTCCCAGTCCGCCCGACGCAGACACCACCATTGTGGGTGTTGGGGTAATGCCCCATCTCCGCTGCTAATCCTGATGGGGAAGTGATCACTTCCACAAGGGTCTGACAAGACCTCCCACTGCAAACCTGGTGCTAACCCAGGAGAGCAGATGGACAGGTCTATGCATGACAGGCCACCAGTGGCAGTCATCATATGCGTGGGAGCACCTGTGTTGAGAACAATGAGGCCATTGTGTGACACCCATTGTTCCACAAGTCGCCCTCGGGGATTGTGACTATCCGAGCCCCATTGGGGATTATGGGCATTAAAGTCACCCATATTCAGGAAGGGTTTTGGAAGCTGGGCACTGAGGGAGTCGCGGTCTGTCCATGGGATATCAATCCCAGGAAGCATGTAGAGGGAACATAGAGTGGTGGGCACATCCAATTGCAATGAGACCGCCACTGCTTGCAGAGGCGTCTGCAAAGCCACTGGCACATGCATGCACCCATTCCGGATAAGGATAGCCACCCCTCCCACAGGGTGGCTTCCTTGCTGCCGGATGTCTGCATATACAGTGTACCCCCGTAACGAAACGGGGGTATCACTGAGACACAGTATCTCCTGGAGGGAGATGCAGACAGGGTTGTGCCTCGAGATCAGCAGGGCGATCTCGTCCCTCTTGTGAAAAAACCCTCGACAGTTCCATTGTAGGAAATTTACCATCAAGTGGACTTAGGCGGTTTGTTTCTATTCCTCCCTTTTCTCCGTCCCACTGCAGAAAAGGGAGGGACGCCTTCAATTGGTTCGTTCTCCTCCATCTCGAAGGAAGAATCCCCATCTTGCCCCAATTTGGGCATGAAACCACCCCGTGCTCTCTGCCGTTGGCCAGAGAGCTTGGATGGACGAACCAAGGACACCCGCCCCATGGCAGTAGTGGGGGGTGTCCCTACTTTCTTTCCTACTGTCTCACCCACCACCCCCTCCGTGGAGGAGGTTGGCTGGGCTGGGACAGAGAGGGAGGCCTTCAAGGGGGATGCCTCTCTTTGATGAGTGGCATCTGGGGCCTCCAAAGAAGCTGGCACCGCCACTATTGGGGCGCCCATGAATGGGCCAGAGGCGGTGGTGGAGCCAGAAGAAGCCATGGAAATGGGGTCGGGGTCCGTCTGGCAGCCAATGCTTGCACAGACCGGCACCCTATGGACCCCGCGGGCCCGAGAGGGCGTTAAACGAATGAGAGGGGGGAGCTGAGGTAGGGTGTCCGTCTGGGTACAGACAGAGGACACAGTAGCTGCCTTTGCAGCACCTGCATAGGACACTCCATGACTTGAGGTTGGGGGATCCCAGCCTACCCCACGTTCCTAATATTTAAAATTATTTTGGGCACACTTTTTTGAAGTGATCCACCTCCCCTTGATCTGCCTCTGGATCCCTATGATGTACATGGCTCTTCCTCACTGCCCCAACACTGCTCCATATATCATAGCTGGCCTAACCACTACCCTGTAAAACTTCCCTTTACGTTATTGGGACCCTCCTATTACACATGACTCCACTTGCCTGTCTCCACATCAAACACCCCCCATTGATTCTATGAGGTGTGTGATGTAATGTAATGGCCCTTTTGTAATGACGTCACAAGCTTTAAGTCACGTGGTTGTGAGACCTTGTATTTTAGGAGCCATTGACTAAAGTTACGAGATTTTCCAGAGGGCAAAGTGGGACGGGTTCTTTTCGTGAGTGCCCCCAAGTAGGGGTGGTGATACATGCTTTCCTGAAGAGTAAACAACAAAACTTGTGATTTCGTTCCTACGGTACCTTATAACTTGAATATGTGTCCATCCAGCACAGGATGCATCGTCATCATCATACTCTTATCCCGTGTGTGGAAGGGTCGAGTCTAGCCCTGCACCTCACACACTGCCATAGCCTTACAGACAACCGGCTCCCACGTCTGCTTCAGTGTCCCCCTGCGCCGGGTGCTGCCAATCAACTGCATTCCTGAAATGGATCTAACGAGCTCACCTATTCTCATTATGTGTCCATACCATCTCAATCTATTTTCCCTCATTTTTCGGCGATGTCCACCACTCCCAGACTACCTCTAATATACTCATTCCTAATTCTTGGCGGGGGTGGAGGATAAGAACCCGCCGACCCGACCCTGCTGCAAGTGGGATAAGGGTGAGTTTATGATGATGAAACAAAATTACCAGGTGTAGGAGCTCGATAGGGGTTGCCTTATTAAGATGGTAATCAATCAACTGATCAACATATAGGCGAAAAAGACAGTAGTTACTACGCGTTTAGTAAGCAATTTAGCTGATATGAAGTATTGAAATATAAATGATATCCATTAAAAGTGAATGATTTATGACATGAAACGCATTTGTTTGAATGAGCGATCCGATTTCATCATTTTCACAGATCACTTTGCGAAACCATTTCTTAGATAAGTGGACTTGCTTCCTTTCAAGAAGAACTTGAACGGCAGTCATCTGACAACAACTAAATGTAAACAACTGAAATTAAATTATATCTGCCCTTGTGTACCACGCCTGCTGTGCTGCTTAAAGTGCCAGTGTCTTGGCCAAAGTTCATGATCTGACAAGCTGTTTACAGCTCTTGTGGGCACGCTGACCACCGACGAATCGTCCACGACAGTTCGTCCCCGACAATTCGTCCACGACAGTTCGTCCCCAGACAATTCGTCCCTGGGAAAATTCGTCACCCCTTTACAGTTCGTCCCTGGAAAAATTCGTCCCCAGCGGTTTGTTCCCTGGCTACGCTTTCCCTTTTGCTGGGTTAGGATTTTTTCGGTTCGTTGGTGCTTTAGGGCAAAATTATTGATGAAAACAAGTATTTTTTATGAATAAACATTATTATTTTTGTAATGACAGGATTACAACTTGAGTGTGGTGACGTTGGGGGTTGGGCAGAAGGACAGCATAATTGATCTGTGCCTAGAAAAGCGAGATTCGTGGCTACACGAGATCATTCAAAGAATCGATATGTATCTTGTTAACGGGAAGGAGGCCTTCAAGCCAAAAGCGAGAAGGCCGGGGGAACGAAACACCGAAAGTAGAGATCATTGTAAAGGTACAGTGAAATCCGTTTTACACGAAATAGCGGTTAACACGAAACAACACTGCAGTCCAGACATAATACTCTGTAATTCCATACATTTTTTTTTCTTTTAACACGAAAGAAAATTCGCTTAACACGAAATTGTTTTCCTTCTTAGCTAACAAAATACTGGATATACAACATATACTGGAGTTTTCGTTAAACTAAACAAATAAACAATGGTTGCCTCTGTTGCTAGATTACAGCCTGGATTCAGGATGGTAGAGGCATGCCATTGACAAACCTTTCAAACAATGGGGAGGGGGGGCCTTTTTATTGACAATATATGCTCAAAAAGACACTGAAAAATAAAGCACATTTTATCCCAAAAACAATAATTCTTTTAGGCTTTTTTTTTTTAAATTATGCATTTGTAGCCTACATCATTATTTAAATAGAAAATATTGAATCTAATATGATGCCCACAAATGTAACTTTTAGTAAACATCATCACACCCTCATCCCACCTGCAGCATGGTCGGATCTGTGGGGGCCACTGAACATGCCCTGGACTGGGGGCACCCAAGCCAGGCATCTGAAACCCAAAGGAATATTGGCTGGGTTGTCTGTGCGGGATGATGGCCTACCCCATTTGTTCCAACATTGCATTATATAACCAAACTAGAAACTTTGGCAGGTAAATTAATGATTTGTTGGTTATATTACTAAAAATTACAAGTGTAACTTTTAGCAATAAATCCAATTAATAAAATATGACGACATACAAAACAGTGATGGGTTTTCTGCATGAATCGCTTAGCACGAAAAAATATTTTGGTCCCGTCAGATTCGTGTTAAGCGAGTTTCACTGTAATTACCAAAGATAATTCATCGCCTGCATCTTTCACCTCAATCGCTAGATAAAATTAGTAACTGGGTTAAAGGGAAAGTGTACCCTGTCCCCGACAATTCTGTGATAGTCCCGACAGTCTGTGAATAATATGGCATTAACAATGGAAAAATTAAGTGAATTAACAATATGGCATTAAACAGCATTGTAGTTGTCAGTGTCGAGGACGAATTTTCCTCAGGACGAATTGTGTGGGGACGAATTGTATCCGGGACGAATTGTCTGGGGACGAATTGTCGGGGACGAACTGTCGGGGACGAATTGTCGGGAACGAATTTTCCTAAAAAACACTTCCGCCCTGTTCAACAGGGCCCAGCTGCACTAACTGTAAGGGGATCACCCGCTTCCTATCCGGATTGTCACCTTTGGATCAAGGAACGTCCCCGAGTGTGCCCAGGGTAGAAGGCAAACTGCATACCTACATGTCATAAAAGGTGACTGAACGGCCCCCGTGTGTGCCCGGGGGTAGAATAGGCACACTGCATACCCGCATGCCATAAAAGGCAACTAAAAGGGGCGACTTTTTCGTGCCCCTGAGTGGACAACACCACTATCATCATTGGCCATGACTTGTGTCCTGGACTGGACGATACCATAATGGTTGTTGTCGGTGTCCGTCTTGTATCCTTTGCTGGATGACTCTTTGACATGCTTTTGGTCGATGTAGGCTTCTCACTGAGGTGCCCATGAAAACGCCTACCCCTGTGTTAGCCCTAGGAAAAGTGGATCCCGGTGATTGAGGAGGCATATGGCCTGCAATGTCTATGGGGCACTCCACACTAGTGAGGTGGCTGGCAGACATGGAGGACTAAGGTTGCAACCTACAGTCTCCAAAACATCACTTTGGCCACAGCTTCCAGGGAAAAACGGGTGGCCAAGGCAGATACCTGGTCTTGGTCAACTGACCAAGGGGGTATGTGTCTGTGTGCCTTTGAGAAACTGGCCAGCAGTGCATGTGTAAGTGCACCCTTGGTCAGGTGGCAAGGCGTGCATAAAGTTTATGCCCCTTAGGGTCTCTGTGAGTGGACCAGCAGTCAACCCTGATGCCATTGGTCCAGTACTTGGGGATTGCACTACACTTGCAGTATCCTGCCCGATTTTTGTTTGTTTTGTTGTTGCTTTAGGGCCCATCAACTACAAAGGTCATTAGGGCCCAGAAAGACACATCACCATGGTGGGGGTGTAAATGGCCATCCCACCATGATGGCAATAAAAAGGGCAAAAGGCTAATAAAAGTAATAACAATAAAAACGCAATAGCCTAATAATTACTCAGAAAAGAAATACAGTCAAAAGCCAAAACAGACATATAAATAAAGGCAAAAGCCAAAACAGACATATAAAAAAGGCAAAAGCCAAAACATACACATCAATAAAAGTGGCAAAAGCCAAAACAGAGAGAATAATAAATGTGGCAAAAGCCAAGACAAACACAAAAAAGGCAAAAGCCAAAACAGACAGAATAATAATTGTGGCAAAAGCCAAAACAGACAGAATAATAATTGTGGCAAAAGCCAAAACAGACATTACAATAAATGTGGCAAAAGCCAAAACGAATACAGAAACAAAAAGGCAAAAGCCATATAATTCAAAAATAATTACAAAAGGTGTCTAAAAGAAATGTCACATAATTCAAATTTTGTGAAAGAGGCCAGCCTCTTTCACAAATACTAGCGAGCTCTCCACTGCCGGAGGGTTATCCCCAAGTGATGTGGAGAGCTCTGCGCTGACTCCCAGTCGCCACCTAAGTTCTCGGTATCTCTCACAGTGACTAAAGATGTGTGCCACTGTGAGAGGCTCCCAACAGAAGTCACACCATGGCTGATCCTCACCCCGTAGAATGTAGGAGTGGGTGAGGAAGGTGTGACCGATTCGCAGCCGAGCAAGCACAACCTCCTCCCTCCACAATTGGTGGCACGAGGACACCCAGTGCACTGGAGTGTCCTTCAGTGTGCGGAGTTTGTTCGTGGTCTCTGCAAACCACTGGGCCCGCCATTGGTCGTGGACGGCCCGCCGCACCATCAGGAGAGCGTCGGAGGAGGGGACAGCAGTGTCAGGGATTTCTGGCATGTGGGCCACCTTATGGGCATGGGCATCTGCCATCTCGTTGCCCACGATGCCAACATGCCCTGGGACCCACATAAACAACACTGTCTTGCCCTGCTTACGAATCACAAGCAGCAATCTGTGCACAACCTGGACGATGGCATGTCTGCCATACAGGGTGTGCAACAGCTGAAGGGAGCATAGGGAGTCAGTCGCAACAACAAAGTGTCTGTTATGCAATACTTGGATGAGTTCCAGTGCCCTGTGCAGAGCTGTTAGTTCTGCAGTTAAGACACTGGCAATGCCTGGAAGGCGGCCTCCTATGAGATGACCAGTTGTAAAGACTGACCAACCCACATAGGAACCATCCTTCGACCCATCCGTGTAAATAAAAACATGGGCTCGATAGGTCCAAGGGAGGCGTCCGAACTCTTGTTGGTACAATGACCTATCGGTACTGGTTTTGGGTAAGGCTGCAAGCATTAAATTTAAACTTGGCTCTGGCACTGTCCAGGGCGGCACAGAGGCCGGCAGTACAGGCTGCACCCTAGGTAGAGTCACACCCAGGCAAGCAAGACAGTCCATCCAACGCACACCGAATGGAGGGGGAACCCCCTGGCGGCGGTTGAATGGCCGTCTCACAATGTCACTAAAGACGGCTGGGTGAGTAGGGTGCTGTGGCTGACCTTTCAGCCGCAAAATGTATGCAGCTGCCAGGCACTGCCGCCGCACAGTCAATGGTGGCTCTCCAGCCTCAGCATAAAGGCTGAGTACTAGACTTGTGCGGAACGCCCCAATGGACAACCGGATGAAAGCGTGATGAACACTGTCCAGCATCCGGAGAGTAGATGGAGCGGCCAGGCCATATACGCCGCAGCCATAATCGAGACGGGATCGAACGAGTGATCTGTATAGTCGAAGCATCACCGTTCGATCTGCCCCAAAACCAGTTCCCTGCAGGCACCGCAGAATATTAAGGGAGCGAAGGCACTTAGCCTTCAGCTCCTTCAAGTGCGGGACCCATGTCAGACGGCTGTCAAAACGGAGACCAAGAAAGCGGGCCGCCTCTACAACTGGCAGGAGGCGGCCATCCAGGGTAAGCTGAGGCTCAGGGTGAAGCCCTCGCTTACGAAAGAAATGCATGACAGTTGTTTTGTCAGGGGAGAACTTATAGCCACGCGAGGCGGCAAACTCGTGGGCACTGTTTAGTGCGAGTTGCAACTGGCACTCAATGCTGTGCATCGGGGCAGCCCGGTACCTGATTGAGAAGTCGTCCACAAATAGGGACGACTTGACCGGGGGTGAACAGAGGATGGTAGGCCGTTCACTGCAACAGCAAAAAGCGTCACACTCAAGACGCTCCCCTGTGGGACACCATTCTCCTGCAGAAAGGCAGAGGAGTAGGTGTTACCCACACGCACTCTGAAGGTCCGTTTGGACAGAAAGCTTTGGAGGAAGAGGGGCAGATTACCCCT
>JAAFCE010009126.1:29124262-29210056 GCA_013389805.1 Trigoniulus corallinus | reverse complement strand
GCAACAGCAAAAAGCGTCACACTCAAGACGCTCCCCTGTGGGACACCATTCTCCTGCAGAAAGGCAGAGGAGTAGGTGTTACCCACACGCACTCTGAAGGTCCGTTTGGACAGAAAGCTTTGGAGGAAGAGGGGCAGATTACCCCTGAGCCTCCACTGGTGCAAGGTCTCCAATATACTGTGGCGCCAAGTGGTGTCATATGCCTTCTCCACATCAAAGAAGACAGCCACTAAGTGCTGTCTGTGGAGAAAGGCCTCACGTACTGCAGTCTCCAGGGAGATCAAATGATCCACTGGAGACCTGCCAGCATGGAAGCCACACTGGGCATTGGCCAGAAGGTTGTGCCATTTGAGATACCACACCAGGCGCCAGTTCACCATGCGTTCCGTGGTTTTGCAAAGACAGCTCGTCAGTGAAATGGGTCTGTAATTTTCTGGAAGGCTACCACCCTTCCCAGGTTTTTGCAGTGGGATGATAGTAGCATCTCGCCAACCAGCAGGGATTTCATGCTGAGTCCAAATATAGTTGAATACCTCAAGGAGGTATATAACGCCTTTCTCTGGTAGCTGTCGTAGCATTTGATAGTGGATGCTATCTGGTCCAGGGGCAGTGTCCCTGGCGCTTGGTAGAGCTGCCCGCAGCTCCCAAGGGGTAAATGGATTGTTATACCCCTCGGCGACACCCCCAGCCAAAGTATGTGGGTGGCGTTCTGCAGCCTCTTTAATATGCATAAATGCTGCCGTGTAGTGCTGGGAACTGGAGATGGCTGCAAACGTACTTGCCAGTTCCTCAGCGTTTCCCAGATTTTCTTGGAGGGCGTGTGACAGGTAAGTGAGAAGACATACTGACTCCATGAGGAGCGTTTGGCCTCCTTGATCACCCGCCGTGCATACGCCCGGGCTCAGAGATAGTCGATACAGTTGGCCTCGGTAGGACGAGATTGGAAGCTGCGAAGGGCTCATCAGCGAGCCCGACTTGTACTCCGACAATCCTCCGTCCACCATGGCACCTGTGCTCGTGGTGGGTTACACAAGCTCTGGGGAATACATGCCAATGCCGCCCCGACCATCACCTCTGTGAAGTGACTCACTAGGTCGCTGACCCCATCAAAATCACGCAGTGGGTGAAAGTAGATACGGCATGCGAACTCCTCCCAGTCCGCCCGACGCAGACACAACCGTGGTGGGTGTTGGGGTAATGCCTCGTCTTCACTGCTAATCCTGATGGGGAAGTGATCACTTCCATGAGGGTCTGACAAGACCTCCCAGTGCAAACCTGGTGCCAACCGAGGAGAGCAAACGGATAGGTCTATACATGAGAGACCACCAGTGGTAGTCATGACATGTGTGGAGGCACCTGTGTTTAGAACAATGAGGCCATTATGTGACACCCATTGTTCCACAAGTCGCCCTCGGGGTTATGACTGTCCGTGCCCCATTGGGGATTATGGGCATTAAAATCACCGATAATCAAGAAGGGTCTTGGAAGCTGGGCACTGAGGGAGTCAAGGTCTGCCCATGGGATATCAATCCCAGGAAGCAGGTAGAGGGAACATAGAGTGGTGGGCACATCCAGTTGCAATGAGAGTGCCACTGCTTGCAGAGGCGTCTGCAAAGCCACTGGCACATGCATGCACCCATTCTGGATAAGGATAGCCACCCCTCCCACTGGTACCTCTGTGTACCTCCGTGTCCTACAGTGTACCTCCGTAACGAAATGGGGGTATCACTTTGACACAGCATCTCCTGGAGGGAGATGCAGACAGGGTTGTGCCTCGAGATCAGCAGTGCGATCTCGTCCCTCTTGTGGGAAAACCCTTGACAGTTCCATTGTAGGAAATTTACCATCAAGTGGACTTAGGCGGCTTGTTTCTATTCCTCCCTTTTCTCCGTCCCACTGTAGAAAAGGGAGGGACGCCTTCAATTCGTTCGTCCTCCTCCATCTCATAGGAGGAATCCCCATCATGCCCCAGTTTGGGCATGAAACCCCCCGTGCTCTCTGCCGGTGGCCAGAGAGCTTGGGTGGATGAACCAAGGACACCTGCCCCACAGCAGTAATGTTAGGTGTCCCTACTTTCTTTCCTCCTGTCTCACCCAACACCCCCTCTGTGGAGGAGGTTGGCTGGGCTGGGACAGAGAGGGAGGCCTTCAAGGGAGTTCCTCTCTTAAATGAGTGGCATCTGGCGCCTCCAAAGAAGCTGGCACCGCCATTATTGGGGGGCCCATGTATGGCCCAGAGGCGGTGGTGGAGCCGGAAGAAGCCATGGAAATGGGGTCGGGGTCCGCCTGGCAGCCAATGCTTGCACAGACTGGCACCCCATGGACCCCGCGGGCCCTAGAGGGCGTTAAACGGATGAGAGGTGGGAGCTGAGGTAGGGTGTCCGTCTGGGTACAGACAGAGGACACAGCAGCTGCCTTTGCAGCACCTGCATAGGACACTCCACGACTGGAGGTCCCTGGCAAGGCTAGCAGCCGCCATGCATCTAGAATATTAATACCCTTCTGGACACGCAGCTTCTGGATCGTGCGTTCCTGCAGCCAAGTGGAGCAAACCCTAGAAGAGGCGGGGTGGTTGCCCTTACAGTTTATGAATAACGGTGCAGTCTTACAAGACTCTGGGGAGTGGTCTCCTTGCCCACAAGTGCCACACATGGCCTTGGTAGAACAAGAATTCTGGCCATGGCCATATCGTTGGCACTTGAAACACAGAAGTGGGCTCGGTATAAATGGATGCACAGGCAAGCGGAGATAGCCAGCCATGATGTACTCTGGCACCTTGGGCCTACCAAAGGTCAGCACCAAGGTGTCAGATGGGCAGGAATCTCCGTCCCGTCGGCTCGAGGTGCGGAGAACAGCCACCACACCCTGGTCCCTGAGCTCCTCTGCTATCTGCTCTTCTGATTCCCCACGTATGTCGGGGCACCACACCCCACCTCTATTGGTGTTTAAGGTGCGATGGGGTGCGATCACAATGGGGATATTACTGAGCTTCCGCAGTTTCAGTAGTGCCTCTATCTGGTGAGGGGCAGATGCCTCCACCTGCCACATCACCTCCACGTCACCGGCAATGCCCTTGATGGCTTTGGCGATAAGGAAGGGCTGCTCCATCCTCCCCAGAGATGGAAATAAACCGGGGAGGATAGGAAGAAGGTACGGATGGTGGTTTGACTGCACCTAAATTATTAGATGCAGGAACATGCTGTGCATCGGCTTTGGAACCCCTCACCTTAAGGCGAACCCTGCACCTTAAGGCAAATCCAGTTGACTTACAGGGGGAACACAGCCCCTTTTTTGGCGCAGTACATGTCTCCATCAGCTCAGTGGCAGCTGGCCCACTCAGTTGGGTGGGACCGAGCCTGCCATCTTCCGGCTCAACACAAGTCAATAAAACTAAAGAAGGGGGGGGTGGGGTTATTTGATGAGGCCCCCAGCTTCGGTTTAAGAGTTGCCATAATTTTTAAGAATTATGCGTTCACTGCCGCAGGTCTTACCCACCATGGAGCCCAACGAGGGGACGCCCATTCAGGTCGCCGAGATTCCTCCGTCAGTATACCGTTAGGGTGGCATAATCCCCGAGTACCGGACCATTGGCATCGGGGTTGACTGCCGGTCCACTTACAGTCACCCTAGGAGGCATAACCACTTATGCGCCCCTGGCCAATTGACTAAGATCGGGCTGCTGCCTTGGCCTCCCGTTTTCCCCGGAAGCTGTGCCCAAAGGGATGTTTTGGAGACTGTGGGTCGCAACCCTAGGCCTCGATGTCTGTCAGCCACCTCACCAGTGTGGAGTGGCCAAGAGACATCGCAGGGCATACGCCTCCTCAACCACCAGGATCCGCTTTTCCCAGGGGTGCAGGTCTCCACTCATGGCAAACACGCGGATAGGCGTTTGTTTCCGGTCACCTCAGTGAGGAGCCTACATTGACCGAGAACAAGTCACACCGAACACTGGAACACTCACGATGTTGGTATCGTCCTGTCCATAACACGTCATAGACAAAGACGACAGTGGTGTTGTCCAGACTGGGGCAAGAAAAAGTCACCCCGTTTTGTCACCTCTTACAACATGCAGGTATGCAGTGTGCCTATTCTACCCCGGGCACACACGGGTATCCTCCATCTCAATGGAGGAATCCCCATCGTGCCCCAGTTGGGGCATGCTACAACCCACGCTCTTTGCTGTTGGCCAGTGAGCATGGGTGGATGAACGAAGGACACATGCGCCACTGAGGAAGTGGTAGGTGTCCCTAGTTTCTTTCCACATGTCTCACTCACTACCCCCTCCATGGAGGGGGCTGGCTGGGCTGAGACAGGCAGGGAGGCTTTCACGGGAGATGCCTCACTGTGATGAGAGTCATCTGGGGTCTCCAAGGAAGCTGGCACTGCAATTATTGGGGGGCCAATGCATCAGCCAGAGGCAGTGTTGGAGCCAGAGGAAGCCATTGAAATGGGGTCGGGGTCCATCTGGCTGCCAATGGGAGCATAGACTAGCACCCCATGGACCCCGTGGGCCTGAGTGTTCAATAAACAGATGAGAGGGGGGAGCTGAGGTAGCATGTCCTACTGGGTGCAGACAGATGACACAGCAGCTGCCTTTGCAGCACCTGCATAGGACACTAAACGACTGGAGGTCCCTGGCAAGACTAGCATAACCATACAACCTTTAATGCTAATACCCTTCTGGACACTTAATTCCTGGATTGTGCATTCCTGCAGCCAAGTGGGGCAATCCTGAGAAGAGGCGGGGTGGTTGCCCTTTCAGTTGATGCAAAAAGGTGCAGTTTTACAAGACTCAGGGGAATGGTCTCCCTGCCCACAAGTTCCACACATGGCCTTGGCAGAACAGAAATTCTCCCCATGGGCATAGAGATGGCACTTGAAACACCAAAGTGTGCTTGGTATGAAGCATGTACTGTTAAGCAGAGGTAGCCAGCCATCATGTATTCTGGCACCTTGGACCTACTAAAGGTCAGCACTATGGTGCCAGAAGGGTGGGATTCTCCATCCCATCGAACTGAGGGGCAGCAGACAGCCACCACACTCTGGTCCCTGAGCTCCTCCACTATTTGCTCCACTGACTCCCCACGTAGGTTGGTGTGTTTGTTTGTTGGTGTTTAAGGTCCCGTCAACTACAAGGTCATTAGAGACCCGTCCACTGCATAATTCTAATGCATAGACTGCACAGACACTACACCAATGTGACGATTATTGGGTATTAGCAGTACCCAGCTTTCCCAAGCGACCACCCATGTCAGTACTAACTAGGCTTGCGTTGCTTAACTTCAGTGATCAGACGAGAACTGGTGTGTCCAACGCAACTTGCCACTCCCCATGTAGGTCGGGGCACCACACCGAACCTCCACTGGTGTTTAGGGTGCGATGGGGTTCGACCATAATGGGGATGTCACTGAGCTGCTGCATTTTCAGTAATGCTTCGGTCTGGTGGGGACAGATGCCTCCACCAACAAGGGGACATTGTGCAGTTTCTTGTCTGAGGTCATATCACCAGCAATGCCCTTTAGCTATAAGGAAGGGCGATGCCTTCCCCAAGACTGCATCTAAGACCTTAGATGCAGGAACATGGTTTGCATCAGTGGTGGAGCCCTGCACCTTAAGGCTAAGAGATTGTTGCCTCTTGTTAAGGTCAGGTGCCAAAGCCATAGACGCCACAGGTGCGTTCCCTGATCCAGTTGGGTGACTGAGGGAACGTGGCCTCTTAAATGGAGCAGTGTTTGTCTCCATCAGCTCAATGGCAGCTGGCCCACTCAGTTGGGTGGGACCAAGCCTGCCAAGATGATTGTTCACTGGTGTCAGGAAATGACTATCGAGGGCAAATGGAGGAGGTTGCAATTACAAGAGGGGGGATTGAGAAACTTTTGAATAAATTAGTGGTCCATAAGGCAGGAGGGCCATGGTGCCTCCACTGTGGGCATGGAGGCCTCCATTTATTCTACAAAGACTTTCAGGGATTGTAAGCTACTATTTGGTGGAAATTTTTAGAAAATCATTAGACAGTGCCATTGTTTCATCTAGCTGGAGGCTGGCAAACGTTGGCCAGTTTCTTTAACGAGTGTGGTATGTAAGACCTTTGAGCATATATTACACTCACATTTGGAGGACATTTGGAGGAAAATGGTATCCTTAGTGATAATCAGCATGGGTTTAGGAAAGGGAGGTCATGTGACACTCAACTGGCTTGTCTAATTGAATACATTTGAAATGCTCTAGATAAGGGTAAGCAGGTTGATGTTATATCCCTGGATTTGAACAGGCCTTTGACATGGTACCCCATGACAAGCTTGTTCCAAAAATGTCCAAATTAGGGATTCATAGTAAGGTTATTCAGTGGGTAAAGGCCTACCTGCAAGGCAGGCAGCAGAGAGTACTTTTTGATGGGGTAGCATCAAAATGGACACCTGTTACATCAAGGGTAACCCAGGGAAGCATATGAGGACCGTTACTCTATATCAGCAATTCTCAACCTTTTTTTCGCCTAGGTACACTTTTACTAATTTCAAAATTTGGTGGCACACTAACAACGACGCATTTCAGGGCACCCTATGCAAAAACTTGCCTCGGTGGCGTTCGGTAACTGTCAGTAGTTTTTGGTTCAATACTGGACCGAGGTGGGTTAGCTTTTTTTGGGTGAGAGAGAAGCCCTGGGTGCACCTTCTTTCGGGTTAGAAGTAAAACCGAGGTCCCGTGTGGGGTACGATAGCATCTGCACGTGGAAGAACCCTCTCTATTATGGAATGGGTAGAGGACCAAAATTTCCAGGTGCAGGAGCTCGTCCTCTGTCTTCGGTGGAATGTCCCAACGAACAGTAGAAAGACGATAAATAGCATAGGAGTTGCAGCTTTGGTTGGCAACCGGCTGTGGGAAAACATTGCCCAATATATCGCCCTTGTGTCCAGTCAGAGGGACAAGATGGGTACCCGACCTTGTGGCACACACTTGTGAATCTCGTGGCACACTAAAGTGCCACGGCACAGTGGTTGAGAATCACTGCTCTATATACCTTATGTTAATGATATAGGGCTTGATATAAAATCCTTTCTTGAGTTGTTTGCAGATGAAACATGCATGGCAAGGGTGGTGAAAAACGGGTTGTCTTCCTGCACTGAACTGCAGCAAGACCTAAACAAGATATATGATTGGAGTAGAAAGTGGGAGTTGCCACTGAACCTACACAAATGTAACTTTCTTAGAATAAGCAGATCCAACAAGCAGGTTGATTTTTCTTATAGCATAGGTGGTGTAAGGGTTGAAAGGGTTGACTCCCACAAGCACCTTGGAGTTGTCGTCCAGTTGTAGAGGCAGCCCAGTTTCTTGGTCTCCATTTTGACAGCCATCTGGCATGCGTCCTGTACTTGAAGGAGCTGAAGGCATTCTATCTACTATCATGACTGACAGAGGACATTAGTTATACTCTGTTCTTTTCACTACCTTGTGTGAGACCTTAGGTGTCCAGCACATTTGGATGACTTCCTATCATCCCTCTTCTAATGGGATGATAGGGCGTTTTCACCTTCAACTCAAGTCATTCCTTAAAGCTACCATAGATCTGACTCATTTGTGTGATTATTTGTCCATTATTCTTCTTGGATTGCATTCCTGCAGAGGTAGTGTATGGGACAACTTTATGTCTAACAGAAGATGCCTTTTTATCTGAAAGAATTGCACATTCACCTGTTGATGTTGTTCAACGATTACATTCTGCAATTCAATCGTTGTTCCACAGACCTCCTTGTCATCATGCACATGTGCTGTTTTTGGTATCCTGCTTTAGATGATGTGACTCACGTTTTTGTTCATAAAGGCATTCATAATGATACTTTGGATCAACCAAGGGCCATAATTTATCAATTGATTGTCTGAAACCTGCTTTTCTGACCGATTTCAATCTGGATGAACATCTTTCTTCTTCTACAGATTCAGCCTCATCCAAACCTTCCATGCCAGCTACCTTACCTAGACTTCGTCCAAGGTAGGTTCATGTTTGTTTTGCAGCATCCATTACCACTTCGTTTCCAGCAGGGAGGTAGTGTGGTGATTATGCACTCATTCTTCTCATTTGCATCACTCCTGTTTGTTAGTATTTTAAATCTTTTGAATTTCATGTCATAGCTCATTTAATTTGAATTTCAAATTATAGAATGTAGAAGGAGAATCGATTTTTACAAGTTAGGTAAAACAGTTGTTCTTTGGATTTTGTAGACAGCAGTCAGGTGGATTCATATATTAATCATATATCGTCTATATTTATTGTCAAACTACTGAGTTACTTACTAATTATTTAATTAAATGATATTTATTGACAACTATCGACTAAGGTAAGCTCAACAATGTAGATTAGTTAAGAACAGTTAATGGAATAGTGGATGATCATACAATTAGTCAATTAGAACAGTTTTCAGGTGTTTAAATGTGAAGTTTTTAAATTACCGAATAAATATTTTTCTTTAATACTTGTGAAAACATGGCCTGCTATATTAGATATTGAAAATAAATATTTGATTGAACAAACAAGAACTTTATTTTCAATACTACATAAAAGATAAAATACAATGAAAAGTTAGTAGCTAAGCAATTGCAATATATGGTAGAAGGCCAATAGCACTGTTTTCATTTCTTTTAGCATGAAAAACGTCTCCGAAATGTTAAAATATGCACATTTGCACTGTGAAAGCCTTTACTATATAGTAATAAAATAAATGCTATAAAATGACCAATCAGTAGTTCCACAGTAGTTCCATAATGTCAGGAACATTAGGTTGGGCAGGACTCACAACTGCATTCCGATGGTTGCAGGAAAAAATATGGCAGTGACGGCCCCTTTTCACAATCAATTTTAATCATCCTACGTGTTACTTTTGATGGAGCGCACTTACAATTCTGACGTTTGTCATCATCTGTATTAAGTGTAAATATGTGCATTTAAAGAAAATGAAAACAACTATATATTTTGCTACTCATGGTGGGATCGGGTACTAAATTTTGTCCAAAAGGAACACATCGCTATCAGCTAAGTGGCGTTTTAGGCACTCACTGTTTCTCCTCTGGCACTTAGGGGCAACTTCATAAACTTGGAATTCTTGTGAATCTGCTTCTTACATTTAGAAGACCTTTACACATGTAAGTGAAATCATACACACCAAACGTGACCATGACTTGGCTTATATTTGTACTGGTGGCCTCTCTTCCCAAAGGAAGCCCAAACCCCTCTATCCAGTATCAAACTTGGATTCACATCTGCTGTAGTTTAGCATACTATCTCTGTGTCACTGAGGCAGCTAAATAGATTTTAGAAATCCAGATCTGTTTACCACTTGTCCACATAAGGCCTGGTTCTAAGGCACGTGACATTGGTAAGAATTTTGCTTTAGTAGACGTCAAAATTAACACAGGAGCTAACAGAAATAGCACCTGTTGTGGTTCCATGGAAGGAGAGAAGTCACGATATGTTTCATTGTTTTTAAAAATGCTTGTGAGGTGGTGTCAATCTACTGTCAATAGAATTCAAAGAGCAGACATTGTTATAAAATTGATAGCCAATGACATGTGTGCAACACTTATGGGCAAGTGGCCCATCCAAAAAAAGTGGAGCTCCTACATCACCAGTTTATATGAAATGTAGTCTGCTCAAGCACTATTCTCATCAGTGTTGCAGGTTCAACTTTGGAAATAATGAGGCTAAACACTGAACATGGGACATTGTCTAATTGGTATTAGAGGACCAATTGCAATTGCTAGCTAGAATTATAAAAGGGATTCTGGATATTTAAAAATATGTGGGGCGCCCGTTTTTTGAAGTGCTCCCCTTGATCAACCCCTGGATCCGCCCCTGGTTTAATGGGAAGATTGTGCCCAACATGTGTGTCTTACATAAGGTGACCATTTTTTCCATGGGCCAATTTGGGACATTAACCCCCTTTACCAACAACCAAGAAAATTGTATTCCCTTTTCAAAAAATTATTTAAAAAATAAAGAAATGAAAGCGAAACATACAAATGCAGTTAAAAATATTGAAAGTATGAAGAATTTGCACTGATGACTCTCAGTCATTTGACTATTATTATTTATTGGTCGTTTGACCGTTATTATTTATTGGTCGTTTGACTGTTACTATTTATTTGCCTTTTGATCTATAAGTGTCACCATGGTGGGATGACACTTCACACCCTATCCCATGGAATAAATGTCTTTCTGGGCCCTAAAATCCATAGTAGTTGTGGGCCCAGTAGCAATAACTAACTAACATGAGGAACAAGGCATTCAAGTGTGAGCATATGACAGTCTCTAAACTGTCTATATGCATGCCTCTACACAGTCCCTATATTGTCTATTGACTTTATATACAAGTGTGGACGAGACCCAATACTCTAGATGTCTAGCTACATCTTCATGAGACGACTGCAAACGCCAAGACCCCCAAGAGGAATGAAAAAACCCTGAAATGCTGATGCATCGATTCAGAATTAAGCATTACCCTAAGAAACTTACTTGCAAAATAGCGAGTATTGCACCAGCCACCACACTCAAAGAAGTCATCTATTGGCTTTCTATTTGCACACCACATATCCTTATAAGTTACTTTAATGATGGCAATTGTGTCTTTTGGCTCTACTGCACGTAGGTGGCAGCCTGTAATTAAGAGAATTGTTGTTGGTTTCCTGTTGGTTGCACACGGATAATGTATTTCTTACTTAAATTACTGTTTGCAGAACATCCAGTAGATATTTGAGGTAAAGGAGGGGGAGGAGATTGGGGCTTCAGTTCTGCTATAACGAAAATTGGCTCAGAATATAATTTATATGAATTCAAAATTTAAAAATGATGACACATACTATAAGAACTCCTGCAGCCAAGAAGCCCTGCCCTCATTGTTATGAAGTTATGCCAAGTGAGAGGTAGAATTCTAAATTTCGTTGTAGTTATTGGAGTGTCAAAAAAGTGAGTGACTGTCGTATTAGGGTCATAATTACCTGGAAAAATCTACATAACATGCACAACTGTAATGAAATTATGTAAGAATATTGTGAAGATGTACCTAAATACTTACCATCGGAATGTTTAAATCGTCCATAATAAATGTCCAAATGTTATCTTTGTTAATATATGATACTTTGTACGAATTTACCCACTGCAAATACTTATCGGAAGGTCTCCCCTGAGTTGAAACTGCTGTGATTATTAATGGGTTGGCAAAATTCATCTGTTGATTAGTGAACAATTTAGAAATTGTGGTTATATTCAGGTGTTATGTTGCATAACTGTAAAGGGGGAAAAATCAATAAAGGAGGGCTGAAGCTGAGTAAGATGTCTTTCATTTTCCTAAAAGCAATATACAGTCTTCAACAGTTGGAAATAAAAAGTGAATCTCTCCTCTTGTTCACTGAAACCTGGTAAGGAAAAATTGTAGAAACATGAATAACAGATTTGAAACCATTAAAAGGAGAGAAAATAACTTGCCATAAGGAAAACGCCCTCCAATGTCCCTGACATGTCAGAAACCTGATACCCATGGGAAGGGAAAAACTTCAAAGACTAAGGATATAGTTTACCTGTATACCCCAAGGGTAGAATTGGGGAAACGAAAAAAATTGAGTCGACTTAGCAGTGGCCCTTATAGAATTATTAGGAGGTTGGGTCCTGTTAATGTCGAGCTGGTTAAGTTGAACTATCCTCATATGAGGAGGTACGTGCACAGGCTAAGGAGATTTCTACAGAGACATCCATGGCCTAGACCTACTGCCGGTCTAGGCCACACCAATGGCAAAAGTCCAAGTATAACAATTCCAAGTGAACAGCAAAACACTGACATTTGGGTGGGGGATGAGGATTCTGTTTGCATATTAGATAATTTTGCAGCTGTGGCAGGGATTACTGGGAATTTGTGCAGTGTTACCATAGAAAATGTAGCCCAAAAGGAGGCTCCTAAAGAGGCCACTGGCGATTCCCAGGGTCTGGTGACGTCTGAAAAGGTATTGCCAGAAGGGCCCCGGGCTGGGTTGAGAAATCAACCCAGGGTTAATTATAGAGTACTCAATGAACATGGATGGGTCCCTTCCAGGGCTTCTCCCCTCACTAGAAATCCTGGGGGAGAATGTATTCAAACCAATTGGGAGAATGGAAGACCTCTCTTGTTAGGAAACCTGGGAGAGGGAGCACCAGAGGAACTCCCAGTTTGGGTGCAAGCAGGGAAGCTTGCAGGCAGGAACTCTCTCTTGTTAGCAAACGTGGGAGAGAGGATCGTGATACCGAGCTTGTCAACTTTGTAAACAGTGATATCCCTATGGAGAGCTCAAGCTCTGAAACACATAAAGAAATCAATATATCCTTAGTCTTTGAAGTTTTTCCCTTCCCATGGGTATCAGGTTTCTGACATGTCAGGGACATTGGAGGGCGTTTTCCTGACGGCAAGTTATTTTATTGCATCTACTCTTTCTTTATTTTCTCTCCTTTTAATGGTTTCAATACTGTTATTCATGTTTCTACAATTTTTCCTTACCAGGTTTCAGTGAACAAGAGGAGTAATTCACTTTTCATTTCCAACTGTTGAAGACTGTATATTGCTTTTAGGAAAATAAAAGACATCTTACTCAGCTTCAGCCCTCCTTTATTGATTTTTCCCCCTTTACAGTTATGTAACATAACAATGACCATGATAATAGTTACAATGGACATTTGATGTACCTCAATATATTGGTTGGTGTCCAGCTGCTTTGATGCCCACTTGCCGAGACTGCCTAACTGTGATATCTGAGGCTCATGTCCTGGACCATAATATGAAGATGCAGTAATGTCGACTTTAGTAGATTTGTAACCTGCCCCTATGGCCTCTTCACATTTTGATGCTGCATAAGGGAATCAAAGAATATAGTTACAGTATATTTATTGGTGCCCAACCATTAATTTAGGAACTATAATGATGTCCCTTACTATAAAAAAAAATCGTGCCATAGGCCTATTTCAACCCGCTGTGGTGGCATAGTGGTTATTACACTCGGCAACTGCACCAGTAGTTCTAGGTTCGATACCGGACTGGTAATGGGTCGGCTTCTTTCGGGCGAGAGAGAGGCCGCGAGTGTGCCTTCTTTTGGATGAGAAGTAAAACCGAGGTCCCGTGTGGGTGTACAATGGCACTTGCACGTAAAAGAACCCTCTCTACTACACAACGAGTAGATGAGCTAAAAATTTCCAGGTGTAGGAGCTCGCCCCCTGGCGTCGGTAGCATTCCTCAATGAACACTAGACTGCCGATAAATAATCGTAGGAATGCAGCTTTGGCTGGCAACCACCTGCAGAAAAACTATTACCAATACACCGCCCTGTGTCCATTCAGTGGGACAAGATGGGTACCCGACCCTGCAATAGGCGGGAAAAACGTTAGGAGTTTTTTTTGTTGTCACAGGCCTATATTAAAAAAAGTGGGTTAGAAGGTGTGAATAAATGTACATATTTCATTAAAATGGAAATAATACAGCATTCAGAAAATGAATAGCAAAAGCAAAGTAACTCCTAACCAGGGGTGGATCTACATAGGGACTAATAGGGCTTAAGCCCTGAGCCCCCAAGTGTAAAGGGGCCCCACAGAAATTGAATTATCATAAACTTTTAATACTTTTTGATTAACAATGAGCACTTATCATATAGTAAAAATAGTTAACATTAGTAATATAAAAATAATGATTATTTATACTATTATTCATTGAATTTTAATCAATGTGATATTAATGAACTTTATTAAGCCATAGGCCCCGAGCGCAGATCCAGGATGGGGTTTTTGGAGTTGTAACCCCCCCATGCACATATAAACTTATTCGCATAATGTATGCTCCACCCCCCTGAGGAAAATCCCGGATCCGCCACTGTCGGGTACCCATCTTCTCTCCCTGAATGGACACAAGAGCGATATACAGTATTGGTCATTGCTTTTTGACATCCGGTTGCCGATCAAAGCTGCAACCGTATGCTTATTTATCATCGCTCTACTGTCATGTTTTTGGGAATTTAACCTTTAACCCTTAATTAGGCGTGTGGGGTCACAGCCAATTCAAATGCAAAAAAAAAAAATAGAATGCATTATTTTTCAAACCTGCCATACCCAGTAGCTTCATATTTTCGATTGCCATTTCTAATTCTGTGGGGCTTTAGCTGCTAAAACATGCAGAAATGCAGTTTTTAGTGATTTTGACCCCATGCACTCACTTACGTAACTTTTCATCTTTATGTGATTTTACATGTAATGCAGGATTTTCATTATTTTACATTTTATTTTTACGTTCAATTTCCCTAACATGCACTTGAAAATTAGGTTTTTTTTAACTATTTTGATAATTTTGTAGTGAAATTTCATCTCTTCATTAAAATAGTAAACATTATGTATTATTATTTGCAGTTGTTATGTTTCAAAATCACTTGGTTAATTTAAAATTCATAATTAAATTTGGGGTCAATATGACTCCATGCACCCAACTGTGTGATTTTCTCAGTGCACCTACTTAAGTGGTAAGTACATAGGTGACTAAAATTTTCATAAATGCATATGTGGGGTGCTAACACCACCCACCCCTAAAAATAGATTGCATAACCAAAATAATTATTTTAAAGTTTTATTATATGTGTTGGGCATAGCAAAGAAATATATGCAAAAAAAATTTTCAGAATGCTTAAAAATAAGAAGAAAAAATTTTTTTCACTAATTAGCATCAAAATTAGCATATCATTAGAAAAACTGACAGGAATTTTAAAACTCAATGTCCTTTAATGGGGCTAGAGCCTGCAGACCCGAAGCTGTCACAGGAGGGATAAGGGTATGATGATGATGTTGGCTCGTTAGGGCCGGTGCTATGTTTTGTGGGGCCCTGTGCAAAGTAATATTCATTAATCCGAATGCATGGGGCCCTAGGCTGGCTGGTTAGAAAAATACAGGTAACTTTGTTCTTTAAGAAGATACTTTTGCCACCCACGTGTGATGCAACAAGCACTGACCACTTTTCACAATGAGACTGGGAATAGGAATGGGAAATCGCAAAATGTGAAAGATATGGTGTGCTAATGTTATATTTCTTATTTTTTTCGTTTGAAAATTTTTTGCAAATCTTAAAATTTTGTGCCCGGGGCGGCCGCCCCTTTGCCTCACCGACACTACGCCACTGACTGTAGTCCAATTTGGTTTCTCCTTAGGCAGGGTTTATCTTGGAAATTGAAATGATCCAAAGGAGGTCTTCAAGAATTGTGCTGCATCACTTCTCGCTTAGATTGAGCATCTCAGACGTGATCTCAGAATTACGGTGGGACTCACTATGTAAGATTAAGCTTTTTCACAGACTGTTGAAATTAGGGTACGAGGGTACTCCAGGGGGCAGCTTATCCCTGGCAGACTATAGGAGGAGAACGGATCATCCTTTCAAACTGAAGGAGGTCAGGGTTCCAGATAAAGAAGATGGCATATTCAGTGTTTCAACTGTCAAATGAGAGCTTAGGATGAATGTGCTGATCCAGAGAATGAAATATACACATGTGACAAAGGAAAACGATATTTACTTTGCTGTGTTTGAGCTCCTAGCTACTATACTGTAATAAAAACTTTCTTCAATTTTGATTTTGTTCTGATTCGTTAGTTAATTCCATAAAAGTGGTGCTATCTCATATTACTACCCGAGTTTGACATTGACGAATCTTCTCCAGAAAAATGGAAAATTAAAAATTTACATTAGGTCTGTAGTATTTATATTTATACAGCATATTTCACATGAAATTAGCCATCATTTGCAACATTCTTTTCTTATTTATGACTAGGTTCCAAAATGTAATGGGTATCTCATATTTCTACCTACTCCTCTACTCATTTCTATGTACATGCCACTCATGCACTGCAGCATTCACATCTTGGCTACTTGCATTCTATTGACGTGGTTCCTCCTCACAGCCCAACACTCTGATTCATATAGCATAGTTGGCCTAACCATTGCCCTGTAGAACTTCCCTTTCAACTTGAGTCACATGAGAGTCTATCTCCCCATTGCTTTGGAACATTGACCCTAAGTACCTCAACTATTGCACCTATTTCACCAGTTCAACCAATGTGCTCAGCTGCTGTTTTCCTGCTCTTCCAAACTCAATGCTAAATACCATAACATCTCACATAAAGTCCACATCTCAAATATAGTCTGCACCCGTCTATAGTCTGCATTAGCGATGGGTATGTTTCAAATATATAGTCTGCACTCGTGTATAGTCCGCACTTTAAAATTCCTACTGTAGCCAGTGGTGCAACTTGTAGGGGCAGTGGGCTAAATGAATTTGAACATGAAATGTCAAATTGCTGTGACGATGAAAGTGAAATGTGAAAGATATTATATTGAAATGTCATATAAATAAGAGCATACTGTGTAAAGTCGTGTTGTTAAGTGTAATAAAATGTTCAGTAAATGAGGAACAGTTGTCATTGAGAACCCCTGGTTTAATTTATAGTCTGCACTCACATATAGTCTGCCCTTGTATATAGTCTGCACTAAATGACCCTATGTTTCACATATAGTCTGGGGCATTATGTGAGATTTTATGGTACTGTATCTTTAGCCCTCACTTTTCTATCGTTCCTCTTATATCGTTTAGTCCCTTACCTATCTGTTCTCTGCAGTCACTAAGCTCTGCAATGTCATCAGCAAATGACAGACACTGAGGGGCCCTTCCTCATACTCCTGTCAGTGGTTTGTCCATACCCAAGATGAAAAGTGATGGGGAAAGTGCCAAACCTTGGCACACCCCAAATTTCACCAGAAAGTCCCTAGTCTTTGCCCAAGGTGTCCTTACCCTGGCTATAGAGCCATCATACATATCCCAGACTATTTGAATAATCCCTTCTTCTACCCACTTTTTGAAGTACCCCCAAAACTACCTGGTGTGGGACACTGTCATACACCTTCTCTAGGTAAATAAAAGATGGCATGGAGATCTTTCTTTGCTGCTCTATACTTTTCTATCATCTGCCTCAGGGTGAAGATTGGCTCCCTTGTGTACCTACCTGGCATAAACCCAAACTGATTTTCATGACCCTAGTTCAATCCCATTACTCTCATCCAGAGCTTCATGGAGTGGCTCATTAGCTTTATAGCTCTATATTTTCAACACTCTTGGACATCCAGGGGCATAACTAGGGGTGGGCGGGGGGACAGATGTCGCTGGGCACAAAAGACAGGGGGCACAAAAATTCTTTACCCAGGCACAGAATACCATCAGTGCACCATTTCTTGAAGTGTGGTGCTATCTCCTCTATATCTCCTATCTATCCTACAGAAATGTTGCCTTAGCCATCTTGTTCCAGTCCTTTCTAGGCTATGCCACACTTTAATGGGGATTCTCACTGGACATACAGCATTTTTGGCCTTTCATTGTCCTAAGTGCCCTGGCTACTTCCTCCTTGGTTAAACTGTCCATCACCCTTGCCAATATAGTTTAGTTGGCCAAGTCCTCCTCTCCCCCTGCCACATTCAAGAGGTTTTGTAAGTACTCATCCCACCTCTTTTTTACCTTTCATGATGAATACAGGACCCTACCTGCACAATCCTTCAATGTTATGGCTTGGGGTGTATCTTTAGCTTGGCCAATTTGAATGCTTCTCTCTCCTATTCTTTTGTCTCTAACTGTTCATAGAGAGCCTCATACTTCTGGTGCTTGACCAGGGCAATGATCCTCCTAGAGGCGGTCTTGGCCTGCCTATATTGTATCTTTGACTCCTGGTCCCCTGCCTCCCGCCACCTGGGGAAAGCAGTCTTCTGATGCCTGATGGCTGCATCTACCTCCACCATGTCTGTTTATTTCACTGAACTGTACCTCCTATTCTACCCTACATCAAAATGACCTTTCCACAAGTGATAATTTTTCTGTTGACCTTGCCCCACATGGCATCAGCTGTTGCTTCCCAGTCCCAGTCTACCTACCTGTGCAGTTCTTGTATAAATTTCTCTGTTTTGGTGAGTAGTTTCTACCACCTGATGACCTGCTCTCCTTTCCCAGAATTTGCCTTGCCTGCTGCTTTCATTGTGATTTCTGCCATAAGTAATCTATGGCTGCATTCCTTTTGAAAGTATTTTCTGGGAAGGCCCAAGCGGCCACCCATCTCAGTACTAACTGGGGTTTTGTTGCTTAACTTCAGTGATCAGACGAGAACTGGTGTGTGCAATGCAATTTGCCTCTCCCTGCCTGCCATGGGGGAATGCCAGCCTACCACACTGAGGGCGCTTGGCTTGCTATCTGCCATGGAGTCCAAGATCCCCACCCCTGTGACATTGTGAACTACAGGTGATGGCGGCATGGGGCACGTTTGTGCACACCTGGTGGTTGCCGGCACTGAGGTCTCAATCCCCTGCACTGTAGGTTTGACAACTTCTGAATTTTGCATCATATATGTGCAGATTTTGAATTCTCTGTCCACAGACCTCACCCATCTCGGAGTTCAACATGGGGCGCCCGTTCAGCTCGCCAAGGTTACTTGGATAGGTAACCATAAGACAGCCATGACCCTTGAGTACCCAGACCATTAGGCATTGAGGGAGATGATGACATCTCTGATGCCCGTTTGTCAATTGCCTGTTTTCCACAGGTAGCTGTGGCCAAAGTGGTGTATTCGAGACTAAGGGTCACAACCAACTAGTGCCCCTCAGGCACTTGGATCAGCTGTATTAGCTCATAATATGACAACTAATAACATCACAGTGATAATCCTTACCATAAGGAAAGAAACAACCAAGAACTTCCATTCTTAAAGATATGTAATTGTGCCATGTTTTTGGAATGATGCGCAATCTTGAACAAATTATGATTTCATCAAAATAGTTAGTTATAATTGTTGTAGAATCATAATTAGCAGTGAATGTCTAACAATAAAAGAAACGTTATGCAAATATTAAAATTGACACAGTGACAACCGAGTGGCATATTCTTACCTGAGTATTTCCAGAGATGTCCTTAACAATACTCCAATTATTGTTATTTGTCTTGTAGGCAACTGAGTATGAATTAACCCACTGAGATACACTATTTCGACCTTGTGTTGAAATTCCAGATATCATTCTTTGCCCTTTGAAGTAAATCTGTAGGAAATAATATAAGAATGAATTTGCGATTTTTAAAGCAGATCTTAAATACATGGAAACAGGAGCATCTATAAGCTCTCTGGTAACATGCCCACCACTACCAGAAACCCATCAGCAAACTATTAATAGAAAGTAGTTATTTGTTTAATTCTGTAAATAGTAGTGAAAAATTCTTTTGAAATAATTCTCTTTATGACAGCTTATTCCATTTCTCTATTTCATCTAAGTCTGGGGTCGAAAAATTAATTTCGATGAAGGTCATTTTGAAGTCTTGGTAATCAAAAGTGGGCAACCTTATATTTCTATAAGTTTATTCTGATTTTAAATTAATTATTTTTTTAAAAATTAGACCTTAAATTTTATATAGTATTCTAATTTCCATAAAAATATGATTATCACTACATAATAACTGTTAAACTAGAACTAGGTACTGAGCATGCTACCCACTGCACCTCTGATGCAGGTACTCTAATATCGTCTGCATATAGAAAAATTTTACCCAACGTAGGGGACACTGCAAAACTGTTCATGGGCCACCTTTTATGTGAATAGTCACTAAAGCGTTCATTAATGCTTGTTTCATCACATATCTTTTTCTACACAAAGCGTTTTTCCCAAAAAGTTGGGTGCAAAGTCTGGGTGTGTATTATACATAGGAATAAAAATTTCAACCATTCTCAGAGGAACATTAAGCACACGTAAAGAAAATTAGTCACCTGATGCTTTCAAAATAATGCATGTAGGCCTATTTATGTTTCCAATCATGTGATTATGTAGATTTGAAAACCAGGAGTCCATTAGAAGTTGTTTATGGACTTCATGTATGTTAACAACAATGCTAAGCTAACTGGCAAACTTAACCTTCATATTATACATAGGAGTTAAGGATTTTACATTAGCTTAAATTTTGAAATTTGGGGTGTGTAATAGGGACGTTGAAATTAGTCACAAGGAGTGCTGGAAATCACAAATATGAGTGATGAACAGGTTTGTATTTATAATCGTGAAGGACGTTGAAATTATTCACAAGGAGTGCTGCAAATCACAAATATGAGTGATGAACAGGTTTGTATTTATAATCGTGAAGGACGTTGAAATTAAATGTCCAAAGTGAATGTTGCCACCTAGGGAAAGGCGTCTAACACTCATTGGAAAAGACTATGTGCTACAGTGCAGTTTGATTTTGCTAGCACGGTGTGCTAATTCTCTTGCACGTTGTTGGAAGATCATTTTTTCATCCAATTTAATGATTTTAATTGTTCTATAATTGTAATTTAATAATCATACTTTTAAACTTTATTTTTACTCTATTGGATTTTTTCTCGATTTGGTATTTTTGATGAATTTCCCACATGCGACATCGTTAAGGACCAGACGTCTTCTTTTTTAAATATGGCTGTCTCATGCTGATGTTGGAGCTTTATTGCACATGTGCGAGGGTGTGCCCCGCTTACTTCCTTCCGAATCGTAACTGGGAAAAAGTTATGATTCTGGAGGCTTCAAATCGTTGCCAAAGTCAGGGTAGTTGAGTGGGAAGCACAACTATGCTCAACACACTCGTATTTGTAGTCAGAACGCCCAATTCGTTCCCCATTTCAACGTCCCTATTATACTCGAGATCAGGCGCAGATCCAAGAAGGGGTTTTGGGGTTGCACCCACCCCCCTAAATTTTGGGTCGACATTGACACTGACAAATGAAAATTGCGTTTCCAATCGCTGCCTATGGCTCTACCCCCCCCCCCGGACAAAAATCCTGGATCTGCCACTGCTCGAGATAATACGGTAGATCTCAATGTCCTGAATTAAGGCAATTCATATTATAGCTGTTACCTATAGGCCTACTGGAACAGGAAATTTGAATGTCAACTGCTTAGCACAGAGTAGATATATTAGAAAGTTTTTTTTCTGCAGCCGGTTGCCGACCCAAGCTGCAACCCCAATGTTTATTTATTCTTAGCCTACTGTTCGTTGGGTCATGCCACCAACGCCAGGTAGTCGTACACCTGAAAATTTTTCCTGATCTATCCTTTGCATAGGCCTACTAGAGAGGGAACTTTCATATGAAAATGCCATCGCACACCACACGGGACCTCGGTTTTGCTTCTCATCTGAAGGAAGGTGCAATAGGGGTTTCTCACATAAAACCATTGATGCAGTAATATGCGTACAGAAGATGAAATTTCAGCTACTCCTCCAACAAATGCCCCGATAGGCTTACAACATGTGCTACGAATTTTTTATTTGCTGGTTACTATGTTACACTAACAGGTTGGGGAGTAAGCCAAGCAGCCATAACAGGCAGAACCCTTCGGAGGTTGCTTGAGGGTGAGGAGGAGGTAGGTGCAGGGGATGTAGAAGAGGGGTAAATTGCAGCACCCAACGTTAACTACCAACCACCCATGTCGGTACTAACGTGGGTTTGCATTGCTTAATTTCAGTGATCTCGCGAGAACCGGTGTGTCCAATCAAGACCACCTAGATAACAAGGCCTGCACGCTCACATGTGACGTCATCAGAAGAAGGCTGACCTTTCAAAGCACTTTTCCTATTTCAATTACACTTCAACTGATTTACAAGTTAAGCTATACACAAACAAGAAACTATTTAATTAAGATACAGTATAAATATATAATGTTTTATTTTTCAAACGTCTGCAATTTCTGTTTTTGTTTATTGTGACAAATTTAAGTATTTTGTCATCATATGCACTGGTAGTCCAAATTATATCTTGAGCATTAAAATGCAGTTCACAAACCTATGAAAAATGTATAAGTTTAGAAGAGGTTATGCCTTAAAATAACTTTAGAATAATTGGAGTGCAAAATAGTATAAAATGCATTAGAATTGTTTAACTGCAAGTCTTAAATTCATGCACATATTACTAGTTAAAAATATTTATTGATAATATTTCTGTGATCATCTACCTCTAAAATAGTAACCATGCCAAGCTATTACAGTAAAACCTGTCTAAAACTGAACCTGATCGTCACGGGTTTCCGTTTTACAAAGGGCTGTGTTTCAGTGAAACAAAGTACAAAAAATATGATCACCTTTTATTAGAACGATGAAATTTAAAATAAAAGTCCATAAACTAAAAAGTTACTCTGCCCCACACAAGGGCTGATCATGATGCAGATCAGGGGGGAGCACTTCAAAAAATTGCACCCCAAATATTTTCAAATATTCAGAATCCCTTAGTATAAACCTAGCTAGCAATTACAATAGGTCCTCCACTGTCCCTTAGACAATGCCCTATGTTCAGTGGTTTATGCAACTGCAGATTGGACTGGCAGAATAGAAATGGAAATAGCAAATGCAAAAATGCCTCACCAGTTGCTTAGTAGCAGTGGTGTAGCCAAGGGGGATTGGGGGTTAAACCCCCCCCTCAGGCCTCAAATATAATGAAGAGGTATACACCCTATTGAGTCATATCCCCCCTGAGAAAATCCTGGTTCATGCTATCGACAGTCATATCCCCCCCTTCAGAAAATCCTGGCTATGCCACTGCATAGTTGAATAATGCATCAGTTGATGGATGCATAGTGAGGCAATGAGAGGGGAGCAATGGCTGCATTGCCCCCAACCTGGATCTGCCCCTGCCATAGATATGCTATAGAGCCTAAAACCACACTACCTTAATCAGGGTATGACAATATTTTTCTTACCTTTGTGTTTAGTGTTGGAATAAACTCCTTCCATGGGATAGCATTAATCCACTGATTTATTAGATTTTCATTTTTGGGAAAGCTGAATCATAGTTGCCAATGCATCCAGGAATGCAACATTTATTCCAACATCAAATAAAATATTATTTTTCACTGGAATTAATGTGATTTAATAACTGTATTTCACAAAAGCGTCTATCACCACGTGCTTAAGCATTTGTCTTCTAGGCCTTCTTTGAATGACGTCACACACCTCTGACATCATAGTGCGCAGGCCTTGTTATCTAGGTGGTCTTGGTCGAATGCAACTCAGCCGCCTGTTGCGTCATTGCATCCATTACTGTTGCATCGTATGAGAATAGAGCGTGTGAAAAGTGCGCTGCTTCAAGGGGCGGCAATTTGTTCTTTTGCATGGGGCGGTAATTTGTCTTTTTGTCCGGGCGCCATAAGTGTCTAGAGCAGGCACTGTTTTAATGAATAAACGTACAATACCTCCAAGAACTGTTTGTCGTCATGTATTCGAGGTTTCCAACCTGCACTTGACTTAAGGCGGCCAAAAAGTGGATGGACCAGGTAACTCCAATAATTGGATGCAGTTATTTGACTGTCCTTAATTTTACCGTTTTCCATTCCCATAGGAGTTTCACAATATGTCCCTATATCCAAATAGTTTGTCATAAGCAAATAGAACAAATCCTAACACAATGAGATACTTGTGAAATTAGTATAACTTGAAACTATGCCAGTAATTACAGGCCTGGTAATTAGTCACAGTAATTACATCTCTTCAACCGTTAACATGCATAGTTTAGCTGTACAGTTATTTTCAAAAAACACGGTGTATGGATACTTTTTTCCTTCACTGTATATAAAACATTTTTTGATCCTTTGCTTTAAACTACTCAATAGTTATCAAGATTGTCTATGTGATATTTGTTAACTCACCATAAGGAAGAAAACATCCAATCACTTCTATCCTCAAAGATATATGCCCATTCCATGTCTTTGGTATTAATCGCAATCTGGAGCACGTTATATATTCATCAAAATAATTAGTTATAACAGTTTTGGAATCATGGTTACCCACAAAAACCTAAAAATGTAGAAACATCAGTAAGACATCGATGCAATTATAAAATATAAAAACTAGCACAAAATACCTGTTCCTTCCCATTTATATCCTTCACAGTATTCCAGTCATTTTTGTTTGTTCTATGTGCTATTAAATATGAAGTTACCCATTTGGCAGAAATTTCTTGGCCTTGTGTAGCAATTCCAGATATAACTCTTTGCCCTTTGAAGTAAATCTTTATGAAATAAATTAAATGGCAATTGTTAACTTTGCCTGAGACTGCAGATTATGTATAAATTATAACAATAGTACATTTAATTAGCATATTCTTTGTTAATAGAATTACTGAAGGAATGCAAGAATGATGATTCAGAGTTTTCTACATGTACATTATTTCACTATGACATATTCTAGTAGGCACAGATGACCAACTTTAAATTGGAAATCTATCCTGGAATTGCCATTGATTGCTAAATTCTTATGTGCGATTCAATTGCTTGTGTCTAATGTTCCACACACTTCTGACTTTGAATTCCTTCAGCAATGAGTAATACCCCATACATCAAATAACACCCTTTGAATATTAGTTAAATTCTCAAAATCTCAATTATTTCCATATTGTAATGACAGCCACTTTAACTCCAATAACATAATTTTATCCTCAAAAGCAGTGATTCCCAACGCGGGGTCAACGCCTCACAGTGAGCGACATTTGAAAATGGACTTGTTCAGGGTTTGGAATGGGGAGACTTGAGACTGAAGTTAACTATATTGGAAGCTGGCATAACATCTCTTTGCAGCAAGCAGCAAGTGCAAGGGTCTCACTAAATATAAATAATCTTTCATTAACATTATTTTTGTACTGAAATTCATTTCTCCATTATATGTTTTCAAAATTTACTTGCTGAGCTGCATTGAACACACCAGTTCTCATCAGATCACTGAAGTTATGCATGGTCACCCATGGCTGCTTGCTAAATTCTTATGTGCGATTCAATTGCTTGTGTCTAATGTTCCACACACTTCTGACTTTGAATTCCTTCAGCAATGAGTAATACCCCATACATCAAATAACACCCTTTGAATATTAGTTAAATTCTCAAAATCTCAATTATTTCCATATTGTAATGACAGCCACTTTAACTCCAATAACATAATTTTATCCTCAAAAGCAGTGATTCCCAACGCGGGGTCAACGCCTCACAGTGAGCGACATTTGAAAATGGACTTGTTCAGGGTTTGGAATGGGGAGACTTGAGACTGAAGTTAACTATATTGGAAGCTGGCATAACATCTCTTTGCAGCAGCAGCAAGTGCAAGGGTCTCACTAAATATAAATAATCTTTCATTAACATTATTTTTGTACTGAAATTCATTTCTCCATTATATGTTTTCAAAATTTACTTGCTGAGCTGCATTGAACACACCAGTTCTCATCAGATCACTGAAGTTATGCATGGTCACCCATGGGAAAGCTTTTTGTGTACATAAAGCCTGGCTCAGTGGCACGTGCAAGAGCGGCACATACTGCGTGAGCAGACGAAGCAACACAGAAGCGGATGACGTCGGCGCGTAATTTTGTAGGGAGGGAGTTGAGGAATGGGAGTAAAAGTGCAGTTGACTAGTAGTCAACTGCTTTCAGAACATAGCGCTCCCACGCACTTATGATTGGCTGGTTGTGCTGTAGACAATGCCCATTATGCCATTACACCATTGTTCGCTCATTACGCCACCTAGCGGACATTGCCAAAATCAACTGGTGCGCGTCCTATCTGCTGCTTACCACTGAACGAGTACACACGGAGTTCGTCTTGATGACGGTGGTCTATGTCACCTTTTTGTTGGTTGCACGCGCACTCTTTTTGCTGGTTGCGCTTGCCACTGAACCAGCCTTAAGATCTACTTTTTATCATGAAAAAGTGTCGCGATCGACTTTTTAGGATAAAAAGGTGACATAGGTGTAGTCAAATTGGGGAGGGGATTGTTCGATACTCGACCCACCTCAGTCCACTATCGAACCTAGAACCACTGACGCAGACCTAGACACACTGAGCCACTATGTCACCAAGACGGGTTATAAGTCAACACATCATGAGTGATCGGCCAAAATTGGCTTTGTGATCGACCGGTCGATCGCGATCAACTGGTTGGCCACTCCTGGTATAGATGATATTAGTCTTAGCAACTGCACTTGATTTCACTATGTTGGTGGTTACATGCATGTCATTTTTGCATGTAGTACATGTCACTGAAAAAGACTTAAATGTTCATCATCACCATACCCTTCTCCAGACTGAGTCTGGGTTGGGTATCTGGGTTCCAATCCTCCACCCCCACCTATCCCCAACCAGGTCCACATCACCATGTCATTTTGTACCACCTGTTCCCACATCCTCTTTGGTCTTCCCCCTGGTGCTCCCAACCACCTGGAGTCCCATAATGAACCTAATGAGTTCCTCCTACCGACTTCTCATCACATGCCCATACCACCTCAACCTATTCTCCCTCATTTCTGCGATGCCACCCATCCCCAGACTACCTCTAACATGATCATTTCAGGTTTTGTTAGCTCGCCACCCCCCTCTCATGATGTGCAGCATTTGCATGTTGGCCACTTGCATTCCCCATTCATGGTTCTTCCACGTGGCCCAACACTATGAGCCATAAAACATAGCTGGCCTAACCACAGATCTGTAAACTCCCCTTTAGATCTCCCCTTTAGCCATCCTGCGATGATCATATGAGTCACATCTTAGTCTAGTTCACCATTTCCCTGGAGCACTGATCCTAAATATCCAAACTCTTGCACCACTGTTACTATGTCATTTCCAGAGTGAACCTTGCCCTCTGGTCCTTCACCACTCCTATGAAAAGCAAGGTATTATTTTGTCTTCATATTCACCTTCAGGACCCTTTTTGATGGCCATTTGGATGTATTGTAGGCCCTTTTCTGCCTCCTCTTTGGACTGTGCCAACGTTCCCACATCATTGGCAAATAAGTTATCATGCACTGAGAGGCCCAATCTTGTACTCCCGCCAGCAGCTCATTCATAACTAGAGTAAATAAGTATGGGCTAAGTGCTGACCCTTGATGCACACCAACCTGCACCTTGAAGCATCTATTATTACCCACCAAGGGGGCCGTCATACATATCTTTCACTATTCTAACATGGATGCAACTTATCTTTAGTTCCTGCCTAGGAACTCTCCAGACGTTCTCCAGGTCAACGAATAGTGTATATACCAGTAGGAGCTTACATTCTTTTTTCTCTCTGCTTGTACTGCCGTTCAATCTCACATTTGGTGAATTCTTACTTCTGCATAATTTGATTTATTATTTTAGTCAATAATAATGTTATGAGCCTTAGAAAGCATATAGTTTCTGACTAAAAAGCTAGCTTTGCAATCCTTAATGGTCAAGAGATCTGGACAGAAAGTAATATTCATTTTGCATGAAGTTTAAAATTAGTATGGTATTTTATGCTACTGGGTTGGGGAATAGGCCATAATAGGCCAAACCCTAAGAAGGATGCTCACGGAGATGGAAGAGGTAGATGTAGAAGGGTGTAAGAAACAGGAAATTAGCAGCACCCAACGTTCCCTTCCAGCCACCCATGTTGGTACTAACTTGGGACCCGTGTGTGCCAGGGGTAGAACAGGCACACTGCATACCTGCATGTCATAAGAGGCGACTAAAAGGGGTGACTTTTTCTTGCCCCTTATTGGACAACACCACTATCGTCTTTGCCCATGACTTGTGTTCTGGACGGGACGATGACATCATCATGGTTGTTCGTGTCCTTCCTGGGTCATTTACTGAATGACTGTCCGACTTGTTCTCGGTCGATGTAGGTTCCTCACTGAGGTGACCGTAAACAATCCCCTACCCACGTGTTTTCTTTGCATGGAGACCTGCACCCCTGGGAAAAGCGGATCCTGGTGAGGCGCATGTCCTGCGATGTCTCTGGGCCACCCCTCACTGGTGGCTTGGCTGACAGACATCGAGGACTAAGGCTGCGGCCTACAGTCTCCAACACATCACTTTGGCCACAGCTTCCAGGGAAAACGGGAAGCCAAGGCGCATACCCGGTCTTGGTCAATCGGCCAGGGGCGCATAAGTGGTTATGCCCCCTAGGGTTACTGTGAGTGGACCAGCAGTCAACCATGATGCCAGTGGTCCGGTACTCGGGGATTATACCACCCTAACAGTATCCTGTCCGGGGAACCTCGGCGACTCAAATGGGCGTCCCCTCGTTGGGCTCCGTGGTGGGTAAGACCTGCAGGCAGCAAAATTCATATTTATTAAATATTATGGCAACGCAAAAACAGAGGCTGGGGGCCTCACCAAATAACCCCCCCCCCCTTCTTCTGTATTGACTAGTGTTGAGCTGGAAGATGGCAGGCTCAGTCCCACCCAACTGAGTGGGCCAGCTGCCAATGAGCTGATGGAGACATGTTCTGCTCCAACAAAGAAGCCACGTTCCCCCAGTAAGCCAACTGAAACAGTGAACGCACCTGTGGCGTCTATGGCATCGGCACCTGCCCTTAACAAGAGGCAAGGTACCTTAAGGTGCAGGGTTCCACTGCCAATGCAAAGCATGTTCCTGCGTGTAAGATTTTCGGTGCAGTCCTACCACCATTCATACCTTCTTTCTATCCTCCCAGGTATATTTCCATCTCTGGGGAGGATGGTGCAGCCTTGGGGAAGGCGTCACTCTTCCTTATCGCCAAAGCCATCAAGGGCATTGCCTGTGATGTGACCTTGGTCAAGAAACTGCGCAATGGCACCTTGTTGGTGGAGGCATCTGCACCCCACCAGATAGAAGCATTACTAAAAATGCAGATGATCGGTGACATCCCCGTTGTGGTCGAACCCCACCAGTAGAGGTGTGGTGTGGTGCCCCGACCTAAACGGGGAATAAGAATAGCAAATAGCAGAGGAGCTTAAGGACCAGGGTGTGGTGGCTATCCTCAGCACCTCCGTCTGACGGGATGGAGAATCCCACCGATCTGACACCTTGGTGCTTACCTTTGGTAAACCCAAGGTGCCAGATTACATCATGGCTGGCTACCTCCGCTTGCCAGTACATGCCTTCACCCCGAGCCCACTTTGGTGCTCCAAGTGCCAGCGATATGGCCATGGACAGAATTCGTGTTCTGCCAAGGCCATGTGTGGCACTTGTGGACAGGGTGACCGCTCCCCTGAGTCTTGTAAGATTACACCTTTTTGTATCAACTGTAAAGGCAACCACCCCACCTCTTCTCGGGATTGCCCCACTTGGCTGCAGGAACGTGCAATCCAGGAGTTGCATGTCCAGAAGGGTATCAGCTTTCAGGATGTGCGGCGGCTGCTAGCCTTGCCAGGGACCCCCAGTCGTAGGGTGTCCTATGCAGGTGCTGCAAAGGCAGCTGCTGTTCTCTGTCTGTACCCAGCCGGACACCCTACCTCAGCTCCCCCTTTAATCCGTTTGACGCCCTCTCGGGCCCATCGGGTCCATGAGATGCCGGTTTGTGCAAGCATTGGCTGCCAGACAGACCCAGACCCCGTTTCCAGGGCTTCTTCCAGCTCCACCACCGCCTCTGGCCCATGCATGGGACCCCCCAATAATGGTACTGCCAGTTTCTTTGGAGGCCCCAGATGTCTCATCACAGAGAGGCATCTCCCTTGAAGGCCTCCCTCTCTGTCTCAGCCCAGCCAGCCTCCTCCACGGAAGGGGTGGTGGGTGAGACAGGTGGAAAGAAGCTGGGAATACCTCCCACTACTGCCGTGGGGCGCATGTCATTGGTTCGCCCGCCCAAGCTCTCCATCGTGCCCCAGTTGGGGCACGATGGAGATTCCTCCTTCGAGATGGAGGAGGACGAACCCCATTGAAGGCATCCCTCCCTTTTCTGCAGTGGGATGGAGAAAAGGGGGGGGAGAAGAAATAAGCCACCTAAGCCCATGTGATGGTAAATTTCCTACAATGGAACTGTTGAGGTTTTTACCAAAAGAAGGACGAGATCACACTGCTGATCTCCAAGCACAACCCTATCTGCACTCCCTCCAGGATATCCTGTGTCGTGGTGATACCCCCGTTTCAATACGGGAGCACACTACATATGCAGACACCTAGCAGTAAGGAAGCCACCCTGTGGGAGGGGTGGCTATCCTTATCTGGAATGGGTGCATGCATGTGCCAGTGGCTTTGCAGACACCTCTGCAAGCAGTGGTGGTCTCATTTCAACAGGATGTGACCACCACAGTATTCCCTCTACATGCCTCCTGGGATTGATATCCCATGGGCAGCCCTCGACTCCCTCAGTGTCCAGCTTCCCAGACCCTTCCTGATTATGGGTGATTATAATGCCCATAATCCCAAATGGGGTTTGGACTGTCACAACCCCCGAGGGCGACTTGTGGTACCATGAGTGTCACACAATGGCTCATTGTTCTTAACACAGGTGCCCCCATGCATATGATGACTGCCAGTGGTGGTCTCTCATGTATAGACCTATCCATCTGCTCTCCTGGGTTGGCACCAGGTTTGCAGTGGGAGGTCTTGTCAGACCCTTGTGGAAGTGATCACTTCCTCATCAAGATTAGCAGTGGAGATGGGGCATTACCCCAACACCTACCACGGTGGTGTCTGCGTCAGGCGGACTGGGAGGAGCTCGCCCACCATATCAAGGCGGCATTGGCATCCATCCCCCAGAGCTCGTGTAACCCACCATGAGCACGGCTGCCATGGTGGATGGAGGATTGTCGGAGTGTGCTTCTGGCTCACCAACGAGCCCATCGCAGCTTCCAATCTTGGCCTACCGACGCCAATCGTATGGACTATCTCCAAGGCCGGGCATATGCACAACGGGTGATAAAGGAGGCCAAACGCTCCTCATGGAGTCAGTACGTCTCCTCACTTACCCATAACACGACCTCCAAGAAAGTATGGGAAAAGCTGAGAAAGATCCAAGGGAGGTATTTACCATCATGTGCCTCTGGTCTCCTTGTACAAGGGAGACAGTTTATTCTGCTGTGTGAGGTGGCTTAGGAACTGGCAAGGACGTTTGAAGCCATCTCCAGTTCCCAGCACTACACGATAGCATTTATGCAGACAAAACAGGCTGCAGAACGTCACTTAATTAATTTTGCTGGTGGTGTTGCTGAGGGGTATAACAACCCATTTACCACTTGAGAGCTGTAGGCAGCTCTAGTAAGAGCCAGGGACACTGCCTCTGGTCCAGATAGCATCAACTACCAAATGCTATGACACCTACCAGAGGAAGGCGTTAGGTACTTCCTTGGGGTATTCAACTACATTTGACAGCAGCATGAAGTCCCTGCAGGTTGGCAAGAGACTACTATAATCCCACTGCAAAAACCTGGGAAGGATAGTAGCCTTCCAACAAATTACAGACCCATTTCATTGATGAGCTCTCTTTGCAAAACTATGGAACGCATAGTTAATTGGCGCCTGGTGTGGTATCTTGAACGGCACCACCTTCTTGCCGATGCCCAATGTGGCTTCCATGCTGGAGGTCCCCGATGGATCATCTGATCTCACTGGAGACTGCAGTACGTGAGGCCTTTCTCCACAGACAGCACCTGGTGGCTGTCTTCTATGATGTGGAGAAGGCATATGATACCACATGGCGCCATGGCATACTGGAGACCTTGAACCAGTGGGGGCTTAGTGGTAATCTGCCCCTCTTCCTCCTTAGCTTTTTGTCTGACTGGACCTTCAGAGTGCATGTGGGTAACACCTACTCCTCGGCCTTCCTGCAGGAGAATGGTGTCCCACAGGGGAGCGTCTTGAGTGTGCCGCTCTTTGCTGTTGCAGGGAACGGTTTACCATCCTCTGTTCACACCATGGTACATACGTCCCTATTTGTGGATGACTTTTCTACCAGGTACCGGGCTGCCACGATGCACAGCATTGAGCGTTAGCTGCAACTGGCACTCAATAGTGCTAACGAGTTTGCCACCTCCCATGGCTATAAGTTCTTCCCTGACAAAACAATGGTCATGCACTTCTGTCATAAGCAAGGGCTTCACCCTGTGCCTCAGCTCACCCTGGATGGCTGCATCCTCCCAGTTGTAGAGGCGGCCTGGTTTCTTGGTCTCCGTTTCGACAGCCGTCTGACATGGGTCCCGCACTTGAAGGAGCTGAAGGCTAAGTGCCTTCACTCCCTTAATATTCTGTGGTGCCCGCAGGGAACTGGTTTTGGTGCAGATCGAATGGTGATGCTTTGGCTCTACAGATCACTCGTTTGATCATGTCTCGATTATGGCTGTGGCATCTGTGGCCTGGCCACTCCGTTTACTCTCCAGATGCTGGACAGTGTTCATCATGCCGACATCCAGTTGTCCATTGGGGCGTTCTGCACAAGTCCAGTACTCAGCCTTTATGCCAAGACTGGTGAACTGCCACTGACTGTGTGGCGGCAGTACCTGGCAACTGCATATATTCTGTGGCTGAAAGGTCAGCCACAGCACGCTACACACCCAGCAGTTTTTAGTCACACTGTGAGATGGCCATTCAACCGCCACCTGGGGGTTCCCCCCTCCTATTGGCAAGCGGTGGATGGATTGTCTCACGGGCCTAGGTGTGACTCTACCTCGGGTGCAGCCTGTACTGCCGGCCTCTGTGCCGCCCTGGACAGTGCCAGAGCCAAGTTCTGACTTTCTGCTCACAGCCTTCCCCAACACCAGTACCAATAGGTCAGTGTACCAACAAAAGTTTGGACGCCACTCTCTGACCTATCGGGACCATGTTTTTATTTACACGGATGGGTCGAAGGATGGCTCCTTGCTGGGTTGGTCAGTGTTTACAACTGGTCATCTCATAGGGGGCTGCCTTCCAGGCGTCACCAGTGTCTTAACTGCAGAGCTCACAGCTCTGCACAGGGCACTGAAACTCATCTTATTATTGAATGACAGACACTTCGTTATTGCGACTGACTCCGTATCCTCCCTTCAGCTGTTGCACACCCTTTATGGCAGACATGCCATTGTCCAGGGTGTGCACAGATTGCTGCTCGTGATTTGTAAGCAGGGCAAGACGGTGTTGTTTATGTGGGTTCCGGGGCATGTTGGCATCATCGGCAATGAGAGGGTGGATGCTCATGCTCGTCAGGTGGCCCACTTGCCAGATATACCAGACACTGCTGTCCCCTCCTCTGATGCTCTCCCGATGGTTTGGCGGGCCGTCCATGAACAATGGCGGTTCCAGTGGTTTACAGAGACCACCAACAAACTCTGCATGCTGAAGAACACACCAGTGCACTGGGTGTCCTTGTGGAGCCAGTCATGGAGAAAGGAGGTTGTGCTTGCTTGGCTGCAAATCGGTCACACATTCCTCACCCACTCCTACACTCTATGTACTCCTGTTGGGAGCCTCTCACAGTGGCACACATCTTTAGTCACTCTGAGAGATACCATGAAATGAGATGCCGTCTGGGAGTCAGTCGTGAGCTCTTCACCTCACTTGGGGATAACCCTCAGGGGGTGGAGAGCTCGCTTGCATTTGTGAAAGAGGCTGGCCTCTTTCGCCAAATCTGATTTATTTACTGTATTCTTGCATCGTTATGGCTTTTGCCTTTTTATTTCTGTGTTGGTTTTGGCTTTGCCACTTGTATTGTTATGTCTGTTTTTGCTTTTGCTAATTTTATTATGTCTGTTTTGGCTTTTGCCTTTATTTATTTTCTCAATATTTATTAGGCTATTGCCTTTTTATTCTAATTATTTTTAGGGGTTTTTGCCCTTATTTATTGTCATCATGGTGGGATGGCCATTTACACCCCCACCATGGTGACTGTCTTTCTGGGCCCTAATGACCTTTGTAGTCAATGGGCCCTAAAACTCGAACAAACAAACAACAAACTAACTTGGGTTTGCATTGCTTAACTTCAGTGATCTGACTCCCTTGTTACTGTTCTCTTTGTATTTGACTGCACATACAATTTCGTATGTTATCAATTTAAAAATTAACATTGAGCACATCTGATAATATCATGCTACTTTATAGATAAACATTCAAAAAAATCTATTTCAGTTTTATATTTGACCCACCTTTATCCTGCCTGCAACAGGATCGGGTCTGCCAGTTCTAGTCTTTTATTCCCGCCTATCTTCCACCATGTCCCTGTCCACCCCACAAGCTACCATATCATTATGTACAACCTGCTCCCACGACTGCTTCAGTCTTGCCCTGCCCCAGGTGTTTCCTACCACGTGCATCCTTGAAATGGGCTTAATGAGCTCCTCCTCTCCACTTCTCATTAGATGTACATACAACTTCAACCTACTGTACCTAATTTTATCAATGAAGTCCACCACCCCCAGGCTACCTCTAATATACTCATTCCTAGTTCTATCAGGTCTCACCATGCCACTCATGTACTGCACCATCCAATTGCATTCTATTGACGTGCCTCCACGTTCCTCCCTGCCCAAAACTCTGATCGATATACTATAGCTGGCCTAACCACTGCCCTGTAAAACTTCCCTTTTAACTTTATTGGAGCCATCCTATCACACAGGACTCTGCTTGCCGTCTTCACTTCTACCATCATCCATTGATTCTTTGAGTCACATCGGAGTCTGTCTCCCCATTGCTTTTGAACATTTTTTCTAAATACTCCACGTCTTCCACCGTTTTCACCATTTTGCCCCTGGAACGAACGTCACCATTATTTTCCTGTCCTTCCCAAATGACAGCTAAGTATGCTTCCATCTTCATGTTTATCCTTAGCACTCCCTTTTCCATCACTCCTCTAATATTGTTGACGCCCTTCTCAGCCTGTTCTCTGCAGTCACTAAGTATTCCCAGAATGAAAAGAGGTGGTATCACCAAAATACAAAGAGATGGACTTCGTGCTGAACATTGGTGCACCCCAACCTCACTGGGAAGCCCCAATATTTCCCCAAGGTGTCTTTGCCCTGGCGATAGAACCATCATACATATCCTGAACTATTCAAATAAAGGCCTGTTCTACTCCCTATTTTTAATAACTCCCAAACTACCTGTCATGAAACACTCTCATAAGCCTTCTTCAAGTTCAAGCCCTCTTCTAAAATCTGCCTCAAAATAAAGATTAGTACAATTGTGGACTAGTTGGCATGAACCTTAACTTCTATTACTCTCTCCAAAAGCTTCATGGAATGAATCATTGGCTTAATACCTCTATAGCTATCAGAATCTTGGAAATCTCCTTTGCTCTTGTAGAGTAGTACTATCCAACTCTCATGCCATGCCACTCTTTCTCCCCTAGCTATCCCATTGAAAAAAATTCCCTAACCCACCTATTTCCTGTAATCCCTAGACTATGCCATGCCTCAATCGGGATGGTGTCTTGGCCTCTGGACCTAAGGGTCCTGACATCTTCCCTCTCTGTAACGCTATCCACTACCCCTGAAGATGTAGGATTCAAGAGGTTGTAGAAATACTCTTCCCACCTCCTCTTTACCTTTGACGGGGAAACAGGACCTAACCTTTGCTGTACTTCACTGTTTAATGATTTCAATAATTTTCAAAGTTAGTTAATAATTATGTAATCATGTTTTACCTCGAAATATTGCTTGTTGTCATTAAAGAATGATAACCAACTTTTTGGATTTCTTAAACGGCCATTAAATGGATTTGATTCTGTGTTGTAATATGTTGATGCTGTTATTTGATCATTTTTCAACTGTCCATTTTGCATCCCCATTGGTTCATCACAATGCATGCCTATAGACAAATATAAATGCTGACATATTATTTCAGTTTGACCATCAAATGCATAACCCCTGAACATGGGGCGTCTTTATGCCATCCATCACAAAGGGAGGAGATTGTGGATCAGTTGCACCTCCCACTCCAATCACACTGGCTGTGGGATGAGGAGGATTCATGGTGTGACTGCTATTGGGAGCCTCTCACAGTGGTACTTATGTTTAGTTACTGTGAGATACTGTGACCTCCACCATCGACAGGGAGTCTGCCCAGAGCTCTGTACCTCCCTTTGAGGACGCCCCCATGGAGTAGAGGAATACCTCAGTTTTCTGAAAGAGGCTGGTTTCTTTCACAAATGTTAGTACTTTTGGCATGTTGGGTCTGACGTTATTGTGTTTTTGCAAGAGCCTTTTAACTGACTTGTTTATTTATTGGCCTTTTGTCTCCTAATTAACTATTGTTTTCTAACTAGCTTTTTGCCTTTTATTTGACTGTTAATTTGACTTTTGCTTATGGATAATACAAAATTATGGAAACTTTCAAATTGTCAATGCTAATGTTGCAGTACAACTGGAATTAAAAAGAAACAGTGTGACTAAGAACAAATTTGGTAGATGGCATTTATTCAATAAACATTCAGCAATCAGCAGCAGAAATTTGATTAAAAAACAAATTATATGAACGTATTTGTAAGTAAATTAAAATTGATGTGAGTCAAAAGTTTGGAAAGTTTGAGTTTCTGGGTCAAAAGGGTGTGATTATTGAAATTTGAATAGTGCAATCCATTGTCATCAAGTGAAGTCCATTTTAGTTGTGCACTTTTCAATTTGTATGACATTGATGTAGTTATCAGTGGAGAACAATAAACGTTGCTTAATGGGTCCAGCAAGAGAAATTGCACAGAATATTAGAGGTTTATTAATAGATGTTACAATTAAAGTGCTTGACCTACTCAACCCCTTTATTGTCCAAATACTTTGGTCCTTGTACAGGGGGGCTAGAAATCTATGGGATCCTTAATTAAACATGAAGGGGTATTTTTTACGTGTCTGGTTTTGGGCAGAGAGGACCAAATAGCATTGTAGCAATGGTCCTCATTAATTTTCTAAAGGTTTCCTGCACCTTTATTCATTCAATGTTGAATCTTTTGTCTTTTATAAATTGTGACCAATGGACCATGTTGGCCCATCACCCTTTTCTTCACTTTTGTTTCAACTTGCATATATAGTGTAAATTTGTGTTAAATAAATCTTCTTGTTGAATTTTTTTCTGCTGTTAGTGACTGGATGATTTTTGTGGTGTGACTTGTGTTGGCGCTTTCAGAACGGACGGATAATTGCTCCAGCCTATAGGACTCGATCCCACTCAAGTCAATTGAAACGTTGGGACTTGTGTGTGAACATTTTGGTGCAGAAACCCAGGAAAACTGGACAGTTATCATGAAAAATATGGAATCCATCCACCAAAAACGGAGTTCTTTAAGGGCCTCAGTTACTAACTTGACCAAGGAAGGCAAAGATCTAGCAGTTGGTCGTTTGATTGTAGATGAAAGTTTGGCCAATCTCCTAGAAGAGAAGATGACTCTCCTGATGAACAAGAAGGATCACCTGCAGGAACTAGATATGGCCTTGGACCAGTTTGTGGAAGAAGATGAAGTGGAAAAGGAATTTGAGGCTGTAATGCACTACCAGGAACTCATCTCTTCAAACAAGGTAAAAATTGAACAACTCATTAGACGATATAAGGAAAATGGGCCTGGGGGATGTGATGTGGTTAGTCCTAACCTGTCAGCTCAGACAGGGAGTGAAGTATCACAGAGGACAAACGTCAAGCTTCCAAGGTTGGAGCTGAAACAATTTGCTGGTGACATCTGTAGCTGGTCAGGATTCTGGGACCAGTTTAAGGCAGCCATTCACGACAACCCTGGACTCTCAGAGGTAGAAAAATTTACATATCTTAGGGCCTCTTTGAAGTCTTCTGCTGCTAGCTGCATTGAGGGGTTAGCTTTAAATGCAAATAACTATGATATAGCTGTCACCATTCTACAAAAACGCTTTGGGAGGCAGGACACCATCATTAATGCACACATGCAGAGATTGTTAAGCCTGAAACCCCTCAAAGGAGGGAGCGGCGAGTTGCGTTGGACACACCAGTTCTCGTCTGATCACTGAAGTTAAGCAATGCAAGCCCAGTTAGTACTAAAATGGGTGGTCGCTCGGGAAAGTTGGGTACTGCTAATACCCAATAATCGTCGCATTGGTGTAGTGTCTGTGCAGCATATGCATTAGAACTACACAGTGGATGGGTCTCTAATGACCTTGTAGTTGACGGGACCTTAAACACCAACAAACAACAACAACCCTCAAAGGAGATGATCTCTGTCTTTTATGTCCCCTCTATGATGAAGTGGAAGGTCAGATACGTGCCCTAACTGCCCTGGGAGTCCAGGATTCCACCTATGGCCATCTATTGTGCTCCATCATTACTAATGTTCTGCCCAAGGACCTGCTGTTAGCCTTTCACAGAATCCATGAAGAGCTCAACTTGGAAGCCCTAATGACCTTTTTGAAGACAGAAGTGGAGAGCTGAGAGAGGTGTTTGAAGATTACCACTATGGACTACACCCCCAAAGGTGGCAATACAGATAAAGCCAGTGTGAAGGTGAGGCCTATGAGACCCTTTTCAGCAGCTTCGCTAGTGGCAGGAGAGGGATCTCCACTGCCAAAATGTCTATTTTGTGAAGGGGATCATTGAGCTTCTAACTGTGATGCCAGCCTCTCTTTGGAGGCAAAAAAGAAGAAGCTATTGAGGTCAGGAAGATGCTTCAAGTGCCTGCGTTGTAATCATAGGGCCAATGTATGTAAGGTGAAAGGGATCTCTTGTTTGAAGTGCAATTGCAGGCATTGCACCCCCCTCTGCCCAAAAATAGCTGGTGAACCCAGTTGTGACCCCAATCCTAATGAAGATAGTGCCATCCAGATGAGCATCAACACTCCAGAGAAGAGGTCAGTGCTACTGCAGACATTACTAGTGTGGCTGAAGGGACCAACTTCTTCAGTCCTATGCAGATGTTTGTGTGACACAGGGAGTCAGCACACCTTCATATCCCAGAAGTTGTCCCAGAAGCTTAAACTACCCAGTTCTGGGGAAAAGGACATATGCATACATGCATTTGGGGGGGTCTGCCAGGAAACAAAGATCTTTGTGTGTCCAACTGAACCTTAAAAGTCTTTTTCATAATCAAAGTGTTTGCCTTTATGCATTAGAAGTGCCAACAATTTGTTCCAGTGTCGTTTCTTATGCAGAAGAAGAACTAGTGCAGTTCTGCCAGTAGCAGGGCCTCCAGATGGCTGAAGCTTGGGACCACAAGGGCTCAGGAGGAGTGAACATCCTAATAGGAAGTGACAACTATTGGAAGATCATTACATGAGAAGTAAGAAGATTATCTCCAGCACTTGTTGCAGCCAATAGCATTTTTGGGTGGACCCTTGCAGGACCCATGGGTGATCTCATGCCACAGGGGGATAATGCCATTAGTGTCCTACACACAGTACTAGATTTGGTGGGTTATGAGAGTAGGCCCTTTTCCCTAGAAGACTTCTGGACATTAAATCACATAGGAATACAGCCTCTTGAGGGTGAGGACCCTGGGTTCAGCCACACATTTAAGGAGTTCCAAAGGTTGATTAGGTATCAAAGGGGTAGGTACATAGTAAAATTACCCTGGAAAAAATGGCAGGGGTGACCCCTTGGGGACAACTATGGGATTGCTGAGAAACGATTAAAGGGTCTGCTGAGGAGGCTTACTGCAGATAGGAAGCTGTTTATCAGGTACAATGAGGCAATAAAGGAATGTCTTGATTCTGGTGTCACTGAAGTAGTAATAGGTGATCTCCCCCTAAGGATCACCCTGTATATTACATGCCACATAGAGGGATAATTAGAGAGGATAGCCAGACCACCAAACTCAGAGTGGTCTTTGATGCCTCCTCCCATGATAAGGAGCATGCATCATTAAACTGTCTGCTCGACCCAGCCCCCTAACCTACTTTGCAATCTGTTAACAGTGGTGCTGCGTTTCAGGTTATTTAAAATTGCACTAGTGGGAGATATTCAGAAGGCATTTCATCAGATGGAGGTGTCTCCAGAGGATAGGGATCTCCTGTGCTTTCTTTGGATTACAGACATAGAGGATCCATCCCAGATTGTCATTCTCTGATATACTCAGGTGACATTTGGACTGGGCCCCAGTCCCTTTTTACTAAATGTAGTGTAAATTTGTGTTAAATAAATCTTCTTGTTGAATTTTTTCTGCTGTTAGTGACTGGATGATTTTTGTGGTGTGACTTGTGTTGGCGCTTTCAGAACGGACGGATAATTGCTCCAGCCTATAGGACTCGATCCCACTCAAGTCAATTGAAACGTTGGGACTTGTGTGTGAACAATAGATAAATGGATAAGGAAATAAAAGCTAACTGATATTTCTCATGAACCAAAATTAACTAATAGTGTGGCATGTAAAATTATAAAAACATTCAAAACATCTCGTTCAACAAAAGTGAAAATAACGATCACACAGGACATTAATCACAACTACAGTTCAAGATAGCGATTACCATATTTAATCAGGGAAAATCGACATAAAACATCAAAAACAATTGCTGCAGAATGGTCAGTAGTAACTGGAAAACCAATATTACCAAAAACAACCAGTCGAAAATTAAAAGAAATGGGGTGCAGTTTCAGGGTAGGAGCCAAGAAGCCAATGCTAACAGGAAAAATTAGGCCAAAGAGGTATGAATGGGCCAAATTACATAGGTCATGGACTGTATTTGATTGGATGAAGGTGATTTTTAGTGATGAGGTAAAGTGTTGCTTATTTAATAACAGTAAACAATTAGTTGTAGTAAACGTAGTAAGTGTTTCAGGCCAAATGTGTCTCACAATTGGTTGTTGTTGTTGTTTGTTGGAGTTTAAGGTCCCATCAACTACAAGGTCAATAGAGACCCGTCCACTGTATAGTTCTAATGCATATACTGCACAGACACTACACTAATGCGACTATTATTGGGTATTAGCAGTACCCAGCTTTCCCGAGCGACCACCCATGTCAGTACTAACGGGGCTTGCATTGCTTAACTTCAATGATCAGACGAGAACTGGTGTGTCCAATGCAACTCGCCGCTCCCTCTCACAATTGGTGTTGATATTTATGGCACTATATGCTGAGCAGGTGTTGGAAGTCACAGTTGTTGATGCAAGGCACAGCAAATAGTATAAAATATGTGGACATCTTAAATAATCATCTGATTCCCACATCACACTTTTATTTTGGACATGAAGAGACATACATCAAGACCACTAAATCTTGGTTTGAACAACAACATATCAGTGTCTTGCAGTGGCCTGGGAATAGTCCAAACCTTAACCCAATAGAAAATTTCTGGAGTCTTCTGAAGAAAAAGTTGAAGAATATAAAATCAACGAATGTTGCTGGTATGGAGGCTGCTATTCATGATGCTTGGTGCAGTTTCACTAAAGATGATTGCCTAAACTTGGTACAATCAATGCCATGCAGAATGAGGCAGTAATTGCAGCCAAAGATGGTTGGACAAAGAATTTAACTGTGGGTTTCCAAACTTTTGAACCAGAAACTGAAAATTTCCAAACATTTGACTCACATTGGTTGTTATAATTTGTTTACAATTATGTTCATATAAATTGTTTTCACTCAAATTTCTGCTGCTGATTGCTGAATGTTTATTGAATAAATGCCATATACCAAATTTGCTCTTAGTCACACAGTTTCTTTTTAATTCCAGTTGTACTGCAACATTAGCATTGGTAATTTTAAAGTTTCCATAATTTTGTCTCATCCTGTACTGACTGGCCTTATATTTAATGATCTTTTGGTCTTTTGACTATTATTATTTAATGGTCTTTTGGTCTTTTGACTAGTATTATTCAATGGTCTTTTGGTCTTTTGACTATTGTTATTTAATGGTCGTTTGGTCTTTCAACTATTATTATTTAATGGTCTTTTGACAATTACTATTTATTGGTCTTTTGACTATTACTATTTAACGGTCTTTTGACTATTACTATTTAACGATCTTTTGAATATTACTATTTAATGGTCTTTTCACCTATAACTATCATTATTGTAGGATGGCACTTTAAACCTCCAACAATGGAATGGCAGTCTTTCTGGGCCCTTATGACCTTAGTAGTTGTGACCCCAATTTTGTTTGAATGTGATCTCAATTTTGTCTGCAGAACACAAGTTTTTCAAGATGTCCATTCAATAAAGTTTTTTGATTTCATATGCAAAATTAGTTGTCCTTCATTTACAAAGTGCTGTGAATGCTGGAAATGTGAGTTCTATTGTATAGATTTCAGCATTGCTCAATAAGATATTATTTACAACTTACCATATGGTTCAAAACATCCATGGAGTTCAACTCTCATCGAAACCCAAGAGTGCCAAAATTTTGGAAGAATTCTAAGTCTTGAACATGTGATGGTGTACTTGAAATAGTTTGTCACAACAGTATTTGAGTCAGTATTGCCACTGAAAACCTGTTAATAACATGACATTAAACTAGAACAATTTATTGAAATTTAATTAAGAGTAAACTTGAGATCTAATTGACACCATTCATGTGTATGACCTATCCATATTTTAATTGCTATAATTAATATTACTACTGGAGTAGGTTGGCAATCACAGTTTAGGTAAATAATATTGGGTATTACCCTTGCAATTACAGGTTGATGTTTTTGAAAAAAATTCAATCATGTAATTCAGGGGCAGATCCCCAGGGGAACAATGCAGCAATTACTCCCTCCTCAGTGCATAATGGGATGCATATTTCAACTGATGCAACTGATGAGGTATTTTTACATTTGCTATTCCCATTTCTATACTGCCAGCCTAATCTGCAGTTGGCCAAACCACTGAACCAAGGGAAAGTAGAGGACCTATTGTAATTGCTACATAAATGTATGTTAAGGGATTATGAATATTTAAAAATATTTGGGGCACACTTTTGTTAAACTGCTCCTCCCCTGATCTGCCTCTGGATCCATCCCTGCCATATTTTCCCTTGTATAATAGGCACTTTTGGAGGCCCAACCTTGGAGGCCCAAATCCTCCTGTGTATTATCTATAGATATATATCCCAATAATTTTTTCCAATTCTCTCAATGGACATCTTGGTACCATCATGGCTGAAACACTGCCTCCACAATGTAGCTTCAGACAAAACAAAACAATTGCCAATAAGTACTGGTACATAATGCTGCCATTCATAATGCCCATAATGTCGTTTTTGTTCAACCTCATAGACAAAACTCTGATGAGCATTATACAGGGTAATAATACTTTTTCCCCCTTTTGTAGCCATCAAAATTAGATGCTTATTATCTAAGAGTGTGCATTATACAGGGGGTATTACAGTATTTGTCTTGTATAACATAGTATACAGCCACTACTTTGCAAAATTCCATTTTAAATACTCAATTGTTACCTAGACTGTTGTTACTTTAAAATTATTGCAATATATTTATATTAATGGATTACAGCATACATTCAGTACTGTAGTGACGTAAAAATCATCAGTACCAATTTGAGGAAGTGTCCCAATGAATGGGGCAGAAAACCGTTTAGTATAGCCATCTCTTGCTTCTCACACTCATAAATGTTAAGAAATTTATGCAATTATATATTCTGGGAATATTAGAATTATATTTCTTTTTCACTGCTTTAACAATGTAGATAGGTCCCAAAAAATTGTATTCTTCATCGTACAGGGGTTGGACAAAATAATATGAACACCTACTTCATATGGTGTAGGACCACCTTTGGCAACCAAAACAGCTTGGATCCTCCCTAGGATTGATGCGTATAAGTCATGAATGGTGGTCAGTGGTATTCTATACCATTCCTCACAAAGAAACTTCTCCAATTTCTTGAGAGATACTGGAGGTGGGTAATGCGTGGGAAATGCTCAATAATATTTAAATCTCATGACTGTGGAGGCCAGGGATGATGTGCTATTTAATTCTCATGCTCATCAAAGCAATCTGTGTAAATAGGGGCATTATCATCTTGGAAACTGCAACCCCCTGCTGGGAACAATATCCATGACATGGAATGAACATGGTCGCCTAACATGTTTTCATAGACCGTTCCAGTTACTTCTCCTTTCAGTGTAACAATAGGACCCACAGAAAACCATTGAAAACCACAGAAAATTGTTGACAAAGTGTCATAGATATATTGCAAAACTAACCTCCAAAGTGAAGTGATTTAAACCATGGTGTTCAAATTATTTTGTTTAACTCCTGTATATCAGCTGGAGAACTTTTAATTTATGATATAATTTTCATTTCAATTTCATATTCTTAGATATTTGTCACCCTTTTAGCTAGGTATATTAAATCAATGAGAAAGGCCCTAAAATTTTTATTACTCTAATATAGGCCTAAATAACACTGCAGCAAATTGCGTGGACTGGGGTTCCATTTCAAGAATATATTTGTACCAACTATTGAATTCCATGGTTGACAACATACCTGGATGGTACCTTGTTCATTCTTCATTGTGGTCCATGTTGTATTTTTAGTCCTATATTCAATTACATATGACGTTACCCACTGGTTAGCATCCTTTCGACCTTGGGTTGATATTCCAGATATTACTCTTTCACCCTTAAAATAGAACTGAAGGAAATAGGGAAGTTTATTTGCAGAATGTATAATAATATTCTAATTTTAATATTGGTCGTTCCATAGATTTCATTAAGGTGACTGAAAGTAGTAGTATACTTAACGTTTTGTTTTGTCGTTGTCTCCCATATGGCATTGAAGTGTGGCGAGTATTCTGAGGAGTACATTTATTCAGAGGTGGGATTTCTTTATGTGCTACAGCAGCGATTCTCAACCTTTTTTTTCGCCACGGTACACTTTTACTAATTTCAAAATTTGGCGGCACACTAACAACGACGCATTTCGGGGCACCCTATGCAAAAACTTGCCTCGGTGGCGTTCGGTAACTGTCAGTAGTTTTTGGTTCAATACTGGACCGAGGTGGGTTAGCTTTTTTGGGCGAGAGAGAAGCTCTGAGTGCACCTTCTTTTGGGTTAGAAGTAAAACCGAGGTCCCGTGTGGTGTACGATAGCATCTGCACGTGGAAGAACCCTCTCTATTATGGAACGGGTAGAGGACCAAAATTTCCAGGTGCAGGAGCTCATCCCCTGTCTTCAGTGGAATGTCCCAACGAACAGTAGAAAGACGATAAATAGCATAGGAGTTGCAGCTTTGGGTGGCAACCCGCTGTGGGAAAACACTGCCCAATATATTGCCCTTGTGTCCAGTCAGAGGGACAAGATGGGTACTCGACCTCGCGGTACACACTCGTGAATCTCGTGGCACAGTGGTTGAGAATCACTGTGCTACAGTAATGCCTAGTTTGGTACAACCATGCACCAACTCTATTAGTGTCAATTCAGACGACACAGCACAAAAAGTGGTGCTGTCTCAATGCTACTTCACGTGCTGCAACTCAAATAGCATCAAGTAAGTCCCAGTAGATTCTGATTGGCTGACAGTTGAGCTGTCGGTTTGGAAAATGGCAGACAATAAACTGAGAGATGATGGCTAGTGACGTCACTCCAAAAAGCAGTACTTTTAAGGAATTACACTGGCACCTTAGTGTGGTGATATGGAACTAGGCATTAAATGTTTTGGATCTTTCATTTCTGAGATATAATTGTTAGCCACAAAGAGATCACTTGCTGTTTAGTGCACTTGTTAGTGAAATCATGATTCCCCATATGGTTTCTGTATACAGTGGAACCCTGTTATGTCGATGGCATAGGGGTTTGCTAAAAAGCATCGAGATAACCAAACACCAATATGGCGGCAATGGTGTGGGTAAATAAAGGAGACTGTGCAATGCACATGAGTTTAGACATACAACACATCTGCAGTGAACTACTACATCCGCTATTGTAGGCCATCATCATCATCATCTCACCCTTCTCCTGCCTGTGGCAGGGTCGGGTCTGCGGGTTCTAGTCCTCCACTCCCGCCTATCTCCCACCAACTCCCCCTCCACCCGGCATGCCACCATGTCCCTTTCCACCACCTGCTGCCACGCACTCCCTATTGTACGTGCAATGATGTTAATGGTTAACCTTCTGTCCACAAGGTGACGATTTCTGGCACACACTACAAGGTGGGGGTCTGTGATGACCCCAAAAAGACTTTGATTTTCAAGGCTTAAATGTTCAGATTAAGGGCATTATTATGGATATTGAATTAAATACCATCCATATAAAGCTTTAGAAATGAAAATAATTTGGAAACATGCTGAAAAAATTCTATATTACCCAAGAAGACATCATCATCACCGTACCCTTATCCCACCTATGACAGGGTCGGATCTGCAGGGTCTAGTCCTCTCCTCCAGCCTATCTCCCACTAGGTCCCCATCGTTATGGACATCCTGCTCCCATTTCTGCCTTAGTAACCAGTGTTTCTTACCAGCCAACCATGTTGGTGCTAATTTGGGTTGCATTGCTTAACCTGAAATAAAATATGCTAATTACTTAGGAGACCTGCCAACTTCCCTAGATAGGTAAAGAAAACATCGAGGAACAGGTACTCAAAGGTTGGTTAGGATTGGAGAAAGTGGTACCTGTGTAGACACAACTTTGTAGGTCTGGGGTCTGCCGAGACCCCCACGTTGTGGACGGAAGGTTAATATTGTACTCAAACGCCAGCAGTCAAGGGGATTCCAGGATCGACATAACCAAAGTTGAGTGGCAAATTTGACCCTTTTTGTGCTCAAGATATTAGGGGTCATCAACATAATAGGATCGATGTAAGCGATCAGAAACTAATAGGACAAAGGGGGAATTTGGTGGTTCCACTTCAAAAACGTCGACTTAAAAGGGTTGTCGAGTTAACGAAGGTCGAGATAAGTGGGTTGCACTGTATAAGCATGAGTGGATGGGTAAAGGTGCATTCAGACAATTCAACTACCATTGAACAAATACCAGTTGACAGCCAGTTGAAAATACATTGCATTATGTGAACTTTGATTCAACATAGTTGAACAACTGGTTAGTTGAAGCAACTAGCTTCACAAATGTTGAATCATCAGTTGATTTCAACTATAGTGCTTGCCACAAAACATGACTACACTAGTGCCATGTGGTTTCTTTAGCATTGATTTATTATCAGATAAGGGGTTTAATCCTAAACGATTTTCTCTCACTGTTCCTGTGCAGTATATCTTCAAAGTAAGGAATTCCTTAAGAAGAAGTTTTGTAATGAAATAGTTTTCACAGAATAATCTATAATACTTTCCCTGTGGTATGTGTTGAGAAAGGTGGTACACTGTTCCAGCAGCTTCTCCAAATTTGGATTTAATCTCAGGATTCATTGCTGTCTTGCTGCCTTGGTAGAGTAAAAAGTCATAACAGAGACCATTTTGCCCACATAACATGTATAGTTTGATTCCCCAAGGTGTGGGTTTATTTTTTATATATATTTTGTGGCCAAAGTTTCCTTTAAAGGGTATAATTTGCTCATCAACACACAAATGTTTTGACAAAACTGATTACATTTCTTTTAATCAAGTTGATAAGAGGTTGCACTATCCAGAATGAGTATTTATCATCAGGCTCATCCAAAGTTACATGCAGGCTATTCCTTAGCTTAAAAAATCGCCTAGAAGACATTGTATCAGCTACTAAATCAGTTCTTGTGTTAGGCTTCCAATACATTATAACTCTGGGATAATTTAGTGAGCCCATATGAATGTTCATTCCAATAAGCTTCTGAATCTCTAAAGAAGATGTGTTAAGCTCCTCCCCTTTGGACTTAAAATAATATAAATTACTGGCCTCTGCTGTTACTTTTAGAAGCTCAATGGGAATGTATTCAATAAAGTATTGATATGGTGTCAAAATTTCATCAGTTACATGTTGTGATCCACAAAATTCATGGGCATTCTTCACAAATGGTTTGATTTTCCATTCACTTTCCTTTTTCTTTTTCTGGGTATTAGATGTCTTTCTTTTCTTTGGTGGATGGTAAGATTCATCTTCTTCATTCTCCCCCTTTTCTTCATATGGAAAATTAGGGTGCAAGCCCTTTGTAATGGCTTCTGTAGATAAATCTGCTGCCTCATCTAACTCATCATCACTGATTTCTATATCAGAGCTGCTGTGGAATTTAACTTTGAGTGGTCAGATCTCATCAAATTAAACTTTTCGCCATTACCTAACAATAAAAGGATTGTACACAACACATACTGGAGAGAAAAATATCATATAATTCTATTTTCATTGAAATTAAGCATGTTTTGAGATTTTTCCACCTTTGTGCAATTTGTCAACATTTGAGGACAACAAACTTCAAAAGATTCCTGTTAAATAATTTCTGCTCAAAATTTAAAATGTTTATGCTAAATTATTATTATTATTTATGCACCAATTTTGCTTAAAAATATAGGGTTATTTGAAAAAAAAACTGATCAAAACATGATTCTTACCATCAGGTGTACTGGACAATGAAGTTGCCTTTTTCTCAACCAAAGTTTACATACAAAATCAACCACAAGATGGCAATGCTAAATATTATTATAAAGCCTAGTGTTCACATTTGTGGAAAAAGTGTTCAACAGTAATGTAAATGTGTTACTCAATGTGAGAAGAATTGTACAGTCACTGTCCACAGCAGTGGACAAAAATACTGAAAGGGATAATATTTATGTCCTGTTACAGTTCTGCACAGGAAGATAATCCCTCTTCCACCATTCTTGCAATGCATTTGTCATCTGCAAATTTCTCAACAAAGGATTTAATATCAAGTCCTATATCATTAACATAAAGCATCTCCATTCTCCTCTGATGGCATTATTAAAAAAAGATGCTGATGCCTACCATGCAGGTAGGTCCCTACCAATAGTGTAACCTTGCTATGAATCCCTCACTTGGACATTTTTGTAGCAATGTGGTCATGGGGCGCCAGAATGAATGAGCGATGGTTGAAATGGAGACAGGCAAGTGTAGCAATGTGTGATAGGAGGGTCCCAATCAAGTTGAAAACGAAGTTTCCAACTTCAAAGAGCCATATTGATAGAATGCAAGTAGCCAAGATGTGACTGCTGAGTAGCCTGGAGTGGGCAGACATCACAGAAAAAAATGAGGGGGGGTAGGTTGATGTAGTATGAAGATGTAATGAGAAGAGCAAAGGAGGAGCTCATTGGGCTGGAGTGACCATTCGTCCTGGATTTTCAGCTCTTTGTCCTGCATGGATTTGCATCCTGGAATGATGGTCTTGTCTTTGCAGTGAATTAGAAAATCACTTGCTAGTTAATGATGCTAATTCTGAAACAGCTGCAGAACAGTTTTTCTCGATACCATGAATTGTGTAAAAATTTGGTAGAATCATCATCACAAAGTTTAATTACTAATTACTGTACATTGTCATTAAACCAGCTTGAAGTCTTCTGTCCAGAAACGTTACAGTACGACAGGCATGCAACACTTGTTTCAAGAATTATGCAATGGGACAGCACCATGCAATATATAACAAACAAAGCATTAATTTACCTGCCAAAATCTCTGTTTTGGTTGCATAATGTGGTGTTAGTGCAGTGGGGTAGGCCTCACAGTGGGGTAGACCTCAAAGTGTCCTGAGGTACCTCAATGTGTCCAAGGGGACACTTTGAGGTAATTTAACACATAGGCCTACCTTAAAGTTTCTCGACCATTTTCCATTACCCAGTTAGGTTATTTTGATAGAAACTGTGCATTGATTGACGTTACATATATGCTCTGCAGAAAATTCTGGCAGTTGCATTTGGACCTAGAAGGTGGGCACTCTGAGATACTCAAAAATTGCCTTAAAGTGTCCTGCTTGTCACTTTCAAGTAGACCCCGGACACTTTAAGGTACCAGACACTTTGACGTGTGAAACCAGCATACCCCAGGGACAACCCAGCCAATATCCCTGTGTGTTCCAGATGCCTGACTGGAGCCTCCCCAATCAGAATTGGCACAAGGGTTGTGCTTTACTATACTGTTCATTGGAGAATTCCACCAACTTCAGGGGAAGCTCCTACACCTGGTAATTTTGCCTCATCTACACTTTGCATAGTAGAGGATTTTTTTATGTGGAAAGGCCATAATACATTGCACGAGACCTCGGATTTACTTCTCATCTGAAGGAAGGTGCACTTGGGACATCCTTATTGTCTGAAAGAAGCCCAAACACCTCAGTCCAGTATCTAACCTAGAACCACTGACAGAGTTACTGAGTCACCATGGTAGGACCCTAGCTTCTCATACTATGCACGAATTATGCCCCTTGTATGTTTATCCTGTTGTGAATTTTCTAATTTAGTTTTGTGATCTGTTGTGCTCATTATGCTGTGCTATATGGATCGGTGTTTGGCAGTAAGGATGAGCCACGTCAACAGAATGCAAGTAACTGAAATGTGAATGCTTTGGGACATTAGTGGGGTGTCAAGAGCTTTGAAAATCAGGAAAGAGTATCTTATAGCCTGGGAGTGGTGAACATTGCTGAAAAAATGAGGGAAATTAGGTTGAGGTGGTATGGACATGTTATGAGAAGAGGAGAGGAGGAACTTGTTAGGTTCATCTCAGGAATGCAGGTGATCAGATACACTGGAGCAGGGGTAGGCCAAAGCAGATGTGGGAGCAGGATTGTTAAGATGGACCTTACACGTTCAATCTGGCATCAGTTCAATGCAGATTGACAATATTCATTTGATTATTCGAATAAATATCAATTCATTACATCAATCCGTCAATTTGGCTATTACACTTTCAATCTTTTATCAATCTGGAACACAGAATTGGATTGAACTGATGCCAAATTCAACGTGTAAGGTCCGTCTATGGCTAGTTCCCTATTACCACTCTAAGACAATAATAGTGTCAACACTGTGAAGATTGAATGAAGTAGTGTCAGCACAATTCCTTGATGTAGCACTTGTTGACTTCATGTATAACACATATTTGCATGTAGATGTAGATGTGATTGTATGAGAAACAGTTTACAGCTGTAAGTATACATATTTTAACAATGCATATTTCATTATGAACACTTTATGTTTAATTGTCACTATAAACACTTTGATAATGATTGCAAACATGACCAATGGTTGCAGCCAGAGTCATTTTCTTCTCCACCATCAAGCAGACAGATCAGTCGTCATTGAATCATAAACTAGTAGACTTACTTGTTACTATTGCAGTTAACTGGCAGTCAACTCCACTTTTCAACCAGAAAGCTGCTCTGCAACACTTGAAGTAGCATCATGACGTCACTGCTTTTTATGCAGTGTCATCTGAGTTGATACTACTACTGCTAGCACATGGTGATGGGGAACTAGCCTTTATACACACATGTGTTATGGTTAGGGGCTATATGGTAATTGCTTGTATAAATAATGTTCCCAAGAAATATGGGATATTTCAGTTTGTACTTCAACGTACCCACTAGGTGATCCTTTGACTACCAACAAAGCAAAATAAGTGCACTCCATTATTTGTTAGTGTTCCACTTTATTGCTCATATCTTTATTGAACCATCATCATTGAATTGCATGAACAGTAAAATTGTGGTGAAGTGGTTAGTACAATCGGCAACTGCATCAGTAGCTCTAGGTTCGACACTGGACCGAGGTGGGTCGGCTTCTTTTGGGAGAGAGAGGCCGTGAGTGTGCCAACTTTCGGATGGGAAGTAAAACCGAGGCCCTGTGTGGGTGTACGATGGCACTTGCACATAAAACATCCCTCTCTATTACACAACGGGTAGTTAAGGAAAATTTCAAGGAGTCAGAGCTCGCCCCCTGGCGTCGGTAGCATTCACCAATGAACACTAGACTGACGATAAATAAGCGCAGGGGTGGAGCCTTGGCCAGCAACCAGCTGCAGAAAAAAACTATGCCCAATATGTCGCCCTGTATCCCTTCAGAGGGACAAGATTGGTACCCGACTATGCCATAGGTGGGAAAGGCTGCACCCCTATGCTTATTCATAGTCTGTCAAGTGTTTGTTGGGGAATGATACTGACGCCAGGGGGCAAGCTCGTTGCTCATTGCCTTATCTACCCATTGCATAGTAGAGAGGGTTCTTTTACATGCAAGTGCCATCGTACACCCACACCTGACCCCGGATTTACTTCTCATCCGAAAGAAGGCACACTCATGGCCTCTCTCTCACCCGAAAGAAGCTGATCCACCTCGGTCGAGTATTGAACCTAGAACTACTGGCACAGTAGCCGAGTGTGTGCTAATCACTATGCCACTGCCATGGGACTAGGAGTTGCTTGCTGGTTGCTATTTAAAAAGATGATGACTCTACTGCAGAGCATGTGTCATTTGGACGCATTATGAAGAAAATGCCTCAGTAGGGATTTTGCAATTAGATGAGACAAACATAATGAAAGACCAATACAAGGTGTCAATTCATCCTCTTATGTTTCGTCTGGGCTTACGTTTGGCAACATTGCAATTATCCATTCCCAATAATTGTGTGCCATCTACTGAGAGCCAGACAAAACACTTTGCTATATGGCAGAAGCATTAAGCTAAAAAGAATCAAAATGTCATTAAAATAATATTGTTGAAATCTGACTTCAACAGGATACAATACTAATCTTGTGTAAGAAAAAATGTCAGTAGAGGCAATGGATGACATTACTTCTTTAAAACCTCAATGAACACTAATTTATTTACAATTTTACACATACATATATATATAAAATTCAAACAAAGGAACAAGTTTTCAAAACACCAATAAAATTGCAGCACTCAAATTTGACCAATGGGCACTAACTGTCCACACAATGCAACATCAATACAAATGGCAAATCTGCAGCCACTGGTCAAGACTGGTTACCCCTCAACTTGGCAACAAAGGAGAGGAAAAACAAGAGAAAACGTCCTAACCCTTCCAATTGTTATGGGAACAATAGGGTGACCTATTTCCCTTCCCTGCCTTTTATTCACTACCTTAGGAGTGGTTGTCAATTCCAAGAAAGCATTACACAATCACCTCAACCCTAAAAGTGACCCCCCAAATGTATGAATTCAACATCTTCCCCCATGAGGGACTCATCAATACTCTAAGCAATTGGATAGGGCGCCTCAATTTTGACCCTCCGTACACCCTCAATTTCGCACCATGCATGACCTCACCTTCCCATCCCGACCTGGGAAAACTTCCTCAATAGGGCCCATCCTCCACATTTGCCTTGGGATTCTGTTATCCTCTATCAATGCAACAGTACCCACCTTCAACTCACTTGATGGGCACTGCTTTGACTGATGGGTGTTTTGCAGGTCAAGAAAGGATTCCCTATGCCACGTTTGCCAGAAAGATTCCAGCAATCTTTCCCTGAGCTTCACTTGCTTGCTTAAAACATTTGCATTGGAAGGAATGTCAGTGGCTTGAACAAACGTTAAAGGCCGTGAATTCATCATGGCTTCTACCTCTACTAGAACAGTGCTCATCTCCTCATAGTTCAAAAAGCTCCTGCCCAGTACCCTCTTCAATGAAGCCTTCATGGTTCCGACTAATCTCTCCCACCAACCTCCCCACCAAGGACCACATTCCACAATGCTTTTCCAAGTGATCCTGTGTCCGGAAAACAGTGCTTGCACCTGCCTGATAATGCTATACTCAGCTCTTCTAACCTCCTCAGTGCTTAAAGTGCCTTTTCTCCTCTCAGGGTACCTGCAGTTGTACATGAATTTAAGGACCCAGGCTTGAGCCCTAATGGCTAATTCCAAAGAGGAGAAGATGCCCAAATTTAGACTAACATTTGCATCCTTCACTAACAGCATGATTTGGTTATCATGTCTCTTCTCCTCGTTGGTCTCATCTGCTTCACATTCCTGAACAGGCCAAAACTCTTCAGATTTGCTTAACCATTCTGGTCCATTTCACCACATCCCATCTAGTATTTTATCTGCACCAACCCCCCTAGAAGGCAGGTCAGCAGGGTTGTCAGAACCAGGGCAATGCCTCCAATGTTCAGGTGAAACCCTCTCCTGAATTTCCAAGACTCTATTGCAAACAAATGGCTTCCATTTATCTGCATTGCCTCTAATCCAGGCCAAGACAATCTTGGCATCAGTCCACAGATATACTCTTCTGACACAGCCTCTCAAAGAGGACATCAACATGCTAACAATCCAGGCACCTACAACTGCTGCCATTAGCTCTAACCTAGGGAGAGTGATTTTCTTGACTGGAGCAACCCTAGCCTTAGAGATGACAAACCTTGTCAAAACCTCGCCTGACCCATGAATACATCTGATGAAGGCGACTGCAGCATAGGCCTTCATGCTTGCATCACAGAATACATGGAGCTCAGATGCCTCTCTAAGCTCCCTGCCCACTGCAAAATAGTACCTCAGAACCCTAATCCTGGACATCTCTGGCAGCTCCTGGCACCAATCCTCCCAAGCAGCAGACAAGGCATCAGGCAATGGGTCATCCCAACCCACTGCCAACACCCATAATTCCTGCATCAGGCACTTTGCCTGAATGACGAATGGTGCCAGGATACCCAAAGGATCAAAAACCTTTGATGACAAAGCAAGGACACCCCTCTTTGTTCTGCCCCTTTCTGCTGTAAGTGCCAACAAATCACTAACATCAAATGTGAACACATCATCTCTGGTGTCCCACATCAACCCCAGGGTCTTCATCCCAAAAAACTCTTGTTTGCTGCCACCTATCTCACATTTCCTATCTACACTCCTCCTCCACTTCTCCTAAAGAGTTGCTGAATTTGTAGCCCACTTTTCCATCCTCATACCTGCAGAGCTGAGCACTTGCTCCACATCTCTTCTCAGAGCCCTGACTTGCTCTTCTGAGTCACCTCCAGTCATGAGGTCATCCACGTACATGTCCATACTGAGTGCCTGTGCCGCCTCTGGGTATTTGAACCTAAACTTCCCTGTATGGTACCTAATAGTGGCAAGTAGTAAGAATCCACTACAAGTCATGCCAAATGGAGCTCATTTCATTCTCAAATGCCTCAGTTCCTGGCAGTTAGGGCTGCTGGGGTCCTTTACCCAAAGAAATCGCACTGCATCCCTGTCCTCCTCATGCAAGCCTATCTGGTGATAAGCCTTGACGACGTCACCCTTCATTGCCACCAGATGCACTCGAAACTTTATCAGTAGCATACGGAGTTCTTGAATAAGGTTGGGTCCAGGCTCTAAGCAGTGATTCAGAGATGCCAACCCTTTCTTATGTGAAGATGCATCAAAAACCACCTTTACCTTTGTGGTGGAACGCTCCATCTTAACAACAGCCTTATGAGGCATATAGTATGTCGGGAATTCTGAGGGACCCAAATCAGCTATGTGTAAGAAAAATCTTGTGTAAGAAAAAATGTCAGTAGAGGCAATGGACGACACTACTTCTTTAAAAACTCAATGAACACTAATTTATTTACAATTTTACACACATATTCTAATTCTAATTCTAATTCACAACACTGCAAGCAGCCTTATTTGGCCAATATGGCAGTGGAGAGACCAACTCTCATTCTTATATATATTACCAAAAAGCTCCCAAAACCCCAGGCTTAAATTCCTGTGATCCTGCTACAACAATAGTAATGGTAGGGTGGCTTTTTATTAGGCCCTCCACCTTATCCTTTCCAAGGCCATTCCATTGTCGAATGGTCCTTGGTAAGAAAGACCAGTAATATGTGTCTGTCTGTGCCCTAATCTCCTTCAATTTATACAAATGATCCTTTCTCCCTTTGTAATTAGCAGGGGACACACATCCCACCAGAGGTCCATCACACCCCAGCAGCAGCAGTCTGATAAACAGACTTATGCTGTGAGATGTTCGCCGCTGGCTTAGTGTTTCCCAACCTAGTTCCCTGATCATGTCAGACACACTATCCCTGTGGAATACAATTCTTGCTGCCCTCCTCTGTATCCTTTCAATCTCCCAAGATAATTCCTGCCTGAAGGGAAACCAAATTGGACTACCATACTCCATAATTGGTCACACCATTGAAATATATGCTGTTTCCCTCACCTCCCTTGTGCTGTCCCGAAGGACCCTACTAATCAGACGGAGGAATTGACCAGCCCTCCCAACTAATTTATTTATATGATCCTTCCATGTACCTTGGTTATTTAAAATTATTCCAAGATGCTTATGGGTGCCAACTCTCTCAACCCTAACTCCACAAATATAGTAATCAAAGCTAAGTAGCTCCCTAGATCTAGATATTGTAAGAATCCTACACTTTTTCAGATTCAATGGCAGTTCCCATTTTACACACCAATTGTAAATCTTATTGAGATCCTGTTGTAATTGTGTACAGGATGATAACCCCTCATCTAACACCCGGGCAGTACATGTGTCATCTGCAAATAGTTCAAGGAAGGAACTAATGTCAAATCCTATATCATTCACATAGAGAATGTACAACAAAGGACCCAAAACAATTCCCTGAGGTACCCCTGATGTGGCTGGTTTCCATTCAGATGCACTACCCTTGTACATTACCCTCTGTTGCCTATCAAGCAGATATGATCTTACCCACTGAGTAACCTTACTATGTATCCCTAGACGACATTTTTGAAATCAGCTTATCATGGGGCACCATGACAAAAGCCTGTTCAAAGTCTAAGAATACAACATCAACCTGCTTTCTGTTGTCTAAAGCCCTTTGAATATAATCCATCAAGCAAGCCATTTGGGTGTCACATGACCTCCCTTTCCTAAATCCATGCTGATTGTTGCTAAGGATGCCATTCTTTTCCAGATATCCCATAATAGAGGAGAATATGATGTGTTCTAAAACCTTGGATACAGCACTCGTTAATGAAACTGGTCTATAGCACTTAGGGTCTGCTGTGTCTCCTGACTTGAAAATTGGTACCACATTAGCCAGATTCCATGATGATGGAACAATACCCATGTCTAATGACTTTCTAAATATTTCCACCAGGTAATAGCTAAGTATCCCTGAAAGTCGCTGCATAATATATGGAGAAATGCCATCAGGACCTGCAGCCTTATGAACCACTGATTTGTGTAGTAGTTGCTCAATTCCCACCCTAGTTATAGTAACCTCATCCATTCTCCCTGGAGAATCACTATCAAGTACCAGCTGGAAGTTCCTCCTACTGGTTGCAAAGCTTTTTGCAAATGCATCGTTGAAAACATTTGCAATCATAAGACTATCCTTAACTACATTTCCTGAACTATCTTTAACCACTGTATCCCTATAACCCTCTTTCCTACACTTCTTCAGATACCCCCAGAAAGCTTTTGGATATTTTTTAAGCCTGTCTCCCAATATGTTTTCATGAAAATTCTTGTAAGCCTTCTTCATATACACTTTAACCATTTTCCGGGCCTTCTTATAAACTAACTCAGTATTGGCATCCCTCCCTCTCCTAAGTGCATTCCTAGCCTTTCGCTGATTCCGCAAAGCTACCTTCACCTCTTTTGTATACCATTCAGGAAAAGTATTATCCCTTATAATCTTAGTGGGGACTGCTAGCTGCTTGCCCTTCTCTAAGAGGGCTAGGAATCGTTGCCAAGATTCCTCAACACCAGAGGTATTAACAATGGTATAAAAATCATTTAACTCATATTCTAGATATGATTTAAAATATTCCCAATTTGCCTTATTGTATTGGTATGCCACCCTGTCTGGTGCCACCTTTCTAGGTAGCCTTTTAGCTATCTCCACCCTTACCCCTGCATGGTCACTAATTCCTTCAATGCACTCTACAGTGTTGATAGAGCTGGGCACATTTGTAAATACTAAGTCTAAAATTCCTCCTTTATCATGTGTAGGCATTGTCACAATCTGTTCCAATCCATTATAGTACAACTGTTCCAAAAATAGGTTCAGAGCACCTGATAACCTGGAATTTGAATTAGGCTGCACACAGCCCCAATCCAACCCTGGTAAATTGAAGTCCCCTCCAAGAATTACTAGTGGTACCTTCTTCTTTTGATATATATGCTCCAATGATTGTGACAGTCTTGTAAGTGGGAGTGGATCATCACCTGGTGGACGATAGAAGCCAACTACATAAATTCCCCCACCATGAGCGCTTGCAACATGACAACATACCATTTCACAATCTTCCTCATATTGCAGTTCCCTAGAACTCTCCAGGGATTTATCTATTGCTATAAAGACTCCACCCCCTTTGCCTGTTTCCCTATCCTTTCTATAAACTACAAACTTATCTGAGAAGATCTCTGCTGATTTAATGTCTCCCCTCAACCAGGATTCAGTGCCAATTATGATATCATCATCTGATGTGGCAGCAAGAGTATTGAAGTCAACCACTTTATTGACTATGCTTCTGCAATTCACAACAAGCAAAGTCAATGGATCATTTACTGCTAAAGACTTAGCTATCCCTCCCCTATTAATACCCTTCCTATTGATATTTTGACTCAACCTGGCATAAGATGACTTGGTAGCTTTCCTAAAAAATCGACAATAAACTCCTTCATTTTTGTACCAATCCTTGAGACAGCCCTGGCATTAAAATGAAACCTATCAACAGCAAACCAATGTTGGAGATCTGAGAGACATGCTCTGTAATCAAGTAGTTTTGCCCCAATAGCCTGACCTTCAGAAAACATCCTATTATTGATCCATCTGGCCTTTGCTGCAGTTAACCTGCCTTTATCCTGTCGTTCCACAACAGGACACAGCATAACTCTTGCCTTGGGCCTAAATCTTGTTACCTCTTTAGCTATATCCATAATTCCCTTCAGAACTTCAACTGCAGGTTTATCAAGAGTTATATCATTTGATCCTATATGTAAAATCGTCATGCAGTCCTCCTTTTCCCCTTTCATAATACCTTCAATCCTACCCTTTATGTCTTCCAAACTTGCATCAGGAAGGGAAGCAACACTAACACATCCTCTCTGTAGCCCTTCTGGTAGAGCCCAGCTATCAACACCCCTTAAGTTTGTGTCCCCAAGTACAAGAATGGATTTGCCAGGGAATGGGTTTTGGACACATGTAGAGCCCTCTTCACTAACCTCTGCCAATCCTCCACAGGTAGAAACCTGGGGTATTGAGGCAGGCAAGTGGCTATCCTCTGCATCTGATTCCCTAACCCCCTTCCCTTGCAATGTGGGTGTCATTTGTTGACTATCCAGTATCTGAAATCCCTCTGCCACCTTGAGGCTCTTTGACTCTTTGCTGAGGGAAGCCTTACCAATCTTCATGCCCCCTTTATTACCTGATGGCGTCACCAATATTCTAGGTGAACTAGATGGTGACGCCATTGGCATCCCAACCTTAGCCTTTGCTAAACCAGCTGCTGAAGAGCTGAAACCCAGGATGGTAGCCTGTAACTTGCTGATCTCCATCTGGATCTTAGAAAGCTCCAATCTTAGGAGCTTGCAGCCACCACACTCTGCAACTTTCTTTGGAGGCATAGTAATATGATCTCTCAAAGTACTGCAAAATTACCCTATAATACTATGAATATCAAAAAGTGGTCCCAAAAACAACTTAAACAGCACAGTCCCTTATTAAATGCACCCTTAAAATGCCTTAAGTAAAGTCACCAATTGATAACTTCCTGTCAATAACAGAAACTTAAAAAATCAACTTACAAATATACATACAGAAATATAACTAAATGAGGAAATTCCTAAAGATTGTACCACACCTAAAAATTTAGCCAACCCAAATTTCTTTAAAATGAGTCACAAAAGAAAAACACCACGTGGCGCCCTGTGTATTTATACCATATACAATCGTCAGGAATTTCTTAATATTAGTTAAAAGCCAAGTGATAACACTTATGTCAAAATTAGAGAATATATATTGAATAAATTTATAAAAAAAAAACCTACAAAAAATAACCAATATATATACAAAATTCAAACAAAGGAACAAGTTTTCAAAACATCAATAAAATTGCAGCACTCAAATTTGACCAATGGGCACTAACTGTCCACACAATGCAACATCAATACAAATGGCAAATCTGCAGCCACTGGTCAAGACTGGTTACCCCTCAACTTGGCAACAAAGGAGAGGAACAACAAGAGAAAACGTCCTAACCCTTCCAATTGTTATGGGAACAATAGGGTGACCTATTCCCCTTCCCTGCCATTTTTTTACCACCTTAGGAGTGGTTGTCAATTCCAAGAAAGCATTACACAATCACCTCAACCCTAAAAGTGACCCCCCCCCCAAATGTATGAATTCAACAAATATAGAGCATTGTATACAAGGTAAATAATATCTCCATAAAAACATTTTGGGGATCATCACTTTTATTTTCCATTTTTTTATTTTTTATCCAAATTTCATGCTGGTGAGTGACATGCACATGCGTGGGCATTTAGCCAATCACAGGCAAGCCAATTCGTCATGAAAAAGGAGGACGTTTATTTTGGTTTTTTTTTGTGCTCATAATGCAGCAGACGAAGTGTGTTCACTTTTTGTCTTTCGTCCAGGAATGCCCAAATCACAAAAAAATTGCAAAATCCCTAATGACGACAAACTATGACTGGTAAGATGCATGCACAATTGCAGGCTTGTGTTAAATTCTGAAGAATGTGTAAAGCTTCCACTTTGACAAATGAAATACAGTTGGCTCTTGTTATAACAAACGCGAAGGGGATGAACAATTCGTTCATTATATTGAGTGTTCATTATACCAAGAAACGGAGCTGGCCCCCGGCCTTCAGCCCATGACATGGATGGCCTCTTGGGAAAACTTGGTACTGCTAATAACCAAAAATCGCCAAATTAGTCTAGTCTCTGTGCAGTCCCTGCATAAGAACTGTGCTGTGGATGGGGCTCTAATGACCTTGCAACGCCACCCATGTCAGTACTAACTGGGGTTGCGTTGCTTAACTGGTGTGTGCAATACAATAAGTCATTGGCACAGGCTTGTGCCGAGGTAAAAGCCTGGTTCACCAGTTTTGCCAGAACCCAAGCCTCACCTTTACTAAGGCCCCATGTGCAGGGCTCTACATTGCAAAGTGTAAATTGTAGTTTCTTACAAAAGGCCCTGCAAAATATTCATTTTTGAACCCGTTTTAGTAAAAGCTCATGCTAGCTTTGCCGGGGGCCTTGTTTTATACATTGTTTTTGGTCCCAGGCAGTTTTCATCAATTTCTATGACTTCTAGTGGTTTTTACCTAAAGCTGCTTGCAAATTTTTTTCCCAACGGCACAAAAGGATATTTTTTGTCTTTCACCTATGACATCAAATATCTGTTCATTATAAAGAGAGTCATTTAGCACTGTGGGGTAATGAAGGGACCAGCCAAATCGTTCTTTATATTGAGTGGATTCATTATATTGAGCATTTGTTATATCAAGCACCTAATACATGGGAGGTATCATCAGGTTATATCATTATGTCATCACCTTCCCTGTAAAACATCGTAAGCAACACTTTTTGAGATTTTCAATTTTTTGCTTCATTATATTCTGTACATGGAATGCCAATTAATGGTGTAATCATTTTTAACATTCATGAAATAGTTATTTTATAATTTAATGTCTAAAAATATTAAATATCATCATAAGCGACACGTATTTTTTCGAAATTTATCATGACAACTTTTGGCTGTGTTGAAGTGACAACCTATAATTTTTATGTTTAAGCAAATGTTTATATGGTGCTTACGATAAAAGTTAGTGCTTACAATTTCCCTTCATATGATGAGCTTTTTAGCGAACCTATTTAATGTTTTTAAATGAGATATGGCACAAAAAATATTTAAACCATATGTGAAAGGTCTACAATTGTGTAGCGCAGTCCCTCAGTCAGCCCCTCCCCTCATGGAACATTCCCAAGTGCCTTAAACCTGTTCTTAACATTGCTATATCGAACTTATTCTACAAGTGCTTCCATTTTTGGGGGCTGTTGTTCTTATTTATTATAATCTATGTGGTTTAACCTTTTAAATAATAAATGGAAATGCTTTCATAAGACCACAAAATACTAAATATGAATATGTAATCCTTTGCGATGGATACCTTGCTATTGAGATTTTTCATACTAGACCCATATGCCTAGATCTCCACCAGCACCCTAGCAACACCTTTGCCTATCACACCCATTCCAGCCTCTCCACCCCAGAACCCATCACCTTCAGAACCTCTTCCAAGGTGGGGGTTCCCCGACCCCTCCTGCAGTGATCCAGTGCTGGAAAAGCCAGCATCACATGCTTGACATCCTCCACTTTGTTCCCACATAATCTGTAGCCCTCCTCTCCACCTGTGATGTTTGCCATCCTCTGTTTCATTTCCAGTGACCCAGCTCTTTCCCAAAACAGAAGGGAGCTCTCCCATGTATTGTCATAGATTACCTCCTTCTCTATGCTAAGCTTGTTCCAATTCACCCTCAGCGTTTTCTTTGTCGTCCTTCCCTCCATACTCTGTCGCCACTGACCTAACCCCCATTCCTTAACTCTGTCCTTTACTAGTCATTGCAGTGTTGTTGCCCCTATGATTTCTTGCTGCAGAGCCCACTCTATGGGGGAACAACCCAGTTGCAGTGTTTTTGCCACTATGATATCTTGCTGCAGGGCCCAGTTTTAGGGGGCAAGCAACCCAGTCATTTGTCCAGGGCACCATTTTGGCTGTAAGTGTGAGAACAGAGCAAGCGAACACTGTGCGGCTTCAAGAGACAGCAATTTGTCTTTTTGTCTGTGTTTGTTTGTTGAAGGGCCCTTCAACCACAAGGTCATTAGAGCCCTGTCCATAGCATAGTTCTTATGCAGGGACTACACAGGCATTACACTAATGTGACGATTTTGGATATTAGCAGTACTCAGTTTTCCCAAGTGGCCACCCATGTCAGTACTAGCTGGGGTTGCACTTAACTTAGATGATCAAACGAGAACTGGTGTGTCCAACGCAATGTGCTTCTCACTTTTTTGTCCAGGATGGCATAAGGCCCCTTTCACATGCAGAGTTAGTTAACGCACGATTTTGTAACGCACGCTGAGGAAGACACAGAGGTCAATGAGTGCTTTCACATGGAAACGTGGAATTTTGGCCAACGCGCATAGCAACGCACGATTCGAAATACAAGGAACTAAATTGATCTTTTCACATCAACGGGCGTTTTTACTGTATGTTTTCATGTTTTGAAACAGGGTATAGCATTACAGAGAAGCCCCCGCGATGGCAGTCCACCTACAAAATCGCTTGCATGTGAAAGGTTGCAATGCAGCGCTAAAGGAACCGTTAACCACTGCATGTGAAAGACACCGAAGTGCTAGTGCAGGTGCTGCTTGCTGGCCAAATCATCGCAAGCGTCAAACTCTCAAAACTGGGGTAAAAAAAATCATGACATTTATTTTAAAATGTATTAATAACACAATTTTTTTTTAAATTTAAATGTAATTTAAAAATTATGTAACTCACTTTCATTCAAATAAAATTTAAAGTTTCCAGAAAGAACAATTATTAGGCAAATAAGACGTTTTTCCTCTTTCCTGAAAAATTTAATATGTGGTGCTTACAATGTTTTACCAGGAAGGTGTCGATTTTGAGCATCGTCATTGGTTATATCGAGCAGTTCATTATATTGAGATTCGTTATATCAAGAGTCGACTGTAGCAATAATTTATTAGTATGTACCCTTGTCCTTGTGATAGATTACTTGAAGGCTATTACTACAATGTTCATTGTTATTAGAAGTAGAATGCGAGATACTATATATCTCTAGTTCCCTTGTGAGCCCGATGATTTATAAAATACAAAATATATGTGGAATAAATGTTTCAGTAGAATGACAGTCGCGCTATAACTTATAAAAATTGTTATATACTAACCTCTAAGTATTCATTCATATCATTATTCAGAGACGACCAACTAGATGAACTTTGAAGCCGACCATGATGTGGATCTAGATTCTCAATATAATATGATGATGCAGTAATCTGCTCATCAACCATATTCTTATTTTCAAGTCCCATTGGATCATCACATTCTCCTGTTAAAATAAGAAATTCACTTGTGCACAAATAGTGCATGGAGTGTACTTTTTTAACATCAAATTATTTCATAACCCTACTCAATTGATAAATCGCCTACTCCATTTCCAATATTTGCATTTGCATTCCCGTGTGTGCCCAGGGTAGAATAGGCACACTGCATGCCTGCATGTCGTAAGAGGTGACTAAAAGGAGTGACTTTCTTTTGCCCATAACTGTCCAAAACGACCATCGTCGTTGCCCATGACTTGTGTCATGGACTGGACGAAACCATCATCATGGTTGTTGGTGACCTTCTTGTGACCTTTACTGGACGATACATCTGAGACGACAGTGACTGGTTCTCAGTCAATGTAGGCTCCTCACTGAGCTGACCATAAATAAACGCCTACCATGTGTTAGCCATTCATGGAGACCTGTACCCCTCAGAAAAGCAGATCCTGGTGATTGAGGAGGCGTATGCCCTGTAATATATCTGGGCCACCCCACACTAGTAAGGTAGCTGACAGATATCAAGGACTAAGGTTGTGACCTACAGTCTCCAAAACATGACTTTCGCCCCAGCGTCCAGGGAAAACGGGAGGCCAAGGCAGATACTCAGTCTTGGTCAACTGACCAGGGGCACATGTATCTTTGTGCACTTGGGAAACTGGCTAGGGGTGTATGTGCAGTCCTTCTTCAGGCGGCAAGAGGCACATAAAGATTATGCCCCTAGGATTACTGTGAGTGGACTGGCAGTCAATCCCGATGCCATTGGTCTGGTACTCAGGGATTATGCCACCCTTGCAGTATCCTGCCCTAGCAACCTCAGCGACCCGAATGGGCGTCCCTTTGTTGGGCTCTGTGGTGGGCAAGGCCTGCAGGCAGCGAATAATAAATCCCCCAAAAATTTGGCAGCAAATCAGAGGCTGGGGGCCTCATCAAATAACCGCACCCCTTTACCTTCTTCTCTTTCTTTGACACGTTTTGAGCCATAAGATGGTGGGCTCGGTCCCACCCAACTGAGTTGGCCAGCTGCCACTGAGCTGATGGAGACAAGTACAGCTCCACCCCTCATTGATTCTATGGGTCACATAACAGCCTATCTTCCCATTGATTTGAAATGTTGATCCTAAGTACTTTACCTCCTACACCTTTTTCCCCAGTTCGAACCCTGGAGAATATGTCCCCATTGTTTTCCTGACCATCCCAATTGAAAGCTAACCATAAATAAATACTAAAGCACAGTAAATATATTTGATTTTTAAATTCATTTGAAGTACTCCACCAAGAAAAGCATACCCATGTGTGCACGGGGTAGAATAGGCACGCTGCATACCTGCATGCCATAAAAGGCGACTAAAAGAAGTGACTTTCTTGTGCCCCTGACTGGACAAAACCACTATCGTCATTGCCCGTGACTTGTGTCATGGACTGGATGAAACCATCATCATGGTTGTTAGTGACTTTCTTGTGTCCTTTACTGGACGACCCCACTATTACACTTTGACCTGTTCTTGGTCGATGTAGGCTCCTCACTGAGGTGACTGTAAAAAATGCCTACCCATGTGTTAGCAATGCATGGAGAACCATATCATTTGGAAAACTGGATCCTGGTGATTGAGGAGGCATATGTCCTGTGAGGTCTCTGGGCTGTGAGGTGGCTCACAGCCATCGAGGACTAACGGTGCAACGTGCAGTCCCAACACATCACTTTGTCCAGGGAAAATGGTCGGCCAAGGTGGATACCCAGTCGAGGTCAACCGGCAAGGGGTGCACAGGTTTATGCCCCCTAGGGCTACTGTGAGTGGCCTGGCTGTTAACCCTGATGTCATTGGTATGATACTAGAGGATTATGCCTCCCTTGCAGTTACCCGCTGAAGAAACCTTGGTGGCTCGAATGGCTGTCCCTTTGTAGGGCTTCATGGTGGGTGAGGACTACAGGCGGCAAACGTTAAACACCCCAAAGTATGGAGGCAAATCAGAGACTGGGGGCCTCATCAAATAACCCCATGCCTTTATCTTCTTCTCTTGCCTTGACTTGTGTTGAGCCAGAAGATGGCAGGCTCGGTCCCACCCAACTGAGAGGGCTGACTGCCACTGAGCTGATGGAGACGAGTACTGCTCCAACTAACAGGCTGCAATCCCCAGTAAGCCAACTGGATCAGGGAACGCACCTGTGGCGTCTACAGCATTGGCAGCTGCACTTAACAAGAGGCAACAACCTCTTAGCCTTAAGGTGCAGGGCCCCACCCACAATGTGAAGCATGTTTCTGCATCTAAGGTCTTCTTTCTATCCTCCCTGGTTTCTTTCCATATCTGGAGAGGATGGTGCAGCCTTGGGGAAGGCGTCGCCCTTCCTTATTGCTAAAGCCATCAAGGGCATTGCCAGTGATGTAACTTTGCTGAAGAAACTGCACAATGGGTCCTTGTTGGTGTAGGCATCTGCCCCCTACCAGATTGAGGCATTACTGAAAATGCAGAAGCTTGGCGACTTCCCTGTCTCACTTCACCCGACTTCCTCTTTTTGAGAAAGGAAGACTTTATTACAGCAAAAAAACTTTGTATCAACAAAAACTATGAAATAGACAAAACTGCCAAATTTAAACCACCAAGCAGAAGTTAACATAAGGATTAATCAGGCCATCACTGGAACGAGGTTATTGAATATTCCATGTACAACATCCAATCAGGAGTCAAGCTATGATGGGACCCCCTCCATCCTGACCCAGAGAGGAATACATAAAAGGAGATGCTAAAGAAGGAAAAGGGGTGCATGCCACACACCTCTCTCCATGAGAGGAAGTAGACAGAAGTGGAGGACAGATCAGAGATGTCTCCCAAATGCCTGAAACTCAACACCAAGACAAACTCCTGGGCAATGCCAAGCCCTAAGCTGTCTGAGATGACATCCTGAGGATCACAAGCATTCAAGTCACCTACAAGGACACCTCCATGATGATGGCCCACCTCTGCTGGCTCAGATAAGAATACCAAAAAGACATTTCTTTTTCTCATTGTTTGTAATAGCAATATATCACACTGAAGCACCTCTTTTCCTATTATTATGTTAGCAAGAATTAAATTTAAATTTGTGTTATGCACCTATGGAGTTTGTAAATCCAAAAATTAAAAGAATTCCTTTTTTTAAAAAAAAAATGAATTGTTTTTGCTATATTAAGCCCACATTGGGGAAGAACCTAGGGACGGGACCATTTCAACTGTAATCAAGGTAAGCAGATATCAGTTTCTTAGTGTTACAGTATTTTGCAGTTCACACAACGTTTATTATAACTTCCTGATCACTTAATGAATGCAATTTGCTACCTGAATTGTTCCTTAGCTGATCACTAATTTATGTTCCATAGACAGTTATGAGAATTAGATTAATCCTTTACTACATTTATTTGTATGTGATAAGAGTGATACCTACACAGTTTGCATTTTCACCAGTCCTTTTTTGTTCCATTTGTGGACATTATTCAAGAAGCTGTCCAATGTCAACTGCTGTTGTCTGGTCTTCAGGATTTTTCAGCAGTGACTGATAACATTATTGTTTTAGAGATACCCAAGCCAATTGACCCCAGTCTGGTTTGAATGTCATTCTAAGACTTATCGTTCTGACATCCTCCCATTTCTTCTAAAGAACTTTAATGGCAAACGTCGGTATTGGTCCTCTTTCATTTCCCACTGCTAACTGCTCATTGTTCAGGAGTTGTCATCTTTATTCACTTCTAATTCAAGATCCCTAGCAGTTGACGCAATTTCGTTCATAATCTCAGAGGCACCATCTCCATATTCTAGAATGCAGGCTAGACGCAACTTTCACTAAACAGAATTCAATTGTCATTGATTGACGCTTGACCATAGTTTGTCAATGGCCTTGAGAGCTTGAAAAATATAAAATTTTTCCTTCCAAAACGTTTTTAAAAGAGAACTAACATACTTCAAAACAATGATGAAACAATGCATGAGTGTACAATTTCATGAAACCTGCTATTTGGTTTTGGAGGCAGAAACCGAACTGATAGCCAGTGATAGTTGGTGTGTATGGCGCCTGCACGTGCAGGGCCACATTCTACACATCCGCAAACTGCTAAATAGAGAATTCAGAAAATAAATTGGGAATTCTATTTTCTGAATTCAAGAGTTCTGAAACGGCTTTCATGGCGATCAGGCAGATGATTTTACTTTTCTAAATATTTGGTTGTATTTCTCTTATTGTATTATTTAATTCATTAAACATTAACAGTTCCTGAGCCATACATACTAAGACCAGGCTTAACTTATTTATTTACCTTTCATGGTAACCTGCCAATTTTCACTGCAGATATTAATTTGTGAACGTGATTACACCAGTATATCATAACTGAGTGAGCCTTAGTAGTAATAATAGTATAGTTTGGATTTTCACAAAATATGGCTGCCATTCCAATGCCATCAGTGGCACCATTGTTGGAGCATGCCACCTTGGACCCATGGAGTCTCACTACCTGGAAACAGCAGTTGATGTAATGATGGAGTTGATCGATGGTCAGGGCACTCCAGATAAGAAACTGTTGAGCAGGGTCCAGATCAACATCATGTGTGCACATCTTGGCTCTGAAGCTGCACGACGCTTCATGAGCAATGCAATGCCAGCCGAGTTCTTCACAGCTATTAGAATCATGTTTGAGCAGTCAGTGCCACAAGCTGTCACATTTTTTCTGTCTATGCACCTGTAAGCAAGCCCTGAGTGAATCGGTCACAGAATGCAATTATTCTGGGTTTCGAAGGATTGAGGAAAAGCATTTGCTCCATTTTCTATGAATAAGGAAAAAAAAATTGCCTGCATTGAATTTGCTCACTCAAGAAGCATTTGCTTCAATAGGCGTTACATTCAAATGCACTGTTTTGACAGAATGCAGACAACACTCACGTGGTAACATGTCTTCTGAATTAATTGCACATCTGGCAAAATGTGCAACTGGCAACATTGGAGTGTGGATGTGTTTTTTTACCCACTGAGTAACCTTACTATGAATCCCTAACTTGGATATTTTTGGAACAACTTGTCATGGGGTACCATGACAATATATCGCCCTTGGGTCCATTCAGTGGTACAACATGGGTACCCGACCCTGACTTAGGTGGGAAAACGGTTGGGAGCTGCTTTTCTATAAAGAAAATCAAGAAGCACACTCCATTTGAGCAGGAAAACTCATTGAATGATAGGTAGACGGCAGCTAATGCTCTCTTGCATTTCGTATAGCTGACGGCCAGATTAGCTTTTCAGAAGTGCAGCCAAGTTCCGTTGGACACACCAGTTCCCATGAGATCACCGAAGTTAAGCAGCGAAGCCCACGTTAGCACAACATGGGTGGTTGGTAAAGAAAGTTGGGTGCTGCAAATATCCCCTCTCCTACGTCCTCTACACTTACCTCCTCATCTCCCGCGGGCAGTCACCTATAGTTCGTCCTGTTATGGCTGCTTGGCTTACTCCCCAACCCATGAAATTAATGCAGCAATCCAGAAACTGAGGCAACTTTTGTTTTCGGTTTTTGTTTGGAAACGGACTTTTTGTATACTGAGGTGTTTCAAAACCGACACTCCTCTGTACTAAATTGGTGATGCTTTTCTATCAGCAGAATATGCTGGTATGTTCCTCATTAAATGCAAATGTCGTATCAATACTACATTTCAATGGAAATTGTGCTACATGACTTTTGAAATAAAATGTAAGGTAGCTTACTTTGATTAGCTTGCCTCTTGACAGTTTTAGACCTGAAACGAAATCATATAATTATTACCTTCAAAAAATCTTTCCCCACCCTTGTAATGGTCTGATGCCCATATTTTTCCATTGGGACACATGGGCGACCTATTACGTGTTTTACCTAGTCGGACTGATTTGGCTGATCTTATGATACCTTTATGGATTCGATCATCTGTTCATTTCATTGGTTGGGGCACTTTTCCTTCTAAACTTCAAAATTGAAAAAATGTACACGTCCCACATAGAAAGGGCACTTATAAGTGACATCGTACACACCACATGAGTAGTGCAGATATTCCACTAGGTTAAGTAGACTGAAGCCTAGGGCCCCAATATTTATGGGCTTCAAAGCTTAAGATAAAGTCCTGAAAAGGGCTTGAAAAGGGCCTCAAAATTGAAATAGCCTAGGGCATCTCAATATCTAAATCCCGCACTGCACATGAGGTATGGCTTTACTTCCCATCTTGCAGACTGGGCATGTGGAACCTCTCTCATGCTCTAAAAGAAGTAGGCGTTTTAAAGATATGTAGTTCAGCCCGCCACTGAGGCGTTTTAAAGCACATCGTTTATTTGGCTCTAGCTATATTAGCTGCAATGTTAACCTCTATTTGAATTAGATGGATTAATCTGTGTTTTCAGCCTCAAGTTTGAAGTTGCCCATTTACAACTAGCCTTTCAATCCCTTAGTAGGGCCAGTTTGTGAGTGGGTGCCTGCCCTGTGTGCAACGTTGCGTACTATTAATAGACCTTCTGTCAAAGGGCGAAGGTTTTCCTTTCCATTGGCAGCTTTCTTGCTGCCATTTGGACTGCTTTATGCTTGAAGTTCTCATGTCAGACTCCATTGATCAACAATTCAGGTTAAAACTCTGTGGGGGGCATTGGGTGTAGGGGCGTCGCGGAAAAGATTACAGAAGAGGAACTCTTTAGGTCCATTATGGGAATGCCAATTATACAAAACACTATGACGAGGGGTAAACCAAAATACACGGAAGAGCACGTCGTTTGTAATCATAAGTACTGTTTATGGTAGTGTTTGGGATCGACAGGGAAATGCTGGGAGATAGTTGAGAGTAAGGGTCTAAGATCCTGCACACCTGACCCTTCTAAGGGTCATGAAAGAAATACAGAAAGATGTGCAGAAATGGGAAGATAGGCTCTGATGTGATCCATACAATCAGTGGGGGATGGTTGAAGTGGAGACAGGCAAGCAGGGTCCTGGGTGATAGGAGGGTCTCAGAAAAGTTGAAAGTGAAGTTTACAGGGCAGTGGTTAGACCAGGTATGCTATATGGATCAGAGTGTTGGGCAGTGTGGAAGTAGCCAAGGTGTGAATGCTGTGGCACATCAGTGGGCGGTCGAGAGGTGATAGAAATTAAAATTCTAATTCATGACACTGCAAGTAGCCTTATTTCGCCAATATGGCAGTGGAGAGACCAACTCTCACTATTGCATATATTACTAAAAAGCTCCCAAAACCCTAGGCTTAAATTCCTGTGATCCCTCTACAACACTAGTAATGGTAAGAAAGTCCTTGGTAAGAAAGACCAGTAATATGTGTCTGTATGTGCCCTAATCTCCTTCAATTTATGCGAATGATCCTTTCTCCCTTTGTACTTAGCAGGGGACACACATCCCACCAGAGGTCCATCACACCCCAGCAGCAGCAGTCTGATAAACAGACTTATGCTGTGAGATGTATGCTGCTGGCTTGGTGTTTCCCAACCTAATTCCCTGATCATGTCAGACATACTATCCCTGTGAGAAAACCTGTGAAATACAATTCTTGCTGCCCTCCTCTGTATCCTTTCAATCTCCCAAGATAATTCCTGCCTGAAGGGAAACCAAATTGGACTACCATACTCCATAATTGGTCGCACCATTGAAATATATGCTGTTTCCCTCACCTCCCTTGTGCTGTCCCAAAGGACCCTACTAATCAGACGGAGGAATTGACCAGCCCTCCCAACCAATTTATTTATATGATCCTTCCAGATACCTTGGTTATTTAAAATTATTCCAAGATGCTTATGGGTGCCAACTCTCTCAACCCTAACTCCACCTATATAGTAATCAAAGTCAAATAGCTCCCTAGATCTGGATATTGTAAGAATCCTACACTTTTTCAGATTCAATGGCAGTTCCCACTTTACACACCAATTGAATATCTTATTGAGATCCTGTTGTAACTGTGTACAGGATGATAACCCCCCATCTAACACCCGGGCAGTACATGTGTCATCTGCAAATAGTTCAAGGAAGGAACTAATGTCAAATCCTGTCATTCACATAGAGAATGTACAACAAAGGACCCAAAACACTTCCCTGAGGGACCCCTGATGTGGCTGGTTTCCATTCAGACGCACTACCCTTGTACATTACCCTCTGCAGTCTATCAAGCAGATATGACCTTACCCACTGAGTAACCTTGCTATGTATCCCTAGACTTGACATTGTATCCATTCTTTTTTGAGATATCCCATAATAGAGGAGAATAGGATGTGTTCAAAAACCTTGGATACAGCACTCGTTAATGAAACTGGTCTATAGCACTTAGGGTCTGCCGTGTCTCCTGACTTGAAAATTCGTACCACATTAGCCACTTTCCATGATGATGGAACAATACCCATGTCTAATTACTTTCTAAATAATTCCACCAGGTAATAGCTAAGTATCCCTGAAAGTCGCTGCATAATAAATGGAGAAATGCCATCAGGACCTGCAGCCTTATGAACCACTGATTTGTATAGTATTTGCTCATTTCCCACCCTAGATATAGTAACCTCATCCATTCCCCCTGGAGAATCACTATCAAGTCCCAGCTGGAAGTTCCTCCTACTGGTTGAACTATCTTTAACCACTGTATCCCTATAACCCTCTTTCCTACACCTCTTCAGATACCCCCAGAAAGCTTTTGGATTTTTCTTAAGCCTGTCTCCCAAAATGTTTTCATGAAAATTCTTATAAGCCTTCTTCATATACACTTTAACCATTTTCCGGGCCTTCTTATAAACTAACTCAGTATTGGCATCCCTCCCTCTCCTAAGTGCCCTCCTAGCCTTTTGCTGGTTCCGCAAAGCTACCTTCACCTCTTTTCTATACCACTCAGGAAAAGTATTATTCCTTATAATCTTAGTGGGGACAGCTAGCTGTTTGCCCTTCTCTAAGAGGGTTAGGAATCGTTGCCAAGATTCCTCAACACCACAGGTATTAACAATGGTATAGAAATCATTTAACTCATATTCTAGATATGATTTAAAATATTCCCAATTTGCCTTATTGTATTGGTATGCCACCCTGTCTGGTGCCACCAGTCTAGGTAACCTTTTAGCTATCTCCACCCTTACCCCTGCATGGTCACTAATTCCTTCAATACACTCTACAGTGTTGATAGAGCTGGGCACATTTGTAAATACTAAATCTAAAATTCCTCCTTTATCATGTGTAGGCATTGTCACAATCTGTTCCAATCCATTATAGTACAACTGTTCCAAAAATAGGTTCAGAGCACCTGATAACCTGGAATTTGAATTAGGCTGCATACAGCCTCAATCCAACCCTGATAAATTGAAGTCCCCTCCAAGAATTACTAGTGGTACCTTCTTGTTTTGATATATATGCTCCAGTGATTGCGACAGTCTTGTAAGTGGGAGTGGATCATCACCTGGTGGACGATAGAAGCCGACTACATAAATTCCCCCACCATGAGAGCTTGCAACATGACAACATACCATTTCACAATCTTCCTCATATTGTAGTTCCCTAGAGCTCTCCAGGGATTTATCTATTGCTATAAAGACTCCACCCCCTCTGCCTGTTTCCCTATCCTTTCTATAAACTACAAAGTTATCTGAGAAGATCTCTGCTGATTTGATGTCTCCCCTCAACCAGGATAAAGTGCCAATTATGATATCAGCATCTGATGTGGCAGCAAGAGTATTGAACTCAACCACTTTATTCACTATGCTTCTGCAATTCACAAGCAAAATCAATGGATCATTTACTGCTAAAGACTTAGCTATCCCTCTCCTATTAATACCCTTCCTATTGATATTTTGACTCATCCTGGCATAAGATGACTTGGTACCTTTCCTAAAAAATCGACAATAAACTCCTTCATTTTTGTACCAATCCTTGAGACAGCCCTTGCATTAAAATGAAACCCATCAACAGCAAACAAATGTTGGAGATCTGAGAGCATGCTCTGTAATCCAGTAGTTTTGCCCCAATGGCGTGACCTTCAGAAAACATCCTATTATTGATCCATCTGGCCTTTGCTGCCGTTAACCTGCCTTTATCCTGTCGTTCCACAACAGGACACAGCATAACTCTTGCCTTGGGCCTAAATCTTTTTACCTCTTTAGCTATATCCATAATTCCCTTCAGAAATTCAACTGCAGGTTTATCAAGAGTTATATCATTTGATCCTATATGTAAAATCGTCATGCAGTCCTCCTTTTCCCCTTTCATAATACCTTCAATCCTATCCTTTATGCCTTCCAACCTTGCATCAGGAAGGGAAGCAACACTAACACCCCCTCTCTGTAGCCGTTCTGGTAGAGCCCAGCTATCAACACCCCTTAAGTTTGTGTCCCCAAGTCCAAGAATGGATTTGCCAGGGGATGGGTTTTGTACACATGTAGAGCCCTCTTCACTAACCTCTGCCAATCCTCCACAGGTAGAAACCTGGGGTATTGAGGCAGGCAAGTGGCTATCTTCTGCATCTGATTCCCTAACCCCCTTCCCTTGCAATGTGGGTGTCATTTGTTGATGATCCAGTATCTGAAATTCCCCTGCCACCTTGAGGCTCTTTGACTTTTTGCTGAGGCCCCCTTTATTACCTGATGGCGTCACCAATATACTGGGTGAACTAGATGGTGACGCCATTGGCGTCCCAACCTTACCCTTGGTTAAACCAGCTGCTGAAGAGCTCGAACCCAGGATGGTAGCCTGTAACTTGCTGATATCCATCTGGATGTTAGAAAGCTCCAATCTTAGGAGCTTGCATCCACCACACTCTGCAACTTTCTTTGGAGGCATAGTAATATGATCTCTCAAAGTGCTGATCTCTCAAAGGAAATTCCTAAATATTGTACCACACCTAAAAATTTAGCCAACCCTAATTCCTTTAGAATGCATCCCAAAAGAAACACACCATGTGGCGCCCTGTGTAGTTATACCATATGCAATCATCAGGAATTTCTTAATATTAGTTAAAAGCCAAGTGATAACACTTGTGTCAAAATTAGAGAATATATATTGAATAAATATAAAAAAAACCCTACAAAAAAAAACAACCAATTAAAACCAAAGATTCAGCCTACCAACCTGGAGCTCACTATGTATGGAAGCTCACTAAAATTAGGAATGATTAGAGATTTTGGGCAAACGATGTAAACGTAAAACTGAGCATACTTAAAATTCTTACGTTTACGTTTTATGTAGCTATTAGAGAGTTTTCTGGCTGCAGTTCTATCTGTCATATGCTACACAATGCAGGCGAATCACAAACTGTGCAGACGCAGTTGTCAATTCGTCTGCATTATGTAGCGTATGTCAGATAGAACCGCAAAAAGAAAACTCTCTATAGTTAGGGCATGTCAATTTAAAATAGTGTTGCCAGAATGGTGAGCCACACCAAGGATTCTAATACAAGGAGTGACAGTTCCGCCCATTTCTTGTCTTCATACCTGAAGAGTGCCATCTAGTAGATGGAGTTTACAAGCCACTTGTTTTCACATGCTAGCTTGCTTATTTACAAGTTTACGTCATCATCATCATACCCTCATCCCCCCTGCAGGAGGGTCGGGTCTGTGGGTTCTGGCCCTCCACTCCCGTCTATCCCCCACCAGGTCTACGTCCACCCCACACGCCACCATATTCTTGCAAACAACCTGCTCCCACGTCTGCTTCGGTCTCCCCCTGCCCCGAGTGCTACCGACCACCCGCATTCCTAGGATGGCCATAACAAGCTTCTCGTCTCCTCTCCTCATTACGTGTCCATACCACCTCAGCCTATTCTCCCTCATTTTTTTGGCGATGTCCACCACACCCAGGCTACCCCTAATACAGGTAGTCATTGACTTACGACCGCAATTGGTTCCAACAGACCGGACAGTAGGCTATACAGCAGCAGTCTTCAAACTGTGTTCCATGGAACCCCAGAGTTCCGCAGTAAACCTCTTGGGGTTCTGCAAGTCAAAATAAAAATTCGTAGCTGATTCATTAGCAATGACAAGATATACTTTTCTTAAGCTGGGATGGGGCTCCCCTAAAACATAGTTCAAAGGGTTCAGTGAGTCGACAATGTTTGAAGACCACTGCTATGCAGAATGTACCGTACTGTACCATGAAATCATCATCACACCCTACTCAAGTCTGTGGCTAGGTCAAGTCTGCAGGTTCCAATCCTTCCCCCCCATCCGCCCCAGATGGGAGCCTGGTTGTAGGCTTGTCAGCCTTGTGCCTCCTCTTGTAGCACCACTTGATGCTCCCCTCGTCTTGTAGGCTTTGTTCCTCCTTCCTTCCATCTTCGGCAAATATCAAGCACTGAGGGACCTATTCCCCTACTCCTGCCAGCAGCTCAGCCATGACTGATGTCATCCCCATATAAAATTATTTTCAACTTTCAAGGCATGTTAAACTGAACAATTTATGTCTATGTTAAAATTGTGCAGCAAGCAGTTTTAAATTATTATTAAGAAAATCAAATTAAGTGAATAACTGCATGATTAAGATGGTTAAAATATATGTAGCACCTGTTTTGTAAACTCCATCCACTTGGGGCGCCACCGTCTAAAACTGCGACAGAAAAGTCAATGGGAAAGGGGCGGAGCTGGTACTCCTTATAGACTCCTTGGCCACACTGTGGCACTGGCAGAATTATGAATGACGATCCCAACCACGTATGCTCTGCATGATAATTGAAATTCGCAGAGCAGCATTATTATTGGGGCAGCCTAGATTCGTTGCATGTTCCAAACAGTTGAATAATTGATAAATTTGTGTTTAGGGACAAGCTAAAATTTCCAAATACAGTCAGGGCTCTTTTTATGCGGGGGATACGTTCCTCAGAAAATCGTATAAAAAGAATTTGTATAAAATGAGACTATAAGTCTATGGGAAAATGAGGATATGTTGCATAATTTTTAAATTTCGCATAACTCCGAAATAACGAATTAAAGTGAATGTACAACCGCATAAAAAAAGTTTGTTGATGCTAAAGAAAATAGGTTTCTTAATAAATTTCTTTGGGAAGCTGAAAAAGATTTATATGAAACTTAAATAAAATTGATTTCAATTCAATTGTCTATCTGGTAAGGGTATACACCATCTGCAAACTGTAAATAACTTTCATCATCAGAAATCAATCTCTTTGCAATAGATCTCTTTGATATAGACCAGTGGTGGCGAACCTGTGACCCACCCGAACGTGAATCATATCTAGTGTATCATATCATGGTGTGTGGGTTGAACGGGGACCTGGAGGTTAGAACCCATAGATCCGACCCTGCCACTGGGATAAGGGTATTATGATGATGTTCTCTATTTGCTACTTTAATAAACTAATATATTCATTATTAATAATAATAATTTATTCATAAAATTAAATAGTAATTGCAACTGATCCACAGACAACTGTTTTGCTCTTTTTTCGTGGTATTGTGACCCGTCTTCAAAAAAAAGGTTCACCACCACTGATATAGACGATAAATTTTCACAAATATATTTTTTTCTCACTCTCTGCAGACTTTTGTTTGGACCCGTCATACCCGTATCCCACTTGTGGCAGGGTCGGGTCTGCAGGTTCCCTGAACATGTTCTGATTGGTGACACTCCAGTCAGGCATATGGAACACACAGGGATATTGGCTGGGTTGTCTGTGAGGGGATGCCGGTGTCATACGTCAGTGTCCGGGGTCGACTTGAAAGTGTCCGGTGGGACACTTTGAGACAATTTTTGAGTATAGTTCGCGCACCCGAAGAGTGCAGTTGGGAAAAATGAACTGCCCCAAGACCACACTTGACCAAGCTTTGAAGAGCATTGTAAAACTTGAAATGAATGGGCAATGGGATAAAGGCCAAAGGGATGGACCCCACAGGCCAGAGAGGGTGTCAAACGGGTGAGAGGTGGGAGCTGAGGTAGTGTGTCCGTCTGGGTGCAGACAGATGTCACAGCAGCTGCCTTGGCAGCACCTGCATAGGACACCCCACGACTGGGGGGCCCTGGCAAGGCTAGCAGCCGCCATGCATCCTGAAAGCTGATACCCTTCTGGACACACAACTCCTGGATCGTACGTTCCTGCAGCCACGTGGGGCAATCCCAAGAAGTAGCAGGGTGGTTGCCCTTACACTTTATACAAAAAGGGGCAGTCTTACAAGACTCAGGGGAGTGGTCACCCTGTCCACAAGTGCCACACATGGCCATACAGGCAAGCGGAGGTAGCTAGCCATGCTGTAATCTGGCACCTTGGGCTTACCAAAGGTCAGCACCACGGTGTCAGATGGGCAGGATTCTCCATCCCGTCGGACAGCCACCACATCGTGGTCCCTGATCTCCTCCGCTATTTGCTCTTCTGATTCCTCATGTAGGTCAGCCCCAGTTTGGGCATCCTTCCTGCAGGAGAATGGTGTCCCACAGGGGAGCGTCTTGAGTGTGACACTCTTTGCTGTTGCAGTGAACGGCCTACCATCCTCCGTTCACCCCCCAGTAAAGTCGTCCCTCTTTGTGGACGACTTCTCTATTAGGTACCGGGCTGCCACGATGCATAGCATTGAGCGTCAGCTGCAACTGGCACTAAATAATGCCAATGAGTTTGCCACCTCTCGTGGCTATAAGTTCTCCCCTGACAAAACAAATGTCATGCACTTCTGTCGTAAGTGCAGGCTTCACCCTGAGCCTCAGCTTACCCTTAAAAACCGCCTCCTCCCAGTTGTAGAGGCAGCCCAGTTTCTTGGTCTCCGTTTTGACAGCCGTCTGACATGGGTCCCGCACTTGAAGGAGCTGAAGGCTAAGTGCCTTCACTCCCTGAATATTCTGCGGTGCCTGCAGGGAACTGGTTTTGAGGCAGATCGAACGATGTTGCTTCGGCTCTACAGGTCACTCGTTCGATCACGTCTCGATTATGGCTGCAGCGTATATGGCCTGGCCACTCCATCTACTCTCCAGATGCTGGACAGTGTTCATCACGCTGGCATCCGGTTATCCATTGGGGTGTTCCGCACCAGTCCAGTACTCAGAGTCTGTGCTGAGACTGGTGAACCACCACTATATGTGTGGCGGCAGTACCTTGCAGCTGCATATATTTTGTGGCTGAAAGGTCAGCCACAGCACCCTACACACCCGGCCGTCATTAGTAACACTATGAGACGGCCATTTGACCGCCGCCCAGCGGTTCCCCCTCCATTCTGTGTGCGGTTGATGGACGGTCTTACCGGGCCTGGGTATGACTATGCCTAGGGTGAAGCATGTGCTGCCGGCCTCTGTGCCACCCTGGACAAGAGTTTGGACGCCTCTCTCTGACCTATCAGGGCCATGTTTTTATTTACACAGATGGGTCGAAAGATGGCTCCTCGGTGGGTTGGTCAGTCTTTACAACTGGTCATCTCATAGGGGCCGCCTTCCAGGCGTCGCCAGTGTCTTAACTGCAGAACTCACAGCTCTGCACAGGGCACTGGAGCTCATCCAATTATTGAATGACAGACACTTTGATGTTGCGACTGACTCCTTAGGGCAGCCTCACACTGGAGCCGACTACGAGCGACTTTTAGTCATCCATAGTCGTACAAATATGCACAAACGATCCCATTCCTTGTTTCCCTATGCATCCTCTCACTTTGGCTGCGACTCAGTCGTCCAACTACGTGCATACACTTCTGACTTGTGACTAGATCTGAACTGGTTGGGAATTTTCGTCCGACTCTGTGCAACTTGCACAGTATCTTTTGTTTTATATGTTTCTTTTGCGCTTCTTATCAATGCTGCAGAGCATGAGTGGGATTTTTCGGAAGCAAGTCGTCTGACCAAGTCGTGCATAATGTGAACACTCAAGTCGTCCAACTAAGTCGTGCATCGTCGGAGTCGCACATAGTCGGCTCCAGTGTGAGGCTAGCCTTATGCTCCCTTCAGCTGTTGCACACCCTATAAGGCAGACATGCCATCGTCCAGAGTGTGCACAGATTGCTGCTTGTGATTCGTAGGCAGGGCAAGACAGTGTTGTTCATGTGGGTCCCGGGCATGTTGGCATCATGGGCAATGAGAGGGCGGATGCCCATGCCCGTCAGGTGGCCCACTTGCCAGATATACCTAACACTGCTGTCCCCTCCTCTGATGCTCTCCTAATGTTGTGGCAGGCCGTCCATGAACAATGGCGGGCCCAGTGGTTTGCGGAGACCACCAACAAACTCCGCACACTGAAGGACACCCCAGAGCACTGGGGGTCCTCGTGCCACCAGTCATGGAGGGAGGAGGTTGTGCTTGCTTGGCTTCGGATCGGTCACACGTTCCTCACCCACTCCTACATTTTACGGGGTGAGGAACAGCCATGGTGTGACTTCTTTTGGGAGCCTCTCACAGTGGCACCTTTCACTGTGAGAGATACCACGAACTGAGATGGCGACTGAGAGTCAGTCGGGAGCTCTCTGCCTCACTTGGGGATTACCCCCTGGGGGTTGAGAGCTCGCTTGTAGTTGTGAAAGAGGCTGGCCTCTTTCACAAAATTTGAATTATACACTGTTTGCTTTTGGACATCTGTGAATTTATTCTTGATTTATTTTGGCTTTTGCCTTTTTATTTCTGTGTCTGCTTTGGCTTTTGCTGTGTGTATTGTTCTGTCTGTTTTGGCTTTTGCCACTTTTACTGTTATGTCTGTGTCTGTTATGGCTTTTGCCGTGTGTATTGTCTGTCTGTTTTGGCTTTTGCCACTTTTATTGTTGTGTATGTTTTGGCTTTTGCCATGCTGATTATGTCTGTTTTGGCTTTTGCCGCATTTATTGTTATGTATGTTTTGGCTTTTGCCGTATTTATTGTTATATCTGTTTTGGCTTTTGCTACTTTTGCCTTTCTGTGTTTTTTGGCTTTTGCCTCTAATTATTGTGAAATTTTATTGGGCTATTGCCTTTTTTATTGTTATGATGATTAGTGTTTTGCTGTTATTTATTGCAACCATGGTGGGATGGCCATTTACACCCCCACCATGGTGATTGTCCTTCTGGGCCCTAATGACCTTTGTTGTCGATGGGCCCTAAAACACTAATAAACAAACAAATACAAACTATTTAGTAGTATCACCCTTCCTGTGGCAGGGTTGGGTCTGCAGGTTCCATCCCACCAAACCTATATACTTCCCACCTGCTCCCCATCCACTTCACAGGCTGCCATATCCTTATGTACAATGTGCTTCCAATTTTGCTTTGGTCTCCCCCTTCTCTGGGTGCTTCCAACCACCTGCCGTCCTGAAATTGACATAACAAACTCCTCCTCCCCTCTTCTCATTACATGTCTGTACTACCTCAACCTATTCCCCCTGATTTTTTGATGATGTCCACCACTTCCCAGGGTACCTCTAATAAAAATCATTCCTAATTCTATCACCTCTTGACACCCTACTCATGTACCAAAGCTTTCAGATCTCAGCTACTTGCCTTCTGTTTGTGGCTATTCCTCACTGCCAAACACCCTGTTCCATAGCATAGGTGGCCTAACCACTGTCCTGTAGAACTTCCCTTTCAACTTGATTGGGGCCCTTCTATCACACAGGACTCTGCTGGCCTATCTTCACTTCAGCCACCCTCATTGATTCTGTGAGTCGATCTCCTCATTGGTTTGGAAATTTGATCCTGAGTACTTTACCTCTTGCACCTTTTTCACCCATTTGTTACTTGAATGTACATCACCATTATTTTTCTGTCCTTCCCAATTGAAAGCTAAATACTCTATCTTTTAAATGCTTATCTTTAGACTTCCCTTTTCTATCACTCCTCTAATGTCGTTTAGTCACTTCTCTCTAAGTGTTCTGATATCAGCACTAAGGTGCCTATTTTCCTACTCCCGTAATCAGTTTGTGCATAATAGGGATGAAAAGGTATGGACTAATTGCTGAACCTTGGTGCACCCTTACTTTTACTGGGAATCCCCCAGTATTCCTCCAAAGAGCCCTTATCCTAGCTATTGAGCCTTCATACATATCTTGAACTATTCAAATAAACCCTTCTCCTTCTTCTTTTTCGTCACCCTGTTAGGGTGAGTAAACTGCTGCACTCTTTGGTTGTAGTGGCGAATCAAATCAAATACATCCAAATTCCCATTGTTCCACATATGAAACAAAAATTTTATTTCTGCAGTAATTGTGAGTGTTTTAAAATACAACAGTGGATAACACACTACTGCCTCAGATATTGATTGCACTTAGCAATGCAAGTGACAAAAATTTTAAAAAAAATTATAAAGGAAGAAATTTTACTTACTGATTAATAGACATTGTTTTCAACCAAGAATTCAATCAAATAAACCCCTGTCACTGACAATAAGTAAGTTGAAACAAATATAAACTAAAAATATTTTTTGTACATGGCTAACCTCTACTTAGGACCTTTACCAAAAAAGGAAAATCCTTACATTACCTAGAGGAATTAAAAATTATAAAATGGTATGTTCCAATATTGGCACTATGGGCAAAAATGGGTTATTAGGGAGATTGAGCGTACAGTTACCGATAACCATTTGTCCTATAAGCAGACGAAATTTAAGGTGTGCATGCTCCACAAATAAAATTAATTGTTCGGAGCATGCGTAACTTAAGTGTCGTCTGCTTATAGGACAAATGGTTATCGGTAACTGTATGCTCAATCTCCCTAATAGTACAGTGTTATTTAAAAAAGATACTTAAATAAAGCTGCATAATTTTCTTTTTCAATAAAAATCAAATAATTTTATTTAAATTTTAATAGCATATTGGGTAGCAAACAAGTACTGTATGTACTGTATGCAATGTACTGTATGTTCAAACAAGTTCAAGAAGCAACCATTTTTAAATTCTGCTTTAATATTTCAATAATTGTGTAAATATTTTCAAAGACCACACCAGAAGTGTGAAGCCCTCTATGATCAGTTAGAGACCAAGGAAGGGGACAGGGAGATAGGGAGGCCAAAGATATTGCCCAAGTCATAAAAGTGAAGGATAGCAAAGGTAGGGCCCTGTTTCCCCCATCTCACATAAAGAAGTGCATAGGTTGCCAAGCAAGCCTGGGTGACACAATAAAAACAGCTTTTTGGGATTATTTTGATAACGTGGTACAGTCAGTTGACAGTGCAATTAGACAGGGCAAGGGAAATGAGTGACAGATTATTGGGGGTTACTTTAATGCACAAGTGGATAATGAGGGTCTGGGATATGAGGAGGTACATGGGGGATGTGGGTATGGGATGATCACCTTGAGGGGCAGAAGGTCCTTGAGACAGCAAGAGTACATGGCCTTGCATTAGCCAATACATGGTTTAAGAAGAGGGAGAAGCCTTTTTCATGGATAGGAAGCAGCACAGGGCAGAGATCTGAGACTGCTGGATGTTACCCAGTGAGCATTGCCAGAAGGATAGTGGCCATAAGTTGTTCATGATAGAATTACTAATGAAGGAGACAGATTATTAGCAGTTATTAGCTGGTGGAAGTTGCCCACCAATGCACATGAATTCTAGCAGGAGGTTCTCAGCCAGGTCAACTGGGACTGGGATGGGTCAGCCAATGCCATGTGGGACAGGGTTGCTAGGAAGATTAGGAGATGTGGAGAGGCACTGAGGTAGGGGTAGAGTAGATGTAACTTATCAGGGTGGGCAGACATGGTTGTGGAATGAGGAGGTGGAAGCTGCCATCAAACTAAAGAAGGTAGCTTTCCAAAGGTGGAAGGAAATATGGTATCAGGTTTCCAATACAGACAATGTTCAGGCAAAGAAAATCGCCAGGACGACCAGAAGTATGAGGGCTTATATGAAAGGTTGGGGGCAAAGGAAGGAGAGAAAGCAGTTTTTAGACTGGCCAACACCAGGGATAGAACTAGTAAGGATGTTACTGGGGCTATAACAGTCAAGGATACCAATGGTAGTGTTCCAACAAGCAGAGGTGATCAAAAGGTGGGAGGACTACTACCACAGCCTCTTAAATACTGCTACCTTTGCAGCAGTCACAGAAAGCAACCCAATCACTCCACTGGCAGTGGACAAGGTGAGTGCAGAGGAAATATTCACAGCCCTTCAAAAAATGAAAGGTCACAAAGCAGTAAGCCTGGATAAGTTCCCACTGATTTTTGGTGCATCTTGGAGACCACAGGAATTACATGACTAGGGAATCTCTTTAATAAATTAGCAAATGGGGACAGGATGCCATTGGATGCCAGACAACAGAGTTGGATAGTTCCACTGCTCAGGGGCAAAGGTGATGCCCAAAACTGTGGAAAGTATAGAGGCATAAAGCTAATGGGCCATTCTATGAAGTGGTGGGAGCAAGTCATAGAATGTCGCTTAAGAGACCACATTAGGGTTTGGGGAAACCAATTTGGGTTTATGTCTGGTAGGTCCACCATGGAACCAATCTTTATTCTATGACAGATGATACAGATGCATAGAGTAACAAAGAAGGACCGCTATGCAGTATTCACTGACCAGGACACTAGACAAATGCTATGTAGCGTTTTAGAAAGAAAGGGGTTGATGAAGGCCATATTAGGATAGTGCAGGATATGTATGAGGGTTCCATTGCTCGGGTGAGGACAGCATGGGGAAACACTGCATGCTTAAACGTTCAGGTTGGTGCGCATCAAGGATCAGCACTTAGCCCCTATCTATGCACTCTAGTAATGGATGAGCTGCTGACGGGAATAAGGTATTTGCTGATGATGTGGGAAAGCTTGAGGGGACTAAAGAGGATACCCAAAATGGCCTACAAGACATTAAGACAGGAATGGAAAGAGGGGGTTTTAAAGTAAACACAAAGAAGATGGAGTACCTAGCTTTCAATTTTAGTGGCCAGGGGCAAGAGAGCGAGATCCTTTGTGGGGGTGAGGGTAAACCAGTGGTGCAACGGTTTCGTTACTTAGGATCACCTTTCCAGAGCAATGGGGAGATAGATTCTGACGTGACCCATAGGATTAATACAGGATGGCTGAAGTGGAGGCAGGCAAGTGGAGTCCTGTGTGACCGCCAGGTCCCAAAAAGTTAAAAGGCAAAGTTTACAGAACGGTTGTTAGGCACGCTATGCTGTATAGTTCAGAGCGTTGGGCAGCAAGGAAGAGCCATGAAAGGAGAATGCAAGTGGCTGATGCAAATTTAGCACTGCATGACTGGGGTGTCATGAGTTGACAGAGTCCAAAATGATAATGTAAGAGGTAGCTTGGGGGTGGGAGACATCTCGGAAAAGATGATGGAGAAGCACCCGGGGAGACTGAAGCAGACGTGGGAGAAGGTTGTCCATATTGATATGGTGGTGTGTGGGGTGGGCAGGGACCTGGTGGGAGAGGGCTGGTAGTAGAGGGCTAGAACCTGCAGACCCGACCCTGCCACAGGCGGGATAACAGAATGATGATGATGTGCATTTCTAATTGGCCCCCTCTATTCTTGTATATTTTGACGCGAAAATTAAGATGTGAAATTTCGGAAAATGTGAAAATGAAAGACTTACGGTGTAATACTGTGATCCAAAATGGTGGCTGCGGCGTTATTAAAGAAACTTAAAAATATCAGGATTATAATGAAATACATTCTGAAGTAATTCTTCATTTTAATATCGCGACACCAAAACTTATTGAATTTACCATCAGTTTTGAAGCAGCGTTATGAAATGATTTTATATGATATTTACTTATAACTCCACCGTCTACCGTATTTTCTAAGGAAGTACTTACGTACGATTTATTTCCTGACATGCAAAACTCGAGCTACCCTTCCGAATAAATAAATAAGACCCACATTCCATGTCCCTTTTTCCAAATATGAAACAATACGATATTTCTTAGAAAACGAATAAATACCTCTTCCGTCGTGGAATTCAGTTTAGAACATAGGTCTCTAACATTTTTGATTGATGGCCCGGATTAGGAATTTTTTTGAAGGTCTGTGGGCCACAACCCGATTCATGGTGTTTTTTAAGAACATTACACAAATAGTAAATACTGCATTGTAATGGTGTCATAAATCAAATACAGGATTCGCTACAGAGACTAACAATGACATCTGACTGACAGGACTGGCATTTGTTCTTGCTCGATGGCTCAACACTGTTTTATGGATTCCTTCCGCGGGCCGGATAAAATCCACTGGCGGGCCGTAAGATGGAGAGCTATGGTGTAGAATATTCATACCCACTATACCCGTTTTGCCCAGCAACGGATGACGGAGCCTATCACAAGATCTTTGAATGTGATTGATGGGCTAACCGACAAAGAACCCTGGAGGTAGAGCTAGGTTGCCGGGTACCTTAGACAATCTTCACCACTCTTT
>JAAFCE010009126.1:29057082-29124252 GCA_013389805.1 Trigoniulus corallinus | reverse complement strand
TAGTTCGAGGTTCAATAGTGGACCGAGGCGGGTTGGCCCCGAGAAAGCCCCGGGTGTGCCTTCTTTCGGATGGGAAGTAAAACTGAGGTCCCGTGTGGTGTACGATGGCATTTGTACCTAAAAGAACCTTTTCTACTATGCAACGGGCCGATGACGCCAAATTTCGACGTGGAGCTCGTCCTTTGGCGTCCGTGGAATGCTCCAACCAATAGTAGACCTAACCCTATGCACACATCAAGCCTTGTTAGCCACTAGTCAGAAGTGAAATATTTATGTCCATTGGTTCAGTTAGGCCCTCCTAGAAGGGTAGAACCGATTGAACGAACTACAGTCCAACTTACTTATAAGAGACTGGGATAAAAGAGAATCTTGGTTATAAGAGAGCCATTTTGAATTCCCATCTGCATGCCCTAAGCTTTACGTGTTAATGTACATGGTTATAAGAGACTAGGATAAAAGAGAAACTCACCTATGTGAGAGAGAACATTTTGACAATTTTGATTTGTCACTCAGATATAAGAGAATAATTAGACTGAGTGATCCATGCTGAACAGTGTATGTTATGCAAGGCAGACAGATGACGTCCTGCACAGGCATTTTATGATGTGGAGCATATGGTGGAAAGCAAAGCTTTAAAGAAGCAGGTTCAATGCAAAATCACAGATTTCTTCAAATGATTTTTTAATATAGTCATCATCATAATACCCTTATTCCATCTGTAGCCGGTTCAGGTGTGCAGGTTATAGCTCTCCACTCCTGTCAATCTCCCATGGGGTCCCTGTCCACCCCACACACCACCATATCCCTAGAGTGGCTTATTGCATTGGACACACCATTTCTTGTCTGATCACTGAAGTAAAGCAACGCAACCCCAGCTAGTACTGGCACAGGTGACTGCTTTGAAAAACTGGGTACCACTAATACACAAAAATCATCACATTAGTGTAGTCTTTATGCTTCTCTGCAATAGACCTATGCAGTGGATGGAGCTCAATGACCTTGTAGTTGAATGGCTCTAAAACGCCTACCAACCAAACTAACCATATCCCTATGGATCCTTATCTGCATGCAGTCTGGAATATCCCTGTTGTGCATTGTTATTGTGCAATAGGTCAGACACCATGCACTATTATAACCAACAAAACATTAATTTACATGCCAAATTTCTATTTTGGTTGTATAATGTGATGATTGAATAAGTGGGGTAGGTTGGCATCCCCCACGCACTACCCAGCCAATATTCCTGTGGGCTCGAGACGCCTGCCTGGGGTGCCCCCATTCAGAACATGTACAGTGAACCTGCAGACCAAATCCTGCCACAGGCGGGATAAGGGAATGATGATGTTGATACTGTATAGTTTTTAAATCTGGATTTTTGAATCTTTTTTTGGAATGTTATGAAGCATAATAAACTTTAAAATTGAGAATTACAGTACTGTACTTAGAAATGTATACCATATTGCAAAATATGGTCGCTTTTACACGGCCTGGATATAAGAGAAACTCAGATATAAGACACTATTTTGGATTTCCCAAGGTGTCTCTTATATCCGAGTTCGACTGTACTTTAACTGACGTCGCTTATGTATGGGTGTTCTCAGCGGCGGCGGCACATTTCAAGAATCTCGCGGCACACCAAAGTGCCGCGGCACAGTGGTTGAGAATCGCTGAGTTATGCATTCTCTATCTAGTTACACACTCTGGAGGCACCCGTTTGGGTCACTAGGAACCAGTATTTCCCCAAGTAGTAATTACCCTGGCTATGCAACCATCATACATAACCCCGCAACATCCTCATATTCCTTCTTTTATCCCCGTTTTCCTTAATACCTTGAACAACTGTAGTGAAACACTCTTATAAGTCTGTTCAATATCAATAAAGATTGCACGAAGATCATTCTTTCCTACTCTATGCTTTTCTATTATGTGCCTTTCCATGAAGACTGGTTGCATTGTGGACCAGCAAGACATGAACACAAAGTGGTTTACCTAGATATTAGTTCTATCCTGAAGGCGACAATATTACCCTCTTGCAGGACTTCATAGAATGGCGTATGAGCTTAATGCCTGCATAGTTACCACGCATCGCCTTTCCTCTTGAAGAGTGGTGCTAACCAACTCTTTTGCCAATCAGCAGGCATGCTATATCCATTAGCCATCCCATTGAAAAGTTTTGTTGGCCATCTGATCTGATTCTGATTCTGTCTGCCTACAGCTCTTTCACCTACAATCTTTCTAAGAGCCTGTTCATTATCTTCTCTCCTGACAATGTCCTTCTTTCCATCAGCAGGATTATACAGGCCTACCGCTTGTTTACCAGAGTAGGGAAGAACAGAAGGCTTCCTTTACCATTCTTAATCGTTATGCATGGGGTATGTCCTCATTTTTTAAACGGGTCTCACTTGGCCAGTTTAAAATTTCTTCTTCCATTCATTTGTCCCTAATTGATCATAGGGTGACCATTCGTCCCGGATTTCTGCTCTGCGTCCCGCATGAATACGCGTCCCGGAAAATGTTCTGGAATTAACAGTTCGTTTGGTGAATTGTCAAGATAAATTTAGCCTCTATAGCAGTGATTCCCAACGTGGGGCCCACGCCCCACAGGGGGACAACTCCTATGTTAAGGCGGCAATTTGAAAAAGGACTCGTTCAGAGTTTGGGATGGGGCGACTTGAGACTGAAGTTAACTGTATTGGTAGCTGACATAAAATCTCTTTGCAGCAAGCATCAAGCGCAAGGATCTCACTAAATTTGAATAATAAATAATTACTAATAATTAAAATAATAATGAAAATATGAATTTACTTTCTCTATTATATGTTTACAAAATTTACTTACTGAGCTGCATTGGACACATCAGTTCTCATCAGATCATTCAAGTTAAGCAATGCAGCCCACGTCACTATCAACATGAGTGGCCGGTTGAACATTGGATGCTACTAATTTCCCCTCTCCTATGTCACCCACACCTACCGTGAGCAGTCTCCCCAAGGTCTCCCCAAGGTTCTGCCCATTATGGCTGCTTGGCCAACTCCCCAACCCGTTGATGTAACATACTGGCAGTGTTTGCTCAATATTTTTCTAATGATTTCTTCATAAAACCTATCGTTCAAGTTTCTTTAGTGAACATTTCAATTTCTGAATATTAAAAGTTATGTATATGTTAGGAAGGGGCCTAAGAATTTTAGAAAGGCTTAGGTGGGGCATAGCACTATGGTATTTCCACGTAGAAATGGCTAAAGTGGAGACAGACAAGTGGAGTCCTGTGCGACTACCGGGCCACAATAAATTGAAAGGCAAAGTTTACAAAACTCGTTAGGCCAGCTATGCTTATGGCTCAGAGTGTTGGACAGCGGCAAATTGCGTTGGACACACCAGTTCTCGTTTGATCACTGAAGTTAAGCAACGCAACCCCAGTTAGTACTAATAAGGATGGCCGCTTGGGAAAACTGGGTACCGCTAATACCCAAAAAAATCGTCGCATTAGTGTAGTGTCTGTGCAGTCTCTGCATCAGAACTACACAGTGGACGGGGCTCTAATGACCTTGTAGTTGAAGGGCCCTAAAACACCAACAAACAACAACAATCAGAGTGTTGGGCAGTCATGCAGTGGGGTGTCACGAGCCAACAGCATCCAAAACGATTACATTAATGGTAGCTTGGGGTGGGGAAACATAATAGAAAAGATTAGATAAACTAGGTTGAGGTGGTATAGGTATCTGATGAGGAAGTAATTCCCCATTATGGGACTGCAGGTGACTGGTGGCACCAGGAGTACAGGAAGACCAAAACGGACGTGGGAGAAGGTGGTACAGGGGGACATGAAGACGTTCGGAGTGGACAGGAGCCTGGTGGGGGATAGACGGGAGACCCGACCCTGACACAGGCTGGATAAGGGTGAGATGATGATGACTATTTCCACATATGGATCGCATTATTTTTGGGGCCTTGCATTGGGCATATAATGATATGCCATTTGAAGCATATTTTTATGTGCGGGAAGTGACATCGGCAAAATACAACAAATCAGTTGTGTAAAGTATATGTAGGTTTCGTTTTCATTTATTTATTTACGTATTTTTTAAATAATTGTTTTGCAAAGCGATTTTGAAAAAGGTTTTGAAAAGAGGATTGCCCCGCGGAATAAATGGTCACCAAAGTCATAGAGGGCTTCATTCTTCTGAAGTTTGTCAAGGGCAATGGTCCACATAACTGGCGTCTTGACCAGTAAACAATTCAATTTAGATCCGTGGTTCCCGACCTCAAGCCACTTGTGGAATGCAACCTAATGCTGCAACCTTTATTCTTATTTAATGTCGAGCAAATTCCTTCGACCGACGCGACATCAAGGGGATGAACTTTATAAGATTTTATATAATTTTATAGAATTTTGCCAATATATAGTTCTACGTGCATGTAATATCGTACGCGTTACACTACTGTACTTCCCACCCAATCAATAAAACCCAGTCACTCAGCGTCTGTCCCTCTCTATCCCTCTTTCGCTCTCTCGTGAAAGAACCCAAACAACTTGGTCCAGAAAGTTTTACTAGCGGTGCGTCACTAGTACGGCAGGCTATATTTCAGAGATTTTTACATTACAGCCCTTACGATCTCCATCATTGAAACTAACCACAGTAGTGAACAATAGCGATCCATCCAAGTGGCACGCGACCTAATAAGCCACAGTGACTTATTAGATCGCGTGCTCGGTAACTGCGAAACTCCACCGCGGTGGGTTGGCTACTTTCCGGCGATAGCGAAGCCACAAGTGCCCCGGGGTCCCGTTTGGTTTACTATGGCATTTACAAGTAAAAGCCCTCTTTGCTATGCAACGGGTAGACGAGGCAAAATTCCTGGGTGTACGACTCGCACCATCGCATTGGTGTAGTGCGCCATTGAAAAGTAGACCGAGGATAAATAAGTAGGACTATAGGGTTGAAGCTTTGTTCGTCAGCCGGCTACAGAAAAATATCGTTCAGCGGGACAAGATGGCGCCCTGCCATAGGCGGGAAAAGGGTTAGGAGTTGCTTTTTTCCAAGCTGGTTCCGCTTCCTCTAGTTAGTTGTTTGTCCTTCGTAACCATTATTACATCTCTTGACATTGATAATATCTTGTTTACTACTAAGTAAAAGACGTTCTAAGAATCGAATTTTGTCATTTTTAGGAAATCAACTTGTCAGAACTGTGTTCAATAAACATGAATATTTCATATTCTGAAATGCAAACTAACATTTCTCTTCTTTCTTTGGACGGATGAACGTCTTGTTAGTTACAGTATAACCCAACATCATCCGTCAGCAGAGTTTAAAAATAGCTTAATTATAATGTAGAAAGTGAGCTTAACCCTAGAAAGCTAACCGGTAGTCTCTCGGACTACCAAGTTTGTCAGAAAATCATGGTTCGTATAGTTCCACAAAATATTAAGGTTCCAAATTTTGTCTAGCTTAATAATTATGGCAATTCGACATTTATATGTCATAATCAGATTTTTTCTTTAGCTGCTTATGCTTTGTAGAGGTGGGTGGTAGTCTCACAGACTACCGGTTAGCTACAACGGTAGATGAAATTTTCTGTCAAACAGTTTATGCTCATCTTGCAGGATCTTTTTCTGAATGTCTCAACCCTTTTTGCAATTGTGATACGTTTCACATCTCTGAACTTTAGCAGTATGCAAACAGCTTCTGAAATGGCCTTTTCATTTATTTTGTCAGCCATTTGATGTTATTATTGCCCATTGGTTTTTTGGGGGTCTATATCAGATTGTGGCCTTTATCCTCATTTTGTAATTCTGCCCTATATATGTTTCCATTTCAAGAATAAAATCAGTTAATTTTTAACCTGTAATAGTGCTGTTTGTGAAGTAGTGTCTCTCTAGGAAATTAGTTTTTTTTGAATAATCTGCTTTACTATTCTAATTCACTACACTGTGAGCAGCCCTTTTCATTTGGCCAATATGGCAGTGGAGAGACTAACTCTCAAACCCATTTATGATAACCTAATTCTCCCAAAACCCTAAGCTATAATTCAGGTGCCTCCCATAACACAATACTTGCAATGGTTGGCTTTCCTTGGATGAAGCCCTCCACTTTATCCTGTCCAAGGCCATTCCATTGTCGAATGACCCTTGGCAAAAATGACCAGTAGTATCAGTCTGCGCCCTAACCTCTTTCAATTTATATGGATGATCCTTTCTCCCCTTATACTCAACTGGGGACACACTTCCAGCCAAAGGCCCATTACATCCCAGCAGCAGCAGTCTTATAAAAAGGCTAAAACTGTGAAATATACGCCTCTGGCTTAGTGTAATCAGGCAAGAAATTTGCTTTCCTAATTTCACATACAGTTAAACCTCTCTAATTGGTACACATATGCGACCTGGCCAATGTGCACCCATAAGAGGGGCATTGCAACTCCTAACCCTTTTCCCACCAATGGCAGGGTCAACTACTCATCATGTCCCTCAGAATGGGCCTAGATAGGGGTGATCGACTGGACAGTGTTTTACTGCAGCCAGCTGCTGAACAGAGCTGCAACCCTTATAATTATTTAGCATTGATCTACTGTTTATTGCAGCACTCTACCTATGCCAGGGGTGGGCTCCTAAAGTGCCATAACGGGGGTATGAAGCGGTTGTAGCATATTGGAGAGTGATATATTGGGCATTGTTGTTCTGCAGCCAGTTGTCAACTGTCGTTGCAAACCCATGCTTCTGTTATACGACAGTCTACTCTTTGTTGAAGAATTCCACTGATGCCAAGGGGATGAGTACTACCCTACAAATTTTGACTTCTCTACCATTTGTATAGCAGACAAGTTTCTTTTACATGCTCATGCCATTGAACACCACACAAGACCTCTGTTTTATTGCTCATGGAAAGGACACTTGGAACTTGGGACATTTCTGTTGCCTGAAAGAAGCCAACCCACCTTGGTTCAGTATGGAACCTAGAACCACTGACGTAGTTATCCAGCATGCTAAAAACTGTGCATCGAGTTGGGATGCAGATATTAGTAGTACCAATAGAGGGGTGTACAGGCCGGCTTTGGTTGACCAATGGGTAGCTCACTTGTTAACTGCATCAGTAGTTCTAGGTTCGATACTGGATTGAGGTGGGATAGCTTCTTTTGGGTGGGAGCGAGGTCCCATATGGTGTGTGATTGCATTTGCATGTAAAAGAACCCTCTCTACTTTGCAACGAGTAGATAAGGTAAAATTTCCAAGTGTGGGAGCTCGCCCCTAGCGTCAGTGGGGTGCCCCAAGTAGTTCCATCAGAAGTTCTAGGTTCGATACTTTATTGAGGTGTGGGATTGAGAGAGCCCCCAGTGCACCTTCTTTTGGGTGAGAAGTAAAACAGAGGTGTGTGATTGCATTTGCATGTAAAAGAACCCTCTACTCGTGTATACCTCTACTTGTGCATATTCTTTGGAATTATAAACATTATTCTAGTTAATTCATAAATAATATATTGCCATAATATGTTGAAATGCAAACAAAAGCCAGTTGACAACGTGAATTTGTAAAAATATTAAGTCCAGAGCTAACTAAGCCCTGGATGAGAATGCACTTAAGAACTGGATGTTTGCCTCGACCATTGAATAACTCATTTGCAGAAATTTTGAACGAATTACATGCAGTGGAGTACCCAAGTGCTTCTGGGACAAGAAAAAGAAAAATCTATGCATTTTGCCCAAGCAAAATTAAAAGAATGATGCAATACTCCTGCAAATGGTGTTCAGAAGCCATATGTGGTGACCACAGAGGAGAAATATTTATGGAGTGCATAACAAACAAATAAAAGTCCATTTTTTAATCATAAATATGTGTATGAAAAATTGGGTAACAAAATATTTTATTTGTATAGTTTTTTTCTCTCAAAAATAAGAATTTAATATTGGTAGTCTGTCAGACTACCGGTTAGCTACAACGTAACAATGAAATAGGGGTTAGCTCTCTAGGGTTAAGTAAGTTATGGCAAAAGACTGTTCCCCTGCCCTGGGTGCTTTTAACCACCTGCTTTCCCATGATGAACCTAACTAGCTCCTCTTCCGCTCTTCTTATTACACGTCTGTAGTACCACAATCTACTCTCCTTCATTCTTTTTCCGAAGCTACCACTAAGGTCATAATGCACTGGCAGCTTGCCGCAGCAGTTGACGGGAGAGTGGCCTTCAATTTGTATTGGAGTAAATGAATGTCAACGGTCTGACTGCCACTTAATCTCACGGGTGCAGACCTCGCACAGTGGGGCTGGAGACCATCAAAACTGGCATCAATTCTAATATTATTCAACGAATGTTCAAGGTTGCACATTTCTTTTAAGGGCATTTGGTAGACTTAAGAAAGCTACTCCTATCCCTATTCCCGCCTATGGCAGGGACCTGAGTACCCATCTTGTCCTTCTGACTGGACACAAAGGTGATATATTGGACAGTGATTTTCCAGCCGGCTGCACGAGCAAAACTGCAACTGCACTGCTTATTTATCGTCAGTCTACTGTTCGTTGGGGTACTCCGCCGATTCCAGGGGGCGAACTTCTACACCCGGAAATTTGACCTTATCTACCTGTTGCATAGTAGTGTTCTTTTTAATGCCAATGCCATCGTACACCATGTGGGACCTTCCTTATCTGATCACTGCAATTAAGCAACGCAACCCCAGTTAATACTAACATGGGTGACCACTGTAGTGTCTGTGTAGACTGCATTAGAACTAAGCACTAAGCACTCGACAGGGCTCTAATGACCATTGTTGTTGAAGGGCCTTAAACATGTGAAAGAAACCAACCCATCTTGATCCAGTATTGAACCTGGAATCACTGGTGCAGTAAATCAAGCATACTACCTAATTTAATTGGGATTTTTGTAAATAAACCTACACAATGGAATAAACAATCTCTCCAGTTAATGGCTGTATGCCAAAAAGCAGGAAGCTAATGAGGTCCACAAGAGAAAATCCAGAAAATGCAAGGCCTGGTGACGCAAGATAAGGGTTAAATTATTCCTAGCTAACCTTCTGCATTTTGAAATGGGGCAAAAACGGGCAGAAGGAATCACCTGAATTGTAATTTGGAATGAGTATTTCAATGAAAAAAGCAAGAAACCAGGCTTGATATTGCGCGAAACATTATTAACTAGATATATTTCCATTTTTGGGTGAGAAAATCCAACATTTCACCTCACCCTTCTTTGAAGCTTATTTATACAAATTCCTTGAACTGAAATATTAATTTTCCAAGAGTTCAATATAGCTGCATACATGAAGATGAAGACCCCATAGAAAATATTTCCCATTTTTGAAGCTAGATATGTAAATTATGACACTTTTAGGACTGAAAATAACTGCAATTAGACCGAGTAATCTTAACTGCAAAATAGAGGTTCAAATGTGGCTTGTTATGTTGCACAAAACTGTGCAAACACCTCTAAATCAGCTAGGGCATGGTGCAGGAGGGTGTTATTTTCCTCTTTTTTCTTTTTTAATTATTTCGACATTTCCCTACTTAAGGTTCAGAGCCAATGTGGGCCTTATATTTATGTGAATATATATGTAAGTGATTTTGGGAGAGATTGATGGAAATTTGAATAGCAAAAATGTAGAGTATTTATTCCAAAACAAAAATTGAGAATACAATTCTTTAATCAACCTGATTCCACAATACGATACATGCAGACATACTTTTAATTAATTGTCATAAAAAGGATTTCTCACAATTTCTCTTTTCCCCATTTATATAAATACAACATAGTTTCTATTTAGTTCTTGTAGTTCAAACACGTCTAATGATATCATTCAAGTAATTTAATCTTGTTTTTGAATTATTCTTTTAACCTTAATTCCAGAAATAATATAAATCAATTCCTAAATTCCAGAAATAATATAACGTAAACTAAGAAATAATATTATTTAACTTAATTGTTTTTGAATTATTCTTTTACAACTTAATTCCAGAAATAATATAAATCAATTCCTTAGTTCCGGAAATAATATAATGTAAACTAAGAAATAATATTGTCTAATTTAATTGTTTTTGAATTATTCTTTTAACCTTAATTCCAGAAATAATATAAATCAATTCCTTAGTTCCAGAAATAATATAATGTCAACTAAGAAATAATATTGTCTAACTTAATTGCTTTTGAATTATTCTTTTACAACTTAATTCCAGAAATAATATAAATCAATTCCTTAGTTCCGGAAATAATATAATGTAAACTAAGAAATAATATTGTCTAACTTAATTGTTTTTGAATTATTCTTTTAACCTTAATTCCAGAAATAATATAAATCAATTCCTTAGTTCCGGAAATAATATAATGTAAACTAAGAAATAATATTGTCTAACTTAATTGTTTTTGAATTATTCTTTTACAACTTAATTCCAGAAATAATATAAATCAATTCCTTAGTTCTGGAAATAATATAATGTAAACTAAGAAGTAATATTGTCTAACTTAATTGTTTTTGAATTATTCTTTTACAACTTAATTCCAGAAATAATATAAATCAATTCCTTAGTTCCGGAAATAATATAATGTAAACTAAGAAGTAATATTGTCTAACTTAATTGCTTTTATGAAGATCTAACAAAGAAATAAACATATTTTGTTCCCTAGCTTTTGCTGCTTCTAGGTTACTGCGATGAGATGCACTTCTTCTCCTGTGATGTCCCTTTGAGATTTCTTTGATCTTGATTCCTGCACATCCTTTTCTTGGTGTCTGTGTCCCTTCTCCTCTTCTTCCTGGAGTCTCTTGACGTCCTACTCGCTCTCAGGTTAGCATTCGTCTGCCTTATTTGTTCTCTGCATCTCCTTTTGAGCTTTTCTCTTTTTCCTTAAAAGGAAGTTCCGGTTTTTTGAGTCCAGCTCATTCCTCTCTCTTTGAGAAGTTTTTTCCCCTGCAAATAAAGGCTTCTTTATGATTATTAATTAATTAATAAGATTTAGGTCGCCTTTTAGATGTTTTTTAATCTAAGATTTTTTTGTTTTCTCCCTCCTTCAAGATGGATATTCTCCAGATGTTTTCAATTAAGACTTCTTAAAAAGTTATTCTCCCCATGTGAGAAAATTCCAAAGCGGATGTTGTTAATTGCGGAGATGTTTTTAAGAAGATCTCCAGATGTTTAAAAAAATTTAATCTGGATGTTATTAATTAATTTATGTTTGGATATTTTCATAGATGCTTTGGGCACTTCTTCTTTGGGCCATTTTCTTGAGTAAATTTTTTGATGGTTCCTTTCCATTGCTTTTTGGTGAAGCAGTTGACAAGGGTATCCAGGGTCCAGTACAACCCGAGATTTTATCTCTTGGACACTTTCATTTTTTGAAATTCTGCCAGGTTTTGTGCTCTCTTGCCCCACTGTGGGCCGTTACAACTGGACGCAGCAAACTCGTAGACTGCATTGTCATGCCGTTGTCATGTGTACAAACGTGCGTGGGAGACAACGCATGACACCATATTCTCACGCGGTTTTCATTACAAAAAGTCATCTGGCAATGGACATCGACTCCGAGAAAAGTATTTTTGAAGACTGACAAAGTCTAACTGCGATGGGACATGCAAAAGCAAACAGTAAACCATGACCTGCCACCCACCCATGCATTGTTTCCCTAATACACTAAATATCGAAATGTTTTAATTAAGATATGCCATACAATATTATAGCCAACAGAAAAGTAATTTACATGCCAAAATGTAGGAGAGACTGGGGCAAGATGACGATACTGACAAAGATGAGTTGTCAAATTAAATTTTTATTTTTCTTTCAAAATAAAATGTTTTGCTGTGGTGAGATACCTGCGTTGGACACACCAGTCTTGTGAGATCACTGAAGTTAAGCAATGCAAACTCCCGTTAGTACCAACATGGTTGGTTGGTAGAGAATGTTCAGTTCTGCAAATTTCCCCTATTCTACACCTACTTCCCCTCTCCTACAAGCAGCCTTCTAAGGGTTCAGCCTGTTATGGCTGTTGGCTTAATCCCCAACCCATTAGTGTGACATTGTTTAACCATAGATTACTATAGTACCCTATGAATGACATGCTGTAGTTACCGTGTTTCCCCGATAATAAGCCACTCTTATTTCAATTTTGGTGCCAAAATAAGCACTAGGGCTTATTCTCGGGGAATGTCTTATTCTTTTCTGTAATATTATCTTTTAAAGTCAAAGGGTCGGCTCATTCGGTCGAAAGAGAAGCCCTGAGTGTGCCTTCTTTTAGATGAGAAGTAAACAGAGGTTCTGCGCTGCATACGATAACATTTTCATGTGAAAGAACCCTCTTTTATGGAACGGGTAGAGGAAGCAAAATTTCCAGGTGTAGGACCTCGCCCCCTGGGTACAGTGGAATGCCCCAACGAACAGTGGAGAGACAATAAAAAGGATAGCGGTTGCAGCTTTGGTCAGCAACCAGGTGAGGGAAAACACTGCAATATATCGCCCACTAAGAGAGACAAGATGGGTACCCTCCCCTGCTACCTGTAACCTAGCCCTATGCTTTTTAGTGAGCAGTAAGAACAGCAATATTCATGCCCATTGCTTCAGTCAGTCCCTCCTAAGAAAGCAGAACTGATTAAACGACTTGTCTGACGTCATGAATGACTATTTCCAGTGGCGGCACATTTCTTCAATCTCAAGGCACAGTGGTTTCGAATCTCTGCTCTATACTCACCACTCCCTTTAATGAAATCACCCTGTGAGATGCAGGAAACAAAACCGGATGTGCTCTTTGCCTTAGGGCTCTCGTCTGACTTATTTTCGGGGAAGGGCTTATTTTAAGCAGATCTTGAAAAGTCTTGGTAGGTCTTACTTTTTCGGTAGGTCATATTTTCAGGGAATCACGTGTCCATGAGACTACACAAGTTTGTTTCGGATCAAAAAAATAATAATAATGGATATAAAAATTTAGAAAAAAATGTTTTAATATTCTGCAAACATTTTAAAATGATAATAGCAAAAAAAAAAAAATTTTGCACTATTCATTTTTTTCATATTGAAAAAAAAACCCCTTCCTCTGTGCTCACCACAAATTGCTTTAGAACACACATGGCAGTAAAACTTAGTCATTCTGTGTAGTTGAGAAGGACAGAATGCAATTTTTTATTTTCCTGGCTGTGGAGGTGCTGATACCATAATTATACCATAATTATTCTAATAAACGGCGCCCTTCAATAAACGGTGTGCCGTTTATTTCAAAACTGTCTGGAAGTGATCATGCAAGTTAACTTAAATTTTTTTAATGATTAACCCTTTAATACTACACAGGGGTAGTGGTATCATCATTATCACACCCTTATGCAGCCTGTGGCAGGGTTGGGTCCGTGGGTCCATTGAACATGCTATGACTGAACACCCCAGCCAGGTGTAAGGAACTTGCAGGAATGTTGGCTGGTTGTCTGTGTGGGGATGCTGGCCTAAGACACTGTTCCAACACCACATTTTAAAACCAAAACATAAATTTTGGCACGTAAATTAATGCTTTGTCAGTTTTAATATTGCATGGTGTCTGACCTATTGCACAACGACTACACAGCAATAAGGAATCAGGCTCATGCCTGAACAGGGGCACTGGTACCCCAGGGTTTTTCTTCCTCCTCTCTGTTCTGTGGGTGACCCTAGTGCAATGCGATTCCCAGTATTTTCACATGATAGGTTGAACTTTCTAATAAGTCGCAGTCGTGTAATCTAAGCTTCAGTGCAGATATGGTTGAAAGAAAAGTTTCAAAGAGAAAGTATTCTTTAGCATTTAAATTGTTGGCAATTTCTGCAGTTGAGAATGATAGTTATCATCCTGTGGCTAAACCTCTACAGTTATCTCAATCTTGGGTAAGGATTTAAATGTTAAATGAACCATGTATTATTTTTCTCAATTTCATTTTGCCAATAAATTCAGATGCGAGAGTGGCATCAGCAAAAATCAAAATTAATGAAATCAACTTGTCCGGCTAAAAAGTTACCATTTATAAATTGAAAAAAATAATAAACAGTGCCCTCTAATAAACGGCGCCCTCCAATAAACGGCACAACAAAAAGGCCTTTGAAAAAATAAATGGCGCACCATTTATTAGAATAATTACGGTATTCATATTTGCGTAAGTATAGCATTTTTTGGGTCCTTATCTTTTGCTGCTCCTTGAACTGCTGCAGTGGAAGGCACTTTTACTCTTATGGTGTCATAGAATCTTGGTGAGGCTTGTTGGATTCTGGTTCCTGTAGAACTCTTCCAGGGATGATCCCTTGATGGCTGTGTCTCTTCTGCAGGTTCTCCTTCTCTTCTTCCTGGTGTCTCCCTCTCTCTGTCTCTCTCTTCATGTCTTCATCTTCTTTTATGTCTTTGCCTTTGGAACAAAAAGGAAGTTCCAGCTCTCTGTCTTCCATCTGAGGTCGTGACTCCCTCTTTAAGATATCCTCCTTCTGCAATGAAAGCCTCTTTTCATATTATTAATTAATTAATAAAATTTAGGGTGGCATAATATTCTTCAATTAAGGATTCCTTTGTTGTTGTTGACAACTCTTGAGATGGCCATGCTCCAGATGATTTTTAAATTGAGATGGAAGTTTATTAATGAGAGAAAAAAAATTTAAATTGAAGATTTGTAGATGTTCTTGATCTGAAATAAGGTTTTTGTTTTAGTTTTTTGTTTGGGTATTTTTTGGGATGCTTTGGGCCCTTCTTCTCAGGGCCATTTCCATAAATAAATTTGTGAGGGTCCTTTTTAATTTTATTCATGTGGAGCAGTTAACAATTGTACTCCATGGGTATTCTTGCAGGGAGAGTGTGTCTGACATGATTAGGGAATTAGGGTGGGACTGTTATCTTTGGGTTATTATAATTTTATTTCTTGAGATTAAGGCAAGACCCAAGAGTAACTTTGTATATCTTTTAAGGTTCAGAGCAAAGTTGTACCCAGTTAGAGGAAATGAAAATTAAAATTAGAGAGAATGTTGTCCTACTTTGTGCATTTATTTATTCTGTACCCAAGAATGATGCCAGGTTATTGAGGAATAGTAACAATTATTTTATTCATACAAAAGATAACTACTTCTCCCTTTCACAACACAATGTTATTCTTAACTAGAACTATTCTTAACACATATATGCTTGCCTTTTCTGTTATAATGATAAACAACAAAAATTTTAGCAATCAAATAAACAATAGATGCATCAACTCCTTGGATCCATGTGCCTAAAGTAACACAATTATATACTGAGTTATTTGTATATAATTGTTGTAATAAAACGTTTCATTTATGATTTAAACATAAATTTTTCACTTTGCATTTAATGATGCCAATTATTCACTGTGATATGAATTCAATGAAACAATTCTAACCACTGCATACACTAGTTCCCTTATTGGCTAGGGCCAGCTAAAAAGAAAAATAACGTTATAAAGAGTTTTTTCTTTTTATTCTCTTAAGTATGCAAATAATCATGCTCTTTCAGGCTTTAAGTTTTTTCTTCTTCTTTTTCCTTGTCTTTAACGTTTTCAATATCTTCTTTTTTCACGATGCAGGGATTCTCCCTGTTAAAAGTAAAATAAAACTTCCTATTTACCTACCTTTACTGGATCATTGTTGGGTTTAGTTGATTGGCACCCTGCCAGACGAATATGCATCTTTGCCAAAAATGGCTGCTACATGGATTAGATCATTGACAGGTTGGTTTTGTTTCTTATTGAAAACCTTATACTTTTCACTTAACCTTCACTGTCACAAATTGGTGATAAGGTTAAAAATTTGAATCATTTTATCCTTGTAGCTTCCACAATTTCCTTCGTTGCACAACAGTCTCTAATGAATGAATGGTGAGTCCACGAGTCTTTATAAATTCACAAATTTTTTTGTTAAAGTTCTTCTCTCTTCTCTTCTAGTTGCTGTAATTTCTGTAAGGTTGCTCCTCTAATTGACGTTTCTTAGTCCTATTCCAATATCGTTTTTCTTTTAGTCCTTACCACTTAAGGTTAGGTGAGACGTCGGACAGTTTGTTGTGTCCAACCCTTACACTTTTTTCTTTCTCTTTTCATTTAACTTTTGGTTGAGACCGTCTGTTGCATCCAAAACCGTCTTCAACATCGTTTCTTGTTCTGTCTGTCTTTGTCCAGATCTTTCCATTTTATAAGCTTGCATTACATTAAACATTCTTCAATAGCCTTTTTAAGGTGGTCCCAACCCAGGGATATTTCATTTTAGTTCCCTTTTAATTAATTCCTACTATGCATGTGCATCTTTTATGTTTTTGTTCATCTTAGCCAGGAATGTAAGGGTTTCTGTAGATCTTAATTGCTTTTGGTCCCTTGTGAGTAATAAAATTGCTATAAAAATAATTTCTTCAATTCTTTTCTCCATTTAGGATGACATTTCCAATATAATTAATTTCTTTCCAGGTGATAGGTGCTGGAATCTTAAAAAGGTAAGTCAATGTTTTAATTTATTAATTCTTTAATTGCAAGATTTTAGGATATCTCAGGGAATAAGGAGAAAATTGTTAGGGACCATCAGTAAGTTGCACGATGTTGCATCACTTTGCAGTATGTTGCATCAGGTTCTTTTTTTACTTATTTTTCTAAAATGTAAGGAATGTGTTTTTTATCGATTTTTCTCTTTTTAGGATGAGAGGTGAGATTTCAGGGAATATTTTCCCAGGGCGTCACATTACACCCATCCCCTCATGGAAATCGAAGAAGGACATAGAGGGACGTGGATAAGGGTTTGTAAGGGAGGATTTTTTTTATTTCCCCTTTTCAATTTTAACCCTTCTTGATACTTTCAGGGTTATCTTATGGTCATATCCACAAGATAACAGGACACAATAAGCCAGTAGCATATAAACTTATCTTACAGCATTAGTCATTTAATCAGACTTTTGCTGCTGGAATGCAATGGACCTCTGGTTGGAAGTGTGTTCCTGGCTGTGAGTATAATGGGAGCAAGCATCATTCATATAAATTGAAGAATCATACTTCTGGTCTTTCTTACGAAGGACAATTTGGCAATGGAACAACCTTGGAGAGGATAAAGTGGAGGGCTTCCTCAAAGGAAGGCCCACAATTGCTAGTATTGAAGGTGGACCACACGAATTATTGTTCATGGTTTTAGCAGTCAAATAAGGCCAAATGAGGCTGCTTGCAGTGCGTGAATTAGAATTCGAATATCACTTCATTCATCAACATTGAATGCACACTACATAAAACACTTCTTGAAAGGTGTCGACGTTACATTATCCCAGGCATGACTTAGGTTTAGAACAGTGTTTTTAAACCGGGGTTCCACCAATGGCAAGGTAAAATATAAAAATAACAATGAAAACACAAGAAACGAGAACTACTTTTATCTGTTGAAGATGAACTTTGGGTGTCTCTCTCAAACATTAGGCCACAAATTCAACTGCCTATGCTAACACACACACCTGTATCAATTAATGTTATTTTCTGTCACTGTATGGGGTTCTGTGAAAGGTCTAAATGTGAAAGGTCCAAAAAAAAGGTTGAAAAACACTGGTTTAGAATAACAACCAGCACACAGACCTTAACTTCTGATGATGACATATTGGCTTCAGTGCAAGCTATTAGTCGTGAAACAACATCATGATGATAAAAGTGCTTAAAATTCCAGCATCAAGGTGTTGAAGATGACTGGTAGTTTATGGTGGCAAAAACAGTAGATTTACATTTGTCAGCTTTTAATCCCTTTGGGTTGGCAGCACAGTTGTCCAATACCAACATGGTTTAGCTGACTTGCCTATAATAAAGGCAGTTAACTTTTCTGACCATCATCATTCACACCCAGCATTACCATCAGTTGTGTGGACGACTTCTCCATCAGGTACCCGGCTGCCACGATGCACAGCATTCAGCGTTAGCTGCAACTGGCAGTAAACAGCGCCAATGAGTTTGCCACCTCTTGTGGCTATAAGTTCTCCCCTGACAAAGCAATAGTCATGCACTTCTGTCATAAGCGAGGGCTTCACCCTGAGCCTCAGCTTACCTGGTTTCTTGGTCTCCGTTTTGACAGCCGTGTGACATGGGTCCCACAATTGAAGGAGCTGAAGGCTAAGTGCCTTTGCTCCCTTTATATTCTGCAGTGCCTGCAGGGAACTGGTTAGGGGCAGATCGTACAGTGATGCTTCGACTTTATAGATCAATCGTACAATCACGTCTTGATTATGGCTGCAGCGTATATGGCCTGCAACTCCATCAACTCTCCGGATGCTGGACAGTGTACTTCACGCTGGCATCTGATTGTCCAATGGGGCATTCCACATGAGTCCAGTGCTCAGTCTTTAACCTGAGATTGGTGAACTGCCATTGACTGTGTGGTGGCAGTACTTGGCAGCTGCATACATTTTGCGGCTGAAAGGTCAGCTGCAGCACCCTACACACCCAGCCATTTTCAGTTGCTTTCTGTGATGGCCATTCGACCACTTCCAAGGGGTTCCCCCTCCATTTGGCATGTGGTGGATGGATGGTCTTTCTGGTCTGGGTGTGACTCTACCTAGGGTGCAGCCTATACTGCCAGCCTCTGTGCCGCCCGGGACAGTGCCAGAGCCAAGGTTCAATTGGACAAAAGTTTGGACCCCTCTCTCTCACATATCGCGGCCATGATTTTATTTACACGGAGGGGTCAAAGCATGGCACCTTGGTTGGCTGGTCAGTCTTTACAACTTGTCATCTCATAGGGGGCCGCCTGCCAGGCATCACCAGTGTCTTGCCAGGCGTCGCCATTGACCCATTGAACTGCAGAGCTAATAGCTCTGCACGGGGCACTGGAGCTCATCCAATCATTGAATGCCAGACACGTCATTGTTGCAACTGACTCCCTATCCTCCCTTCAGCTGTTGCACACCCTTTATGGCAGACATGCCATCGTCCAGGGTGTGCACAGATTGCTGTTCGTGATTTGTAAGCAGGGCAAGAGAGTGTTGTTTATGTGGGTCGCAAGGCATGTTGGCATCATTGACAACGAGAGGGCGGATGTCCATGCCCATCAGGTGGCCCACTTGCCAGATGTACTAGATACTGCTGTCTCCTCCTCTGATGCTCTCCCGATGGTTTGGCAGGCCGTCCATGAACAATGGCGGTCCCAGTGGTTTGCAGAGACCACCAACAAACTCTGCACGCTGAAGGACACTCCAGTGCACTGGGTGTCCTCGTGGAGCCAGTCACTGAGAGAGGAGGTTGTGCTTGCTTGGCTGCAAATCGGTCACACATTCCTCACCCACTCCTACATTCTATGGGGTGAGGATCAACCATGGTGTGACTGCTATTGGGAGCCTCTCACAGTGGCACACATCTTTAGTTACTGTGAGAGATACCATGAACTTTGATACCAACTGGGAGTCAGCCGAGAGCTCTCCACGTCACTTGCGGATAACCCTCAGGGGGTTGAGAGCTCGCTTGTGTTTTTGAAAGAGGCTGTTTGGTTTGTTGGTGTTTTAGGGCCCTTCAACTACAAGGTCATTAGAGCCCCAAATTGAAAGAGGCTGGCCTCTGTCACAAAATTTGATTATACACATTTTCTTTTCAAACCACTTTGGCTTTATTCCTGTATCGTTTTGGCTTTTGCCTTTTTATTTCTGTGTCTGTTTTGGCTTTTGCTGCTTTTATTGTTATGTCTGTTTTGGCTTTTGCCACTTTTATTGTTATATGTTTTGGCTTTAGCTGCTTTTATTGTTATGTCTGCTTTGGCTTCTGCCTATATTTATTCTTTAATATTTATTGGGCTATTGCCTTTTTATTGTTATGACTTTTAGTGGGTTTTGCCCTTATTTATTTGATCATGGTGGGATGGCCATTTACACCCGCACCATGGTGATTGTCCTTCTGGGCCCTAATGACCTTTGTTGTCGATGGGCCCTAAAACACAAACAAACAACAACAATACCATCAGTTGTTCTCACCATTGTATGATAGAGTTGAGTCTGATTGAAGCTAATATAACAATCACATTCATCCACATTAAAGATGTTATTTGGAGCATAATCTTGTAATAGTGATAGAAGTGTTTCATGCCACTCCAAGGCAGTTGACAGATCCACCGCTTGTGCTTCTCCATTTACATGGCAATAAGAATGCAGTTGTGATTTTGGAACTTATCTATCCAACCACTGTTGGCACTGAAGTTTGTGATCCCCATTTCTTAGCAATTTCTTCAGCTGTTCCTTTCAAATTCACCCATCAATGTTTATACCACTGTCCCTAGCTGTATGAGACGACTCAAAAATGGCTGTTCCCGCCCTGTGGATTTTGAGGTGCATGTATCCTCTTGGTATCTTGGCTGACCTCTACATAAGATTCTCATATATTAATATGATTGTTGATAGCTGTGTTGAGAGTGGTAATAAGAATGCCAAATTGTCTTGCCTCAATTCTATGTCACTTTGGTTTTTTTTTTCAAATTCATTGATAACTTCATACTTGCATTTCAAACTCAGGGAGTTATGCTTTGACATCGCTACTACAGGGGAAAGGCAGGTAAGAGTTTCATGATGTTGACAGCATTGAAAAAGACTTCTTTTGTGACACTATAGTGTGTGTATAACAGTAAAAGAACACACCATATTTTCATCAATCTGCTCCTGTTTGATTTCAAACTACTAGGTGAAATATACTTTTCTATGTTATTTTTACATTGAGAATATAATATGCCAAACAATTGTTTATACCAATACCATTAATAAAGTACATTTCACGTGTAACAAAATGTAGTGGTTAGCCCTTGCTGTGAAACACCACTGAGGAGGCCAAGAGTATGCAAGCATCAGATCAGAAGTACACAAGCAGAGATCAGAAAGCATAACATCTTCACCTTTCAAAACTTTCTTAGAAGAAAAAGAAAAAAAAATTAGGGAAGAATGAAGTCTGCAAAAAAGAAGTCAAATATGCATATACAACTGAAATTTGAAAAGCATGACCAAGGCCCATCTACAAGTTCCACCCAAACAAGTCTTTTCAAAAATGATGATTCAATTATTTGCCCAGGATGTGGATGTTCATATTCTGAAAACTGGATTCAATGTGGCATCTGCAAGAAGTGGTGGTATTAGGACTGCTCTGCTTATAAAGGCAGTGGGTCATTTGTTTGTGTCTACTGTTAGTGTATTCCCTTAACCACTCTACTTGCATACTCTTGCCCTCCTGGTAGGCCAAGAGTATGCAAATACCATTTTTTTTTTGTATTCAATTTTTGATTTATGTATGCCTTTTCACAAATTATTGAAACTTAATCTAATATTTCATAAAGAAATAAAGAATGTTTAATAACGTTTTGAAGGTCTGTAACTTTTAGTTGAGGGGATCCACTTCATAATATTCTAGGTGCATACTCTTACACTCCATTCCCATACTGTACATTAGCAAGATTGAGTGATCACCTAGTGTACAATGTATGTAATGCACAGCATAAGTTGTATGTTCTGTCATATGCAACATTCCTTTTAAGGGCATGTGCACATATAGCAACTCCTAACCCTTTTCCCCCCTATGGCAGGGTCGGGTACCCATTTGTCCAGATGAGAAATTTAAAATTTGTACCAAGATGATGAAAAATTCAAAAACATCAAAAAAAAAAACAACTCCCAATCTACATTGCATGGGACAAAACCCAGTGTTGGCAGCTGTAAGGCGTCAGTGAGCAGGCCCCAGGCTATGGTAATGATACATCTGCAATGACACATGGGTGAAGTCCTCGGGTCCCATGGCAGATAATGCAGGACTGCCTTCTCTGGTGCAGGCTGGCATCCCTTACCAATATTGCTGCAGGTTGCAGATGCCTGGCTGAGGTATCCTCAGTCAGAGCATGTTCATCAAAAATAGGGGTTAATCTTAGATTAGGGACGTGGAATGTGGCGCTCCTTAAAGGCATAAAAGGGGAATTAGATAGTGTCCTAAAGGGGAGGGATTCCAGCTCATACAGGGTGAACTTTAATAAAACCAACAAATTGCAAGGACTGATTCCAGACTGGAAATGGAGGAAATAAGATCCTATGAAAATGTGTCAGGAAATGGATAGTGTGCATGCCATGACATGGTGTGCATGCATGCATCCACATCACAGCAGATGTTCAAAGTGTGCATGCCATGACATAGTGTGCATGCATGCATCCACATCACAGCAGATGTTCAAAGTGGCCTCTGGGGGATGCAATGTATGCATTCACACATCATATCATGGATTGCCTCACTCTTTCACATGCTATTGAAGGGTCTGAACATCAGGAACTGGTTCAGCATACACAATGCTTTTCAGACTCCCTAGAGGTAAAAATCCAGGGGGGTTTAGGTCCAGTGATCTAGCATGCCATGCAATAGGGCCTCTGCATCCTATTGCCAAAAGCACATTCTCAAGCAAACCAGGCTGAGTATTCTGCAGGAATCCAGGTATGTTCCTCTGTTGAGGTCGTCAAGAATCCCTGCCCAAACATTAATGCTGAATCTATGCTGATGAGACACTTCAACCATTCCCCAAGGATTTTCTGCAGCTCACAGATGATGATTAGGCAAATTAATGATACCATTTCTGGTAAAGGTTGCTTCATTGGTAAAGAGGACTGAAGACAAAAATCCCACAATTGTGATGGTGTGGTGCAAAAACCATTGACAAAATCCTTCCCATAGAGGGCAAACCACTAGTTATAATCCTTGCACTCATTGCAGGTGATAGGGATAATAGCAGTTGTCATGCAGGATACACATAATCATACTTTGGCTTACACCATGTTGACGGGCCACTTGCCTGGAGTTTGTACTAGGGTTCGTCTCAATATCCTGTAGAACCTGTTCCTCCAAATCTGGTGTATGCACAGTCCACCAATGTGTGAGAGTACTTGTTTTGGTATACCTATGCTGCCCCTCAACATTTTCCATCTGCTTGGCAATACACAAACACTATCTTGGCTTGTACCTGAAATGAATGCCAGGCCATTCTGCTTCTTCCAGTATGCTGCTTCCATCAAACAATCTGCAACACAAAAGAAATGCACTGCAAGTGGTCAGAGAAAATATGAAATTTGTCAGTCAATCTACCTGGCAACGATTCATTTCCAGAAACATGCTCATGGGACCTTTTTTCCTCCATTTCCAGTCGGGAATCTGTCCCTGAGAGTTTGTCAGTTCTGTTAAAATTCATAATTTATATACCGTATTTATTCTAATAAACGGCGCACCATTTATTTTTTCAAAGGCTTTTTGTGGTGCCGTTTATTGGAGGGCGCTGTTTATTATTTTTTTCAATTTATAAATGGAAACATTTTAGCCAGACAAGTTGATTCCATTAATTTTGGTTTTTGCTGATGCCACTCTCTAATCTGAATTTATTGGCAAAATGAAATTGAGAAAATAATCAATGGTTCATTTAAAATTTAAATCCTTACTCTAGATTCAGATAACTATAGAGGTTTAGGCAAAGGACGATTACCATCATTCTCACCTGCAGAAATTGCCAATAATGAGCAAACAACTTGCACAATTACTTCTTATGGAAGCTTGTGCAAGCATTTACATGAGTAGCAAAAATGTGTGCACCATATAATGGATAATGTGATTGCTTGCTTACAATGCTCAGAAAAAAATATGAAGAATTTTAATGTGGTGGTTAAAGCAAGTGAATTTCTTGCTCTTTATGCACTACATATGGCTTTTCCTGCACTTCGTATGGGCATTTAAGCTTTACACAGTTGTTACACAGGGGTACAAGAGTACCCCATCCATCCTTATTTGAATAATGAAAAGCAATTAACCATCCTTCTGTGACTTTTTAGGAAGTTCAGCTTGTCATGTGAAAACACTGTGACTCGTGTTGCGCCAGGCTCACCCACAGAACAGAGAAAAGGAAGAAATACCCTGGGGTACACCAGTACCTCTGTTCAAGCATGAGCCTGATTCCTTCTTGCATTATATGTATTGTGCAATAGGTCAGACACCATGCAATATTAAAACTGACAAAGCATTAATTTACCTGCCAAAATTTATATTTTGGTTGTAAAATGTGGTGTTGGAACAGTGGGGTAGGCCGGCATCCCCCCACAGACAACCAGCCAATATTCCTGCAGGTTCCAGACACCTAACTGGGGTGTTCCCAGTCATAGCATGTTCAATGGACCCACGGACCCGACCCTGCCACAGGCTGGATACGGGTGTGATGAGGACGATGATACCAGTACCCCTGTGTAGCATTAAAGGGTTAATTATTAAAAAAATTCAAGTTCAAGTAAAAAAATTCAAGTAAATGATGCGCCGTTTATTAGAGGGCACTGTTTATTTTTTTTTCACCTGAAAGGAGTGCCGGTTATTAGAGGGCGCCGTTTATTAGGGGGCGCTGTTAATTAGAATAATTATGGTATTTGAAGGCGGACAAAATGGAATGGGTATAGTATGAAATAGGGAGCTGCAGCTAGGAGCCATCCTACTGAAACAAGTATTGGCTAATGTTAGTGACAGTCGTTTGGTGATGAGTAGTGCTCCACCTCATCAGCACTTATGACCCTCATGTTGATCTTGATAGACATGCAAAAGTGGGTTTCAGAAGGGAACAAGCACTTAATTATTCATGGGGACATTAATAGCCATATTGGCACAGATAGTCAGATATATAAAGAGGTTCATGGGGAATTGGGGTATGGGACAGTTACCACAGAAGGGCAGAACATTCATGAGGCAGTAAGAGCACATAGCCTTCAATTACCAAATATATGGGGTACAAAGCGGGACAAGCACCGAATCCCATTCCAGTTCATTCGTTCGTGTTTTAGGGCCCATCAATTTCAATGGTCATTAAGGCCCAGAAAGACAATCACCATGGTGGGGGGTGTAAGTGGCCATCCCACCATGGTGAAAATAAATAAGGGCAAAAGCCCAATAAAATTAACAAAATAAAAAGGCAATAGCCAAATAAATAACAGACAATAAGGAAGGGCAAGGCCAACAACAAACACAAAAAATAGGCAAAAGCCTAAACAGACAAAAATACACAGAAGGCAAAAGCCAAAAAACAGAAAAAGATAAAACAGGCAACAGCCTAACAAAGTAAAAATTCAAAAGGGGTCGAGGACAAGACCAGTCTACAAACTAAGATAATAACTACAGATAGAGACAAGAAAAACGAGTTTAAAACTTAGCTTTTGATGTCTTCTAGGCTGCAGTCCACTCCTCTGTGGCTTCTTGGAAAAAGGCTTCTGAAAAATGTTCAAATGACAAACAATTAGATTCTATGGGCATAAAAATAATTCAATTTTTCAAATTACTAATCTAATAAATCAAAAAATACAATACTTATCTTTTTTGTTGGAGAGGTTCCGACGTTTTGCAAGAAGGTTAATGTTTTTGGTGATGGTGTGTCTTCTTTAAGGAACATTAATCATCCTATCGTCTGTTGTAACAGTGCACATTTTCTGCCTGGAATAAAATATCCTTTCAGGAGAATCGTCAGGTTAATACAGCTTAATGGTTTTAGTAAAATAATTGAGTATTATGCATTTTTTATTTTGCTATAATTAATTTTAGAATTTTTTTTTCTTTTCCTTTCCTTTCTTTTATACATTTTATGGCAGCTGGAAGATGATTGGCATCATTCCTTTGTCAACATTCATGCCACCTGGTGTCAACGTTTGGAACTCCTTCATCATTTGAGATTCTTTCTGTTTCCTATCTTTTTCAGTCTTGAAGTTTGTCATGAGGAAGGTGACTTGAAGGTCTGTCTGCTGGTATGTTAGTCCATTAAAATGTATCCCGACTGGTGTGTCTCTTTTATTCTTAATGTCGTTAAGATGCTCTGAGATTGTGAGACAGGATGGAAAGCAAAAATACGAATTAGAGAGTTTGCCCCGGTTGGGCAAAAAGCTATGGAGGAAAAGAGGCAAATTACCCTTGAGCCCTCACTGGCACAAGGTCTCAAATATACCATGGCGCCATGGGGTGTCATATGCCTTCTCCACATGAAGAAAACAGCTACCAAGTGTTGTTGGTGGAGAAAGGCCTCACGTACTGCAGACTCCAATGCAATCAAATGATCCACCAGAGACCTGCCAGCACAGAAGCCACATTGGGCATTGGCAAGAAGGTGGTGCCATTCTGGATACCACAACAGACGCCAGTTAACCATGCGTTCCATGGTTTTACACTGACAGCTCATCAAAGATATGGGCCTGTAATTCGTGGGGTAGGCAACTATCCTTTCCAGGTTTTGGGAGGGGAATGATGATAGCCTCCCACCAGCCTACAGGGATTTCGTGCTGCTGCCAAATATAATTAAAAACCTCAAGGAGGTAGGAAAGACCATTCTCAGGTAGATGCCATAGCAATTAGTAATGGATGTTAACAGGACCGAGGGCAGTATCCCGGGCCCGTGCTAGAGCTGCCTGCAGCTCCCAAGGGGTAAATGCGTTGTTATGCCCCTCAGCAACACCACCAGAGAAGTTAATTGGAAGGTGTTCTGCAGCTTCTTTCCATTTGATGAAAGCTACAGTGTAGTGGTGGGAGCTGGAGATGGCTACAAATGTCCTTGCCACCTCACAAGGCAGAAGTAAATGTCTCCTTTGCACAAGGAGACCAGAGCCAGAGGATTGTAAGTACCTTCCCTGGATTTTTCTCAGCTTTTCCCAGACATTCTTGGATGGCATGTGGTGGGTAAGCGAGGAGACATACTCACTCCATGAGGAGCGTTTGGCTTCCTTGATTACCCGTCATGCATATGCCTGAGCTCTGAGGTAGTTTGACATGATTGGCATCAATTGGATGAGACTGGAATAGTCGAAGGGAGCCCCTGTGGGCCTGAATTGCACTCCGACAGTCCTCTGTCCACCACAACACCCATGCTCGTCATGTCATGTCATGTGGGACAGGGTAAACAGAAAAACTACAAAAAGGGGAAAAGCTATTTTAGGCCAGGCAAGAGTAGGAGGTACATTCTATGGCAGGATGATGTGGTGGTGGAATGATGAGGTAGAAGCAGCCATCCTCTACACCATCCTCTACAGCCATCCTTCATCCTCTACACCTACCTCCTCATCTCCCATGAGCAGCCTCCTAGGGGTTTGCCCTGTTATGGTGCTTGGCTTTCTCCCCAACCCTTTAGTGTAACATAGTACTAGATGTCCAAGGTTGTGGTAAATATAGAGGTATTAAGCTAATGAGTCAATCCTTGGAGCTCTGGGGGAGATTAATAGAATGTCGACTTCCAGATAGAACGAATGTCCATGGAAATCAGTTAGAGTTTATGTCAGGTAGGTCCACAAGGTAGGTCTAAGAAACAGAGGGTAGAAAAAGGGTTTATTCAAATAAATCAGGATATGTATGATGGCTCCATAGCCATGCTAAAGATACCTTGGGGAACTAGAGTGAAGGTTGGGATGCACCAAGGCCATACCTTTTCATTCTGGTTATGGACTAGCTGCTGTTGGGGGTAGGAGAATGGGCCCCTCAGTGTAAGGCATTTGGCAACAATATTGGTGAAATTAGTGACTGCAGAGATCAGGTAGAGAAGGGCCTAAATAATACTAGAGGAGCGATAGAAAAGGGAGGGCTAAAGATAAACATGAAGACACAGTATTCAGCTTTCAACACAGAGGGACAGGAAAATAATGGTGATGTACATTCTATGGGTGAACAGGTGGAAAATGTGCAAGTGGTAAAGTAATTAGGGTGAACGTTTCAAGGCATTGGATGTGACAGATAGAGTGAATGGGGGATAGTTGAAGTGGAGACATGCAAGAGGAGTCCTGTTTGATTGGAGGGTCCAAATCAATTTGCAATGGAAGTTTTACAAGGCAGTGGTTAGGCCATAAATGCTCTCTGGGTCTATGACAATTGGGTGAATACAATTCTGTGTATACACCTATATGACAATTGGGTGAAAAACATGTTTTTTTATTTGCTTTTTCCCTGCTTGCACATCAATGTATTTTATGAATGTCATAAAATTTTATTACCAAGAAAGTGCCATCTACAATAGGACATTGGATATACAGCATTTTCTTATCAAATGAAGAGAACACAAGGCTGTGCAGACAATGGCCTTGAAAGAAATTACCAAATCCTAGGATCAAATTTGAGTTTGATGAGCCCAAGTCAAGCACACTGTCAGTTAGTTTCATTGTCAGTTTATCTTATCAAATAAAGTGTAAGTTGTGACTTAGTTATGACCAGAATTACTGATTTGTTTTAATGTGGGGACATTGTTGAGCGTTGACCCTGTTTTGTGGTGCAGGAGGTAGTGTGCTTGATTATCGCATTAGTAGTTCCACGTTTGATACTGGTTCGTGGTTGGCCTCTTTCAGGTGAAAGAGAGGTAGAGTGGTCTGTAGTGCTCCTTTTCTCAAATAGCGAGCTTTGTGTTCCCATTATGAGAATATAAAATATGGTATTGAATATGGGAAAATTGCAATATGGTAGAAAACCTAAAAAGAGTTATAGTTTTGTGTTTCACATAGTGGGGCATGCACAGTGGCAGCACCTACTGGTGAAGGGCCCCAAATCTATCGTCGCCATTTTTTTATACAAGAATGTGGCACGCGCATGCGTGAGAAATTCCAGTATCTGGTTTGCGTACAACATGAATGAAGCCCTGTTCATGTAGCTACGGGAAGAAAAAAACACTAACTTTTTGCAACGCATGTGCAGATTCATTTTCTTCTGCTAATATGCATTACAGTAAGTGGTTGACAGCAACACAAAACTCCCTAATGAGAAATAAAACTGAGGTACCATGTGGTGCACGATTGCATTTGCACGTTAAAGACCCCCCCCCCCCCAGGCGCCGGTGGAATGCCTCAACGAACAATAGACGAATGATAATAGGGGTTGCAGCTTTGGTTGGCAACTGGCTGCAGAAAAATTACCATCCAATATACCACCCATTTATCCATTCAGAGGCTGGTTAGCAATGGCGTTCATAAAAGACATTGGTATGCATTGCTAGCAGCACCATATGCAGCTTTCTAATAGAGGGGGAAAAAGCAAATAAAAAAAGTTTTCACCCAATTGTCAGGACACCATGCTATATGCATCTGAGTGTTGGACACTGAAGAGTAGGCACTTCAATAGAATGCAAGTGACCAAGATGCAAATGTTGAGGTACATGAGTGGTGTGTCGAGAGATGATAAATTAGGAATTAGTATATTAGACCTAGCCTGCAGTGGTCTATAACAATTGGGTGAATGACAATTGGGTGAAAGACAGTTGGGTGAATGACAATTGCGAGAACGACAATTGGGTGAATACAACAATTTGGTGAATGCGACAATTAGGTGAACGACAATTGGGTGCATACGACAATTGGGTGAAAAACATGTTTTTCAATTTGGTTTTCGCCCCACGTAATTATAGTACACAGCAAAGCACAGCTGTCATGCAGTGCTGCGCTACTACAAGTAGCTTTACAAACGTGGATGATGAAGCTAGTCTGTCAGGGACCAGTCTGTCAGACGACCAATTGTGCGGGGGTGGACAGGGACCTGGTGGAGATATGTGGGAGTGGAGGAGGTTGTAAATGAATAGGTATGTTTTCTAGGGTCACATGTTTTCCGAAATTTATGATGATTTTGTGGAAAAATAATGGTCAAATCAAACACAGGTTGTAAATCAGTAGGTTTTTCTCTGAAATTAGTTAACTGGGGGTCGGATTTTGAATAGTAAGAAACTATTTCTGTATTGTTTTATGCTGACGGTGTAATACAGAACAAAACATAATAATTTTGTCAGAAACTGAGAAAAGTTCTCACAGTCACAAAGATCACCACAATTTCAGTATATAAGGAGTCGATCAAATGAGAAAAATCAGTCTACAACATTTGGGTATTTGGATTCCAGCCAGTTGCTGTTATGGCTGACTTTGCCTTTAGTGAGAAGGGGAAACATAAGCTGCTTTATAAACGTTATGCTCATGTTTGTGAAAGAAATTTCAATAGTGTTACATACTGGCAGTGTGAAAAGAAGCGTTTTTGCAAAGCATGGGCGATTTCTTCAGTTGGTCTTCAAGTTGGTGGTCATGTTGTACGCTCGGATCACACCCATGGTCCAGATGCTATGAGAGCTGAAGTGATTCAAGCAATGGGTTGCCCATCTTTATTTAGTGGAAATCTGGTTATAGTGGGATACTGCTCTGATATTTCAACTTTCTTTTTTGGATAGTGCCTGTGTTTTCCAAGTTAGTGATGCCTCCAAAGAAAATAATGAGTGTGGGGGGTGTAAGGACCTAAAAATGGAGCTAGCCAAGTTCCAGGCAGAGGTGGCTAAGTTAAAAGCTGCCATTTCTGTCTCTAGCCCCTCTCTACACATGGTGAAAAAGGGTAATGGGGGGTCCAATGACGTCTCCAGCAGGGACACCCAGTATGCAGGGGAATATTTCTAAAGTGATAGAGAGAAATGGAAGAAAAGGTATGAGAGTACAGGTAGATGCTGTGAAGGAGACAGGAATAACAGTCCCACCAGTTAGTCCACCAAAGATTCCCAAAGGTAAAGGAAATATTGGTGAAGTTGATTCTGGGGTTGGTAAAAATCCTTGCACCATTTCACAGGATTGTACTATGAGTGATGGGGATCTACAGATGGAGCAGAGCGAGCACAATGTTAAGGTAAGGGACAGGGGTGTAAAACTTAGAACCAAATACCCTGTAAATCAGTGATCATAATTGGGGACACAGATTTATGGGGTGTAGATAGATGGGCACTGCCAGATGGCCTGGATAGAGAGTGTGTTAGTGTTGCTTCTCTTCCAGATACTAGACTGGTGGACATAAAGGACAGGATTTCAAGTATTATGAAAGGTGAAAGAGAGGAATGCCTAGTTATTTTGCAAATAGGGTCTAATGATATAACTCACAATAAACCTGCAGCAGCAGTTCTGGAAGGAATTGTGGAAATTGCCAAGGAAGTCAGAAGTATCAGACTGAAGGCAATGGTAATGCTCTGCCCAATCATTGAAAGAAAGGACAGAGGTGGAGCAGCACAGCTAGAGCCCAATGGGTAAATGACGGGTTGTTTCATGAAGGACAATTGATTAGAGTGAAGCTCCTTGAATATAGGGCATGTCTCACAGATCTTCACAACAGGTTTACAAGGGATAGATTGCATTTCAATAAGAGGGCTGCCACTAGGGTTGGGAGAAAAATTAAGGAGTTTATAGTTGATTTTTTAGGGAAGGGAGAGGGTCATGGTGCTCCACGTTAAATTTCGGCATACATAGCATGGGACTACTTGACAGCAATAATGCAGGGATGGGCAGGAGATTAGTGGTAAATGATCAATTCACTTTGCTTGTTATCAACTGTAGAAGCATAGTCAATAAAGTGGCCGAGTTTAATGCCCTTGCTGCTACATGGGATGCTGATATTGTTATTGGCACTGAATCATGGTTAAAGGAAGATATACAATCAACTGAGATTTTTCCTGATATGTACATAGTGTATAGAAGAGACAGGGAAGGAGGTAAAGGGGGTGGGGGTGTTCATAGCTATTGACAAATCATTGAAAAGTACCAGGGAAGCAGGTTTCGAGGGGGACTATGAGATGCTGTTTTGTAGTGTTTCTGGGTCAGCACGGGGGACTCATGTCATTGCCTTCCATCATCCACCAGGAACTGATCCAAATCCATTGTTGCAATTGGCACATTCTTTGGAGATCCTCAATCATAGGAGGATGGTCCCAACAGTTATTCTAGGTGGGGACTTCAAACTTCCAGGAGTGAAGTGGGGCAGCATGCAATCAGTTGGAAATTCTGCTCTTTCAGGGACACTTAATTCCTTCTTAGAGCAGCTGTGTTGTACTGGGTTAGAGCAGGTTGTGGCCATGCCAACTCATGAGAAGGGAGGGATTTTAGACCTAGTTTTTACTAATGTGCCTAGCTCGATCAAGGATGTGAGCTGCATTAAGGGAATTAGTGATCATGCTCAGTTAGAGTTGAGATAGTGAAAATGCTGCCAAGGTATTTACAGTAAGTAGGGTGACTTTTCAATTTCACAGAGCTGATTGGGAGTTGTTTAGGTCTTATTTAGAAGCCCAGTTGAATGATTTCCAGGTCACTGCAAATGCTTGCAGTGTCGAGGGGTCCTGGTAAAGATTTTTAGTACTTCTAGATGAAGGTACAAGACAGACAGTGGTTTTCCAGAATGGTATACCCATGAAGTGAAGGCAGCTTTGCATAGGCAGAGAAGAGTCAGAAATATATTTAGAAGGGAGCAGGATGCAGATAGTGAGGTCGCCCATAAGGAAGCCAGGAGAAGGGCAAAAGTTCATATTAAAAAGGCCTACAAGGAATTTCATAGGGATGTTTTGGGGGAAGGCTCAAGAACAATCCAAAAGCTTTCTGGGGGTACCTCAAAAAGTGTAGAAAAGGGGGGGGTATAAGGTTCCAGCTATTAAGGACCAGTCAGGAAACCTAGTTAGTAATAACCTTATAGCTGCAAATATTTTTAATGATTCATTTACAAAAACATTTGCAAATATTGGAGATGAGTATTCACCAGTGTCAGGAAATGACTATCAAGGGCAAAGGGAGGAGGTTGATATTACAAGAGAGGGGATTGAGAAACTTTTGAATAAATTGGTGGTCCATAAAGCAGGATAACATTTCTCCATTTATTTTACAAAGACTTTCAGGGATTGTAAGCTATTATTTGGTGGAAATGTTTAGAAAATCATTAGACAGTGCCATTGTTCCATCTAGCTGGAGGGTGGCAAACGTTGTGCCAGTTTTCAAATCAGGGGATACTGCAGATCCAAAGTGCTACAGGCCAGTTTCTTTAATGAGTGTGGTATGTAAGACTTTTGAGCATATATTATTCTCGCATATTATGGGATATTTGGAAAAAAAATGGCATCCTTAGTGATAATCAGCATGGGTTTAGGAAAGTGTCACATGTGACACTCAACTGGCTTGTCTAATTGAATACATTCAAAATACTCTAGATAAGGGTAGGCAGGTTGATGTTATATTCCTGGATTTTGAACAGGCCTTTGTCATGGTGCCTCATGACAAGCTTGTTTCAAAAATGTCCAAGTTAGGGATTCATAGTAAGGTTATTCAGTGGGTAAAGGCCTATCTGCAAGGCAGGCAGCAGAGAGCACTTTTTGATGGGATAGCATCAATATGGACACGTGTTACATCAGGGGTACCCCAGGGAAGTGTATTAGGACCATTGCTCTATATACTTTATGTTAATGATATAGGGCTTGATATAAAATCCTTTCTTGAGTTGTTTGCAGATGACACATGCATGGCAAGGGTGGTGGAAAACGGGTTGTCTTCCTGCACAGAACTGCAGCAAGACCTACACAAAATATATGATTTGAGTAGAAAGTGGGAGTTGCCTTTGAACCTGCACAAATGTAGCTTTCTTAGAATAAGCAGGTCCAAAAAGCAGGATGATTTTTCTTATAGCATAGGTGGTGTAAGGGTTGAAAGGGTTGACACCCACAAGCACCTTGGAGTTGTCTTAAACACTCGGGGCACCTGGAAGGTGCACAATGACAAAATAATTGGGAAGGCTGGGCATGCTCTCTGGAAGAAGTTAAAGAAGAAGTAAATGAAATAGCTTACTTTTCACTGGTATGGCCAATTGTGGAATACTACAGTCCAATTTGGTTTCCGTTTAGGCAAGACCTATCTTGGGGAAATTGAAATGGTCCAAAGGAGGGCAGCAAGAGTTGTGCTAAGTCAGTTCTCTCACAGATTGAGTGTGTCAGGCATGATAGGAGAATTAGGGTGGGACTCACTCTGTCAGAGGGGAGAATCTCTGCAGAGGATCTCCTCTGCAGACTATAGGGGGAGAAATGATCATCTGTTCAAACTGAAGGAGATCAGGGCCTGAACAGACTCATATTACTAGTCCTTTTTCCAAGGGTCATTCAGCAATGGAATGCTCTTGATGAGGGTAAGGTGAAGAACTATCTGGAAGGGGGCGCCAGTATAGAGGGCAGGCAATATATGGCTGAATAGATGCTATGGTTCACGTTCCTTGGGGTTTTAAAATCAGTGAATTTTTAGGAATGAGTGATATTCTCTCCACTGCCAATTTGGCCTATCATGGCTGCTTGCAGTGTATTCAACTAGATGAATATGGCCAAGATGCTAGCCCACACCACTAAGGTTTGTATTGCTAGTTGATGTTCTCTGTAATTCTGTTGCTGCTTATGTGTTTGTAATTTGGAATATTTTGCATTTTTGAGGAATCCTGCCAAACAATTGTCAATACCACTATGTTATCTGTTACTGTTCCTGCTGCAGCACACTTGACGACTGTTTCTTGAATGAAACGAATGATTCAAAGGCAGAGGACGTCACATGTTCCTGCAAAACCACAAGATTTGACATCCCTGGAAGTGCCACCTGAATATAAGTCAACTGAATCTGGAGAAAATTTTCTGCCACATGATTCTGGCACTGGTCAAGAGCATATCATTGTTTTCATGACTGATAGCAATTTGTGCATCCCCCAGCACTCAGCAGATTGGTATGCTGATGGAACGTTTAAGGTTAGTATTGACAACCATTGAAGTTTTGGGCATTAATACCTTCCAGAAACCATTAAAATCTGACCATATGTTTCTTACTTATCTTCCTTCTCAGAAAAGAAGAAATGAATTTCATAATTGAATATTTGAGATGACATTTTTGTAATTATTTTATACTTATTCTTTCAGGTATCACCAAAGATTTTCTATCCACTGTACACCATTCATGCCTATGTCAACAGTGAATGCATTCCACTGGTTTACTGCCTTTTGCCACACAAGCACTACAACACATATATGTGACTTTTTGGCATTTATCACACCTGAAGCCTGGGCTTAGTCCAAGCACCATTCTTTGCGACTTTGAATCTGCAGCTATCAGTGCATTTTCAGACATATTTCCTGGTGTAAATATGCATGGATGTTTGTTTCATATGTGCCAGAATGTTTACCATTGGGTACAAGAATGTGGCTTTCGAGATCGTTATGCGAATGATGCTGAATTCACTTTGTTGATCTGTATGATTCCAGCTTTGTCCTTTGTGCCAGTGACTGAAGTGCAAAATGCATTTGACGAATTAGTTGAGCAGCTTCCTGAAGACTGTCAACATGTTGTTAACTACTTTGAGGACATATACATTGGCTACATCTGGAGAAACAGAGCACGTGAAGGGCATTTTCCATTGATGCTCTAGAACAGCTATGATCAGGTTATTAATGATTTGCCATGATCTAACAATGCAAGGAGAAGACCTGGAGGTCCTGGTAGGGCAGTGGGTGTGGTGGTGCTTGGGCAGCGTGGAGAACTTGTTTCTGGGGTTGGGCTTCTAAGCATAACCTTGTGACACTTTTCCCATTGATCATGTTATGCAGCCAGCATAGCAGATCGTCTGCTCCTGCAGTCATCATGCTGCACCTGTGGCTTTGCACTTACCCCTGCATTTATTAATTTATTTATGCATGCTTTTATTAATACTTAATCTAACCTATAATTGACTGCATACCTCTCACTAATGCCTAGTACCCATCCAAGTACAAACCCCACTAACTACTCCATAAATTGAACTAATTTTAACCCACTAATCCCTGTTATTATTACATGTATTAATTATCTGGGTGAGGGGTGCTCATGCATGATGCTAAATTCAGGGGTTGTAAAACATACAGTGCAGGGGATCAAAACCCCAGTGCTAGCAGCCATTGGGGGTGCACAAGCTGGCCCATGCTGGTCAAGCTGGTCAACATGCTAAAGCAAAGGAGAATTCAGGAAGCTTTTCTCCAAGAAATGCAGTGGAAGGGGAATAGATGAAGGGCCCTAGGTGAGGGATACAAACTCCTATATGTAGCAAGTGAAGGGGGCAGAATGGGGTGGGCATAGTTTTGGATAGTGAGTTGCAAAAAGGGGTCAAACTGGTTAAATGAGACAACAGTAGGCTTCTGCTAGTTTCAGTGGTTTGGAGAGGAGTAGTTGTTCACCTCATCAGTGCATATGCCCCCCAGGTGGGTCTTGACAAACCCACAAAGGGTGGCTACAGGACAGAGTTTGAGGACTTGGTACACTCACTGGAGGCCCAGGTAGGCCAATGTCAAGGGAATGAGCACTTAGTTATTGGGGGGACTTTAATGGCCATGAAGACAAAGAAAGCCAGGGTTATAGGGAGGTCCATGGGGATGGGGGTATGGAACAGCTAGCATAGATGGGCAGTGAATCCTTGACACTGCAAATGCACTTGGCCTTGCATTGGCAAATACATGGTTTAGGAAGAGCGACAAGCACCTAATTACATACCAGTCACCTCAAGAGATGTCATAGATAGATTTTTTTATGGTTAGAGGGCGGAATAGATCAGAGGTTCACAATTGCTAGGCACTCCCAAGTGAAAATCTTCAAAAGGAAATTGGACATTGGCTAATTATGCTAGAACTATTGGTGAATGTGGCCGGCAAGGCATATTCCTGGAAAGGAGAGCAGGTCATCAAGTGGTGGAAACTACCCACCAAAACAGAGGAATTTATACAAGAAGTGCACAGGCAGGTAGACTGGGATTGGGAAGGGACAACTGATGCCATTTGGGACAGGGTTGCTTCAAAAAGTTAGAGCCTGTGGGAAAACCCTCTTGGGGCAGGGGAGAGTGGGAGGCACAGCCCAGGGTGACAGGCAGACATGGTGGTGGAATGGACAGGTAGAAGCAGCCATCAAACAAATGTAGGCTTCTTTCCACAGATGGCAGGAGAAAGGGGACCAGGAGTCCAAGACTCAGTACAGGCAAGGGAAGACCACTGCCAGGAGGAAGATTGCCCTGACCAAGCACCAGAAGTATGAGGTTCTCTATGAACAGTTAGGAATGAAGGAAGGGGGGAAAGAAGTTTTCAAACTGGCCAAGGCTAGAGATAGGACAGCAAAAGATTTACCCTGAGCCATATCAGTGAAGGATGGCATAGGTGGGGGTCCTTCTCTCTCTGATGAAGGTAAAGAGGAGATGGGAGGAGTACTTCCAAAACCTCTTGGATGAAGTGGGGGGAGATGAGGACGTCACCACCAATCTGGCACCAGCAGGGGCTGTAGAATTTGTAACAGAAGAGTAAGTAGCCAGGGCACTTAAGAAGAAAGGTGGTAAAGCTGTAGGCCCAGACAGAATCCCCATTCAAGTATGGCATAGTCTGGGGAAGACAGATACCAAGCGGCTGGGGAAACTTTTCAATAAGATAGCTAGTGGAGATAGAATGCCATCTGCATGGTGTGAGAGTTGGATAGTACCACTCTACAAGGGTAAAGGAGATGCCCAAGACTATAGCAACTATAGAGGTATAAACATAACGAGCCACTCCATGGAGCTCTGGGAGAGTGTAATGGAACGTCACCCCTGGGGTAGAACTAGTGTCTGTGGAAATCAGTTTGGGTTTATGTCAGGTAGGTCCACAATGGAGCCAATCTTCATTCTGAGGCAGATGGTAGAAAAGTATAGAGCAGCAAAGAAGGACCTCCATGCCATCTTTATCGACCTGGCTAAGGCCTTTGACAGTTTTCAATGACAGGTAGTTTGGGAAGTATTATGGAAAAGGGGGCAGATGAAGGGTTTATCAGAATAATCCAGGATATGTATGACGGCTCCATAGCTAGGGTAAGGACACCTTGGGGAAACACTGGGGGCTTTCCCATGAAAGTTGGGGTGCACCAATGTTCAGCACTTAGCCCATATCTTTTCATCCTGGTGTTGGACGAACTGCTGACAGGCGTCAAAGAATGGGCCCGTCACTGCCTGGCATTCGCCGATGATTTAGGAAAACTTAGTGACTGCAGAGAACAGATAGAGAAGGGACTAAATGATATAAGAGGAGCAATGGAAAAGGAAGGGTTAAAGATTAACATGAAGAAGACAGATGATCTAGCTTTCAATTGGGATGGTCAGCAAAGCAATGGGGACATATGCTCGAGGGGTGAACTGGTGAAAAAGGTGCAAGAGGTAAAGTACTTAGGATCAACGTTCAACAGCAATGGGGAGATAGACTTAGATGTTACCCATAGAATCAATGGAGGGTGGTTGAAATGGAAGTTTTACAGGACAGTGGTTAGGCCAGGTATGCTATATAAATGAGAGTTTTGGGCAGTGAAGAAAAGCCATGTAAATAGAATGCAAGTAGCAGAGATGCGAATGCTGTCATACTCATGTGGCATGTCGAGAGCAGATAGAGTTAGGAATGTGAAAATCAGAGGTAGCCTGGGGGTGGCAGACATCGCCGAAAAGATGAGGCAGAATAGGCTGAGGTGGTACGGACATGTTATGAGACGAGGGGAAGAGGAACTCGTTAGGTGCATCCCAGGAATGCAGGTGGTTGGCAGCATTCGGAGTAGGGGGAGACCAAAGCAGACGTGGGAGCAGGTTGTCCGGAAGGACATGGCGGTGTGCGGGTTGGATGGGGACCTGGTGGGAAACAGATGGGAGTGGAGAGCTAGAACCTGCAGACCCGACCCCACCACAGGCGGGACAAGGGTGTGATGATGATAATGTTGTTTATAATATTGCATAGTGTCTGACCTTATGCACAATAACTACAAAGCAACAGGAGTCAGGCTCATGGCTATCTCCTTCATCTTATGTGAAAAATGCTCTGACTGGGGGCACCCCATCCAGGCGTCTCGAACCCATAGGAATGTTTGCTGGGTTGTCTATGGGGGTGCCTTATTAAAGGTAATTAAATATAAGCAGCAACTCCTAACCCGGTACCCATATTGTCCCCATATGGGAATAGGGCAATATATTGGTCATAGTTTTTTCTCCAGCCGGTTACTGGCCAAAGCTGCACCTCTACGCTTATTTATCGTCGGTCGAGTGTTCGTTGAGAAATCCTACCGAGGCGACGCCAGGAGGCGAGCTCCTACACCTGGAAATTTTGCGTCATCTACTCTTTGCATAGTACAGAGGGTTCTTCTAAGTGGAAGTGCCATCGTACACCCACACGGGACCTCAGTTTTACTTCTCATCTGAAGGAAGGCACACTCGCGGCCTCTCTCACCTGAAAGAAGCCAACCCACCTCGGTTCAGTATCGAACCTAGAGCTTCTGGTGCAGTTGCCGAGCGTGCTAACCACTAGACCACCGCGGCGGGTTTGTAATTAAATATAAACGGCGCAACAAAAAAAACTTTTAAAAATAAACGGCGCGCCGTTTATTAGAATAATTAAATGCGAGCTCGGTTGTGGAACGGATTACATCGTCATAATCCGCATCCACTGTAACCATAGTCTAAGACGGTTAAGGATTTCGGATAAACAAGAATGTCGGATTGGTGAGTGTCGGATAAGACGGACTCTACACTACGCTAACTGATACGAATTAACCCTTTATCCAACTAAACTTTTAGCTAGTTGGTACGAATTAACCTAAACATTTTTATTGATATCTGAATCACACCCACGTTTGAATATTAAGATAACTAGGGACAAATTTCTTAGCATACAGTAGTTTGTTTATGAAAGTTTGGAGCCGTTCACCCGAACACACTGAGATCCGGCATCTTAGTTGTTTCTCGGAAGTGAAATACATTATATTGTTTTTATCTGAAAGGAACTCTTATACACCCACATTTCGTTTTCCGTAAAGGTGTAATACATTTTTCACCGAATTGATATTGAAATAGCTACAGGATATATAGGTTTGTTCATATACGTTTTTTGTCAGTTATTGCAATAAAGTCCAACTTCTTCGTGAGATGGCTATAAGGCACCAATATAGAAGAATTTGCAACATACTTTTGATATTACTAACCTTTATCTGTAGCTGCTCCGTAGGCTTTCACCTTTATGATACAAGGTAAGTTGAGTTTACTTTCCATTACTGGATTATTTCACAATGCTTCTTCGAAAAGACAACTTATAATTTGTCACTGGGACTTCATAAAAACAGTTCTAAAACCGCTTTCTTTCTTCGTGCGGTGGTATAGGGAACCGATGCTTTTCCTTCAGTCATTGGTAGTTCAAACAGCTGGGGAACTCCAAGCAAATCTGTTTTGGAGACCCCCCCCCTCCCGTGTTCTAACGTTCAAGTAAATCATATCCATTTATTACTTAATAAAGATTACTGATTAATAACTCATCTCTAAAAATCAATCGTTAGGTTGAGCCATTTGCCGCTACACTTTGTATCGTCTTAACTCTTGGGCCACCGGGGCACTTCCCGGGGGCCCTATGCTAATCTGTGCACCACAAGTGGCTTAATCATCATCATCACCGCCATAAATAAATACTACATCATCATCATACCCTTATCCCGCCTATGGCGGGGTCGGGTCAGCGGGTTCTAATCTCTTTCCCACCAGGTCCCTGTCCACCCGTCACACTGCCATGTCCCTCCAGACAACTTGCTCCCACGTCTGCTTCGGTCTCCCCCTACCCTGGATGCTGCCGACCACCTGCAGTCCTGGAAAGCACCTAACGAGCTCCTCTTTCCCTCGTCTCATGACGTTTCCATACCACCTCAGCCTATTCTCCCTCATTTTTTCGGCGATGTCCACCACCCCCAGGCTACCTCTAAGATACACATTCCTAATTCTATCTGCTCTCGACACTCCACTCGCATACTGCATCACTCGCATCTCGGCCACTTGCACTCGATTTACATGAGTTTTCTTCACTGCCCAGCACTCTGATCCATATAACATAGCTGGTCTAACCAAGTCCTGTAAAACTTCCCTTTGAACTTGAATGGGAACCCTCCTATCGCACAGGAATCCACTTGCTGTTTCCATTTCAACCACCCCCATTGATTCTACGGGTCACATCCCGGTCTATCTCCCTGTTGCTTTGAAATGTCGATCCTAATCACTTTACCTCCTGCACCTTTTTCACCGGTTTGCCCCTCGAGAGTATGTCTCCATTGTTTTCCTGACCATCCCAATTGAAAGCTAACCATAAATAAATACTACAACACAGTACATATCTTTGACTTAAATTCATTCGATATACTCCACCAAAAAAGCATACCCATGTGTGCACGGGGTAGAATAGGCACACTGCATACCTGCATGTCATAAAAGGCGACTAAAAGAAGTGACTTTCTCGTGCCCCTGACTGGATAAAACCACTATCATCATTGCCCGTGACTTGTGTCATGGACTGGACGAAACCATCATCATGGTTGTTGGTGGCCTTCTTGTGTCCTTTATTGGACGACACCACTATTACACTTTGACCTGTTCTCAGTCGATGTAGGCTCCTCACTGAGGTGACTGTAAAAAATGCCTACCTACGTGTTAGCCATGCATGGGAACCCATACCCCTGGAAAAGTGGATCGTGGTGATTGAGGAGGTGTATGTCCTGCAAGGTCTCTGGGCCACCCTACACCGATGAGGTGACTCACAGCCGTCAAGGACTAACGTTGCAACCTGCTGTCCCAACACATCACTTTGGCTGCAGCTTCCAGGGAAAATGGTCGGCCAAGGGGTGAACAGGTTATGAGTGGACCGGCAGTTAACCCTGGTGCCATTGGTCTGCTACTTGGGGATTATGCCACCCTTGCAGATACCTGCCCAAGCAACCTTGGCGGCCCGAATGGCTGTCCCCTTGTAGGGCTCCATGGTGGGTGAGGACTACAGGCAGCAAATGTTAAACACCCCAAAGTATGGCAGCAAATCAGAGACTGGGGGCCTCATCAAATAACCGCACCCCTTTATCTTCTTCCTTTCCCTCAACTTGTGTTTAGCCAGAAGATGGCAGGCTCGGTCCCACCCAACTGAGAGGGCCGACTGCCATTTAGCTGATGGAGACGAGTACTGCTCCAACTAACAGACCGCATTCCCCAGTAAGCCAACTGGATCAGGGAACGCATCTGTGGCGTCTACAGTATCGGCACCCACCCTTAACAAGAGGTAACGACCTCTTAGCCTTAAGGTGCAGGGCCCCACCACTGATGTTCCTGCATCTGAGGAGGTCTTAGGTGCAGTCAAACCAACTTCCACACCTTTTTCCTATCATCCCCGGTTTCTTTCCATATGGGGGAAGGATGGTGCATCCTTAGGGAAGGCGTCGCCCTTCCTTATTACTGAAGCCATCAAGGGCATTGCCAGTGACGCGGGAGCGGCGAGTTACGTTGGACACACCAGTTCTCGTCTGATCACTGAAGTTAAGCAACGCAAGCCCAGTTAGTACTGACATGGGTGGTCGCTCGGGAAAGCTGGGTACTGCTAATACCCAATAATCGTCGCATTGGTTTAGCGTCTGAGCAGTCAATGCATTAGAACTATGCAATGGACGGGTCTCTAATGACCTTGTAGTTGACGGGACCTTAAACACCAACAAACAAACAAACAAGCCAGTGACGTGACTTTGGTGAAGAAACTGCGCAATGGCACCTTGTTGTTGGAGACATCTGCCCCCCACCAGATCCAAGCATTACTGAAAAAGCGGAAGCTCGGTGACTTCCCCAGTGTGTTCGAACCCCCCCCCCCCCCCCCCCCCCCCCCCCCCGCGGAGGTGGGGTGCAGTGTCCCGACCTAAGCAGGGAGTCATAGGAGAAAATAGCGGAGGAGCTCAGGGACCTGGTTGTGGTGGCTGTGTACCACACCTCCGTTTGACGGGATGAAGAATCCCGCCCTTCTGACACCTGGTGCTGACCTTTGGTAGGCCCAAGGTGCCAGAGTACATCATGGCTGGCTACATCTGCTCAGTGGCGTAGTGTGGGGGGCCAAGGGGGCGGCCGCCCTGGGCGCAAAATTTCAAGGGTTGCAAAGATATACAGGAAAACATGGTTATAACGTTTTGTTGGGGACCAAAGGGAACAAACGGTATAACCATGAAAGCGCTATAGCCATGATATGCTTTTTTATGTGTTTTTCTATCCATAACACTTATTGGATTGTATATATGCAATGTAGTGGTAAAACAACGTCATGTGGGGGTACATAAATGTTTCTCTATATGTACAGTAATCAAGAACTGATGATTGCTTCATGGTGGGTGGCTGTTTCCACCGGGAGCGGCAAATTGCGTTGGACACACCAGTTCTTCTCGGGTCACTGAAGTTAAGCAGCGCCACCCCACCTAGTACTGACATGGGTGGCCGCTTGGGAAAACTGGGTACTGCTAATACCCAAAAATGGTCACATTAGTGTAGTGTCGGTGCAGTCTCTGCATAAGAACTATGCTGTTGATGGGGTTCTAATGACCTTGTAGTTGATGGTGTAGGTGTGGTGTAGTTGTAGTTGATGGACCCACCTCTGGATGTTGAGGTGCCCATATCCTCTTGGTATCTTGGCTGACCTCTACACAAGTTCATTGTATTTTGTCACAATGGTTGATAGCTGTTTTGAGAGTGGTAATAGGAATCCCAAATTGTCTTACCACCTCAATTCTAAGTCGCTTGTGTCATTACTACTACAACCACACATTAGCAAGATTGAGTGTACAATGTATGTAATGAACAGCTAATGTTGTACATTCTGCACATTTGCAACATCCCTAATCACGACATATGCACATATGGTTTGGAAGTTTTTCATATACATGATAGGATATGAAAAACTTGGCTGCCCACCAGGACCCTGCGAACGTTATAGCCATGAAAACAAACGCCATTGTAGCATCCACATGCAGCTGCTGACGTCATACATCTCGCTCATGCATGCTCATGCATCTTGCATACATCACACATCTTTGAGTTTTAGTTCCTTTCATTTTGAATTAAATTTTAGAACATTTCAGATTTTTAGAAGACAATTTGAATTTTCTGATTATTCTGTCAGTTCTTTCTTGGCTCTCCTATCTGCTGGATGTTAACGTTATGTGTTGGTGTTAGTGATTTATTTGTGATTGTTGAATAAATGACTGTTGCCGTTCACTGGGTATATCTGAAGTATATTCTGGATACTGCGATTTTGGCAGGGTATATTTTGGATATCGGACACGCTAAACCATATCCGTGACCCTTTACCATTAAAAAGCCATAGCCTCTGCCGGAACCAATCCAAACAGAAACTATAGCCATGAACGTTATAAACGTGTTTTACTGTATAAAATTAGCATGCCATATCTTTCACATTTTGCGATTTCCTATTCCTTTTCATTATGAAAAGTGGTCAATACTTGTTGCATCCACAAATCACACGTGGGTGACAAAAGTATCTTGTTAAAGCACAAAGTTACCTTTTTTATTAACCAGCCTGGACAGGGCTGACATGGTGTGTGTGACATGGGTGTGTGGACTGAATGACAGCACAGGGCCCCATGCATTTGGATTAATGAACCAATTTATAGAAGGACCTCACTTAACGTCAGGTCTGCGGGTTCTAGCCCTCCACTCCCACCAGGTCCCCGTCCACCCCACACACTGCCATGTCCTTATGGACCACCTGATACCCGGGTGCTACAGACCACCTGCATTCCAGCAAGGACCTAACGAGCCCCTCCTCCTCTCATGACGTGTCCATACCACCTCAGCCTATTCTTCCTCATTTTTCTGCAATCTGTACTGCCCAACACCCAATCCATACTGCATATCTGGTCTAACCACTGCCCTGTAGAACTTCCCTTTCAGCTTGATTGGGACCGTCTCCACTTTAGCCACCCCCATTGATTCTATGAGTCACATCCAAGTCTATCTCCCCATTGCATTGGAACATTGATCCTAAATGCTTTACCTCTTGCACCTGTTTCACCAGTTTGCCCCTCGAACATACGTTACTATTCTTTCCTGTCATTACCAATTGAAATCTGTCTTCATCATGTTTATCTTTAGCCCTCCATTTTCTATCACTCCTCTTATAACGTTTAGTCCCTTCTCTATCTGTTCTCTGCTGTTGCTAACTTTGCCAATATCATTGGGAAATGCCATGCACTGAGGGGCCCAATCTCCTACCCACCTAAGCACTTGGTCCAAAACAAGGATGGAAGATATGGACTAAGTGCCAAACCTTGGTGCACCCCAACTTTCACTGGAAAACCTCCAGTATTCCCCCAAGGTGTCCTTACCCTGGCTGTGGAACCATCACTTCTTCTACTCCTCTTTTTCATAATACCTTCCAAACTACCTGTCTTTGGACATTGTTGTAGGCCTTCTCTAGGTCGATAAAGATGGCATGAAGATCTTTCTTTGCTGCCCTGCTTTCTTTGCTCTATCATCTCCCTCCGAATGATGATTGGTTTCATTGTGGACCTACCTGGCATAAACCCAAACTGATTCCCCCAGACACTAGTTCTAACCCAGAGGTGGCGTTCCACTTTCCATTACTATACCCCTATAGTTACCACAATCTTGGACATCCCCTTTGCCCTTTAAGAGTGATACTATCCAACTCTTATGCCGTGCAGATGGCATTCTATTTCCAACAGCTAACCTACAGAAAAGTTTCCCTAACCACCTGGTGCCCATCCTTCCTAGGCTATGCCTCACTTTGTTGAGGATTCTATCAGTGCCTACAGCTTTTCAGCCTGTCATCTTCCTAAGTTCTCTGGCTACTTCTTCCTCTGTTACACAATCCACCATCCCTGTCGATGCAGGATAGGGGGCAAAGTCCTCCTCTCCCCCTTCAGTATTGAAAAGGTTTTGGAAGTACTCCTCCCACCTTCTCTTTACCTCTGATTGGGAAAACAGGACCCTACTTTCACTACCGTTCTCTGTTATGGCTTGAGGCATGTCTGTACCTGCCCTATCTCTAGCATTGGCAAGCTTGAAGACTTCTCTCTCTCCTTCCTGTGTATCTTAGACTCCTGGTCCCCTACTCCCGCCACCTGTGGAAAGCAGCCTTCCTTTGCTTGATGGCTCCTTCTACCTCCTCCTTCCACCAGCCCTAGCCAGCCATTTCCAAAAATTTAATTTTTATCAATAAGTAAGATTATTATTAAGTTTAAAAATGGTGTTACTACCTAGATAGTTTAAGTTTAAGAAATTTGGCTCTCGAAAGAAATCCCAATCATGTATTTTTGATATTTGGCTCTTCTGACTGTTGAGTTTGCTTACCACTAGTCTAGAAGACCACTGGTCTGTCCATAAGTTAGGGGGCGCCAATTTTTGCCTTGCCCCGGGCACTAGAAACCCACGCTACTCCACTGCTTCTGCTTACCTGGGCATACTTGCACTATCGGGGACTCTAGCTGGTTTCGAAATTAGGCGGAGTTACACATACTTTTAGTATCAGAGATGCTATGAAGTTTCCAAAGTAGGTGGAGTTCCTAGAAAAGCGAGATTCGTACAAACGGGATATTCCTGGCTACACGAGATCATTCACAGAATCAATGTTTCTTGTTCGTGGGGAGGAGGCCTTCGAGCCGAAGGCAAGAAGGCCGTGGGACCGAAACACCGAAAGTAGAGATCATTGTAAAGGTACTTTACCAAAGATAATTCATTGCATGCATCTTTCACCTCAATCGCTAGGTAAAATTAGTAACCAGGTAAAATGGAAAGTGTAAAATATAAATAACTCCACCTACTTTTCAAAAACACTTTCCCAAACTCCGCCTACCTTCGAAACCAGCTAGAGTCCCCGATACTGCAAGTATGCCCTTACCTGTACGTGCCTTCATACCAAGCCTGCTTCAGTGTTTCAAGTGCCTGTGATATGGCTGTGGCCAGAATTTCTGTTCTTCCAAGGTCATGTGGGGCACTTGTGGGCAGGGAGACCACTCTCCTGTCATGCTAGACTGCACCTTGTTGTATTAACTGTAAGGGCAGCCACCCCGCCTCTTCTTGGGATTGCCCCACTTGGTTGCAAGAGGGTATCAGTTGGACAAGACCCTCCTGAATGTTTGTCAAAGTTTGGGGACAACTGGAATTAAATGGTGTGGGAAGCCCTTCAGGAAAATACCCATTTGTGACAGTGTTGCATTTTGATTTTCATTTGTAGAAATAAATTAATTCTATGTTCAATTAAAAGTAGGAATTAATTGAACTGGATTTTAATCATCAATGGTAAACAATGTCTAACATTAACACGGAGAAGTTGGAGAAAAATGAATTAAAATGAAGGTCCATTATGGATCTGCAGAGATGCGAGTTTTGTCATTTAAAATTCAATTTTCTGAAAAATCGAATGCCTACATGCATGAGGAACTCACATGCATCGTAGAAGAGAAACAACTCCCATGATGCAAGGGAAATCCCAAACATTTCTTACTAAGATTCTGGTTGCTATGGCAATGCTAGATGCCATATAGCAACCACAGCTAAGCTGTGACACGAACACCCATAAGACGTTATGCAGGAGGTAAACAAAAATGAACATGATGTTGCACTGTCTTTGAGCATCTGAGCATTGATAAAGGAGGTACCACTACATCTGGCAATGTTGTTGCTGTCATAAGGAGTGGATCTAAAGATGAAATGTAGTAAGGATCATCAATAGTTGGTGAGGAACAAAAAGCAGGCTTGAGTCTGTCGAGGGACATGGTATCCTGTCATCCTTGTATATCCAGCATGAAATAGAAATCATGCTGCTGGAGAATCAGGAATTAACCTTCATATGGTGCTTGCAGAGGATGTCCCTGTGTCCTCCTGCTGAATAAAAACATGGGTAGCATCCTTCATAGCTGGGAAATAAAAAATTGGTGGAGATTTTGATTGTTGAGGTAGTCAGTGCTTCAGTGCATACATGGATCAGTGCAATTAGTCCCTTCTTTCTGCCTTGAAGAAATTGCCTGGAAGACAGAGAATAGTGCCATATAATATTTCAACTGGTGTGGCCTTGAGATCTTCCTTAATGGAACATCCCAATCCAAGGAGGGTCATGGGTACATGATCACTGCAATGTAACAGACCTTTGGCTGCCCAAAGGAAAATCTTCAGCTTCCAATGAAAACGTTCTACCAACCCAATGGAAGCTGGATAGTAGGATGTTGTTCAGATATGGCAAATCTCAAATACTTGTCAGAGCTACATGAATAGTGCAGAGTCAAACTCCTTACCATGGTCGGTAGTGATGGTGGATGCCACCCCAAAATGGGAGATCAAGCGACTGACAAACGCATTTGCCACTGTTGGAGCTGTTACATCTGCCACTGGAATTACTGCTGGCCACCTAGAAAAACGATCTAAGCATGGACATAGATAACGATTGCCTTGTGATGGAGGAAATGGTGAAGCCAAGTGAATGCAGTGAAATCGTGTTGCTGAAGGCATCACAGAACATACAAGTAATGATGGATGACGTTGAATGTTTTTAAGCTGGCACTGGGTACAAGCTCATGTACATTGCACGATATCTGCATTTATCCCAGGCCATATGTAATGCTCTGCTATGAGACGCCGTGAAGTTCTAATGCCCAGATGAGAGCAGGCATGCAGTGAACAGAATGCTATCACTCACAAAGATGCTGAAAGGAGTGGTCATCGGTGTGACAACGAGATATCATGAAGAATATTTGTTGCTGATCCAGGAACTGGAGTAGAGTGCAGCACAAATGCACCAGGATTGTGAAGAAGATGATGAATCTTAGGATATTCCCCCTGGGCATTGTGAAGATGTTCTGCCGAGATGAAGTCCGACAAGCCCTCTACAGAATTAAAGTTTGCTGAAGAAAGTGCATCAACATTATCCACCCCTCGAATGTTGTGGATATCTGATGTAAAGTAGATATAAACTCCAGATGTCGATCTTCCCACTATGAGTGCCTATCCAGAGAAGTGGACAGGGCAAAGGTAAGTGGCTTATGATTAGTGATTGCTAGGTAAACCATGAAGAAGTTCTTAACCAAACATGCTATAACACGTCTCAGCTGGCTGGAATTTCTTACAAGGTGGGACGTGCCACATCCAGCACCTCCAACATCTTTTCTGCCACATCCACCATCTTATCAATGGTCATCATATCCTTGGCAGTGGCCAGGACTACTTGTATCTGGCGAGACATATGTGGCAAGAATAATTCCTTTACAATAGAAATGCCACTGGCAGAATTGTAACCACCTCCTGCCAACTGCTTCATCTGTGACAATAGTTGGGATGGTTTCTTGTCACCCAGATGTTGGTGAGTAAGTAGTTGCTATATCCTCTGCTTCTGCAGCATGGAACTCTGGTGCAGTATTGCCTCTTTTACTACCTCATAAACATTTGTGGTGGGTACAAAATCAAATCCTTGATGTTGGATATGATTTCCTGCAGCAGCACGTCTATAACAAAGGTGAACTTCCGGTTATTGGACCGAATATTATTGACCCAGAAACGATGTTCTACCACTGCAAACCACATTTGTATTGGCATCCGGTTGTCAATTGGGGCTTTTTGCACAAGTCCCGTGCTCAGCCTTTATGCTGAATCTGGTGAGCCACACTGACTGTACGGTGGCAGTGCTTAGCAGCTGCATATATTTTGCAGCTGATAGGTCAGCCACAGCACCCTACACACCCAGTCGTTTTTAGTCGCACTCTGTGACGACCATTCGATCGCCAGCCTGGGGTTCCCCCTCCATTTAGCATGCGGTGGATGGATGGTCTCACTGGCCTGGGTGCGACTCTACCTAGGGTGCAGCCTGTACTGCCGGTGTCTGTGCCACCCTGGACAATACCACAGCCAAGTTTTAATTTGACACTCATGGCCCTCCTGAAAGCCAGTACTGATAGGTTGGTGTACTAACAAGAGTTTGGACGCCTCTCCCTGACCTATCAGGGCCATGTTTTTGTTAAATGGATGGGTAAAAAGATGGTACCTCTGTGGGTTGGTCAGTCTTTACAACTGGTCACCTCATAGGGGGCCGCCTTCCAGGCATCACCAGTGTCTTAACTGCAGAGCTCACCACTCTGCACAGGGCACTGGAACTCATCCAACGTTTGAATCACCAACACTTTGTTGTTGCGACTGACTCCCTATCCTCCCTCCACCTGTTGCACACCCTCTATAGCAAACATGCCATCATTCAGGGTGTGCATAGTTCACTTCTCACAATTCGCAAGCAGGGCAAGACAGTGTTGTTTATGTGGGTCCCAGGGCATGTAGACATCATGGGCAAATAGAGGGCAGATGCCCATTCCTGGTAGGTGGCCCACCTGCCAGATGTGTCTGACACTACAGTCCACTCCTCTGACGCTCTCCTGATGGTGCGGTGGGCCATCCATGAACAATGGCGGTCCCAGTGGTTTTTTGAGACCACCTACAAACTCCACACACTGAAGGACACTCCAGTGCACTTGGTGTCCTCGTGCTGCCAGTTGTGGAGGGAGGAGGCTGTGCTTGCTCGGCTGTGAATTGGTCACACGTTCCTCACCCACTCCTACATACTATGGGGTGAGGATGAACTGTGGTGTGACTCCTGTTGGGAGCCTCTCACAGTGGCACACATATTTAGCCACTGGGAGAGATACCATGAACTTAGATGTCAAGTGGGAGTCAGTCCAGAGCTCTCCACATCACTTGGGGATAACCCCCAAGGGGTGGAGAGCTCGCATGTTTTTGTGAAAGAGGCTGGCCTCTTTCACAACATTTAATCTTGGAAACATTTTTGTATTGGCATCCTTCGTTTTTTTCTTCTTTTTGGCTTTTGCCTTTTCCTTTTTTGTGTCATTTTTGGCTTTTGTCCTTCTATGTTAGTGTCTGTCTAGACCTTTGCCATTTTTTACTGTATGTGTTTTGGCTTTTGCCTTTATTTGTGACTGTTTAGGCTTTTGCCTGTTTAGCGTTATCTGTTTTGGCTTTTGCCTTTATTTACCCCCAGTTATTTTTGTGGCTTTTGCCTTTTACTATTTTTACCCTTAGTGGGCTTTTGCCCTTATTTATTATCATCATGGTGAGTTGGCCTTTCACACCCCCCCCCCCACCATGGTGATTGTCTTTCTGGGCCCTAATGACCTTTGTAGTCAATGGGCCCCTAAAACACAAACAAACAATCAAATTGAAAGGGGAGTTTTACAGGGCGTAGATGCAAATGCTGCAGTACATGAGTTTGGTGTCAAGAGGTGATAGATTAGAAATGAGTATATTGGCGGTAGCCTGGGGTGGTGGACATCGCCTAAAAATGAGGAAGAATTGGTTGAGGTGGTATGAACATGAAATGAGAAAAGAGGAGGAGGAGCTCATTAGATCCATTTCAGGAATGCAGATGGTCAGAAGCACCCAGGGCAGGAGGAGACCAAAGCAGACATGGGAGTTGGTTGTCCATAAGGATAAGGTAGTGTGTTGGGTGGACGGGGACCTGGTGTTAGATAGACGGGAGAGGAGGGCCAGAACCCACAGACCTCACCGTTCAGGAGAATGGCATGACGATGAGGATGAAATTTTGACATGGCAAAGTAGGGGAATTTGATAGTTTCATTGGTCCCTCTGTTTGGGTGCCAAAAATTTCCATTTTGAATAAGTAAAATGTTCTAGTGTCCACCATAGTGAAAACTTTAATAACATATATTTTGGTTTCTTGGAAAAGGAACCAATGTGAGAGGCACATTAGGTGTGTTGTCCCTACAGAAATAAGAGATGCTCAAACAGTACAGTCGGGTTAAATAGTATGTCAATGAAGTTACACAAATGGTATGGTCGGGTCAAAACAGCTGTTGCGAAGATAATCATTATAGCAATGAACTTCAAAACAATACATGCTAACACAGTATAACCTCCCTAACCTGACCAGTCACTGTTCCAAGCAAAACCGGTCAACATATGGAGGTGGTCATCATCTGGAGGTCACATAATATTATAAAAGTACATTTGTACATATTTAATAAAAGAACAGATCAGAAGAAATCATGTAGGTTTCATGAGCATACAGTATAAATAACATACATTTATACTGTATGCTCATGGTACATACATTTAAACGAGCTTCCGTACATAAAGGAGTGTGGATGTGTGTAATTGGGCTCCAGGTTGGTAAGCTGAATCTTTGGTTTTAATTGGTTGTTTCTTGTAGGGTTTTTTTAGATATTTATTCAATATATATTTTGTAAATTTGACATAAGTGTTATCACTTGGCTTTTAACTAATATTGATGCTAATCCTGACGATTGTATATGGTATAACTACACAGGGCGCCACGTGGTGTCTTTCTTTTGTGATGCATTTTAAAGGAATTTGGGTTGGCTAAATTTTTAGGTGTGGTACAATCTTTCGGAATTTCCTCATTTAGTTATATTTCTGTATGTGTGTGTAAGTTGATTTTTGAAGTTTGTTGTTATTGACAGGGAAGTTATCAATTGGTGACTTTACTTAAGGCATTTTAAGGGTGCACTTAATAAGGGACTGTGCTGTTTAAGTTGTTTTTGGGACCACTTTTTGATATTCATATTATTATAGTGTAATTTTGCAGTACTTTGAGAGATCATATTACTATGCCTCCAAAGAAAGTTGCAGAGTGTGGTGGATGCAAGCTCCTAAGATTGGAGCTTTCTAAGATCCAGATGGAGATCAGCAAGTTACAGGCTACCATCCTGGGTTCCAGCTCTTCAGCAGCTGGTTTAGCAAAGGCTAAGGTTGGGATGCCAATGGCATCACCATCTAGTTCACCTAGAATATTGGTGACGCCATCAGGTAATAAAGGGGGCATGAACATTGGTAAGGCTTCCCTCAGCAAAAAGTCAAAGAGCCGCAAGGTGGCAGGGGAATTTCAGATACTAGATAGTCAACAAATGACACCCACATTGCAAGGGAAGGCGGTTAGGGAATCACATGCAGAGGATAGCCACTTGCCTGCCTCAATACCCCAGGTTTCTACCTCTGGAGGGTTGGCAGAGGTTATTGAAGAGGGCTCCACATGTGTACAAAACCCATCCCCTGGCAAATCCATTCTTGTACTTGGGGACACAAACTTAAGGGGTGTTGATAGCTGGGCTCTACCAGAAGGGCTACAGAGAGGATGTGTTAGTGTTGCTTCCCTTCCTGATGCAAGGTTGGAAGACATAAAGGGTAGGATTGAAGGTATTATGAAAAGGGAAAAGGAGGACTGCATGACGATTTTACATATAGGATCAAATGATATAACTCTTGATAAACCTGCAGTTGAAGTTCTGAAGGGAATTATGGATATAGCTAAAGAGGTAAAAAGATTTAGGCCCAAGGCAAGAGTTATGCTGTGTCCTGTTGTGGAACGACAGGATAAAGGCAGGTTAACTGCAGCAAAGGCCAGCTGGATCAATAATAGGATGTTTTCTGAAGGTCAAGCTATTGGGGCAAAACTACTTGATTACAGAGCATGTCTCTCAGATCTCCAACATTTGTTTGCTGTTGATGGGTTTCATTTTAATGCAAGGGCTGTCTCAAGGATTGGTACAAAAATGAAGGAGTTTATTGTCAATTTTTTTAGGAAAGGTACCGAGTCATCTTATGCCAGGATGAGTCAAAATATCAATAGGAAGGGTATTAATTGGGGAGGGATAGCTATGTCTTTAGCAGTAAATGATCCATTGACTTTGCTAGTTGTGAATTGCAGAAGCATAGTCAATAAAGTGGTTGAGTTCAATACTCTTGCTGCCACATCAGATGCTGATATCATAATTGGCACTGAATCCTGGTTAAGGAGAGACATCAAATCAGCAGAGATCTTCTCAGATAAGTTTGTAGTTTATAGAAAGGATAGGGAAACAGGCAGAGGAGGTGGAGTCTTTATAGCAATAGATAAATCCCTGGAGAGTTCTAGGGAACTGCAATATGAGGAAGATTGTGAAATGGTATGTTGTCATGTTGCAAGCTCTTATGGTGGGGGAATTTATGTAGTTGCCTTCTATCGTCCACCAGGTGATGATCCACTCCCACTTACAAGACTGTCACAATCATTGGAGCATATATGTCAAAAGAAGAAGGTACCACTAGTAATTCTTGGAGGGGACTTCAATTTATCAGGGTTGGATTGGGGCTGTATGCAGCCTAATTCAAATTCCAGGTTATCAGGTGCTCTGAACCTATTCTTGGAACAGTTGTACTATAATGGATTGGAACAGATTGTGACAATGCCTACACATGATAAAGGAGGAATTTGAGATTTAGTATTTACAAATGTGCCCAGCTCTATCAACACTGTAGAGTGTATTGAAGGAATTAGTGACCATGCAGGGGTAAGGGTGGAGATAGCTAAAAGGTTACCTAGACAGGTGGCACCAGACAGGGTGGCATACCAATACAATAAGGCAAATTGGGAATATTTTAGATCACATCTAGAATATGAGTTAAACGATTTTTATACCATTGTTATTACCTGTGGTGTTGAGGAATCTTGGTAATGATTCCTAGCCCTCTTAGAGAAGGGCAAAAAGCTAGCTGTCCCCACTAAGATTATAAGGGATAATACTTTTCCTGAATGGTATACAAAAGAGGTGAAGGTAGCTTTGCGGAACCAGCGAAAGGCTGGGAATGCACTTAGGAGAGGGAGGGATGCCAATACTGAGTTAGTTTATAAGAAGGCCCGGAAAATGGTTAAAGTGTATATGAAGAAGGCTTACAAGAATTTTCATGAAAACATTTTGGGAGACAGGCTTAAGAAAAATCCAAAAGCTTTTTGGGGGTATCTGAAGAGGTGTAGGAAAGAGAGTTATAGGGATACAGTGGTTAAAGATAGTTCAGGAAATGTAGTTAAGGATAGTCTTATGATTGCAAATGTTTTCAATGATGCATTTACAAAAAGCTTTGCAAACAGTAGGAGGAACTTCCAGCTGGTACTTGATAGTGATTATCCAGGGGGAATGGATGAGGTTACTATAACTAGGGCGGGAATTAAGCAACTAATATGCAAATCAGTGGTTCATAAAGCTGCAGGTCCTGATGGCATTTCTCCATATATTATGCAACGACTTTCAGGGATACTTAGCTATTACCTGGTGGAAATATTTAGAAAGTCATTAGACATGGGTATTGTTCCATCGTCATGGAAACTGGCTAATGTGGTACCAATTTTCAAGTCAGGAGACACAGCAGACCCTAAGTGCTATAGACCAGTTTCATTAACAAGTGCTGTATCCAAGGTTTTTGAACACATCCTATTCTCCTCTATTATGGGATTTCTGGACAAGAATGGCATCCTTAGCAACAATCCACATGGATTTAGGAAAGGGAGGTCATGTGACACCCAAATGGCTTGCTTGATGGATTATATTCAAAGGGCTTTAGAAAACAGAAAGCAGGTTGATGTTATATTCTTAGACTTTCAACAGGCTTTTAAAGTCATGGTGCCCCATGATAAGCTGATTTCAAAAACGTCAAGTCTAGGGATACATAGTAAGGTTACTCAGTGGGTAAGGTCCTATGTGCTTGATAGACAACAGAGGGTAATGTACAAGGGTAGTGCGTCTGAATGGAAACCAGCCACATCAGGGGTACCTCAGGGAAGTGTTTTGGGTCCTTTGTTGTACATTCTCTATGTGAATGACATAGGATTTGACATTAGTTCCTTCCTTGAACTATTTGCAGATGACACATGTACTACCCAGGTGTAAGATGAGGGGTTATCACCCTGTATACAATTACAACAGGATCTCAATAAGATTTACAATTGGTGTTTAAAATGGGAACTGCCATTCAATCTGAAAAAGTGTAGGATTCTTACAATATCTAGATCTAGGGAGCTACTTGACTTTCATTACTATATAGGTGGAGTTCGGGTTGAGAGAGTTGGCACCCATAAGCATCTTGGAATAATTTTAAATAACCAAGGTACCCGGAAGGATCATATAAATAAATTAGTTGAGAGGGCTGGTCAATTTCTCCATCTGATTAGTAGGGTCCTTTGGGACAGAACAAGGGAAGTGAGGGAAACAGCTTATATTTCAATGGTGTGACCAATTACGGAGTATGGTAGTCCAATTTGGTTTCCCTTCAGGCAGGAATTTTCTTGGAATTGTATTCCACAGGTTTTCTCACAGGGATAGTGTGTCTGACATGATCAGGGAATTAGGTTGGGAAACACTAAGCCAGTGGCAAACATGTCACAGCATAAGTCTGTTTATCAAACTGCTGCTGCTGGGGTGTGAATGACCTCTGGTGAGATGTGTGTCCCCTGCTTATTACAAAGGGAGAAAGGATCATTCGTATAAATTGAAGGAGATTAGGGCACAGACAGACACATATTTCTGGTCTTTCTTACCAAGGACCATTCGACAATGGAATGGCCTTGGAAAGGATAAGGTGAAAGGCCTAATAAAAAGCCACCCTACCATTACTAGTGTTGTAGAGGGATCACAGGAATTTAAGCCTGGGGTTTTGGGAGCTTTTTGGTAATATATGTAAGAATGAGAGTTGGTCTCTCCACTGCCATATTGGCCAAATAAGGCTGCTTGCAGTATTGTGAATTTGAATTACAATAGAATTAGAATTTATGTACAGTATGTATGTAAAAATATTGTGAGCATTAACATGGATGTACAGTATATTATGTGGATTTAAAGAAATCTGTTATTGCACTTTGTTTTGAGGACTTGGATGCGGCTTGCACTTGCTCGATTTCTTTCTGAAGATCAAATGCCTTTTCTAGTAAGCTTCCAGAGTTGCCTGCTGCAAAGCACACTATTTCTTTAATATAGAGTGATGCTTGTTTAACAGTGACATTTTGAAAATTATCTTGCTCTTCCTCGGATTCCTCACTCTCTTCCTCTGTTTCTTTTGAACTGATTACAGAAAGCAGTATGCTCTCAGTATCGCTACCAAGGGTCTCATGAAGCTCCACACTGCTCTCATATTGCATCATTTCATTAACACTGACCAACTCCATGTTCAATAGTTGTTCATCAGTGGGAACAATATCCACTTCAGCAACGTTGGGGTTGTCCATTGGTACACCACACTGTTGAAAACATTTGGCAATGGTGATCTTGGAAACGCATTGTCAGGCTGATGCGACCCACCGAATGCTGCCTGGAATAGTGATCAACTTACTAAACTCCACGGCCTTTTGGCAGTCGTCAGCATTTGCAATTAACATGTTGAGCAACTGCCAGTGGTAGTGGAGTTTCATTGTTTGGATTATCCCTCGATCAACAGTTTGCACCTCTGAGGTTAAGTTAGGGGGTAGATGCAGCAGCCAAACATTTGTGAGCTCAATGGGTCCATGACTAGTAGCATTGTCTATCAAAATGACAATTTTCCGCTGCTTGCACTTCATTGCTGTGTTTACACTTTTCACCCAGTCCAAAAAAACAGAACTGGTCATCCACGCGTTTTTGTTGAAGCAGTATTGCACTGGAAGGTTTATTGGATTCACGTTATTTTGCTTGAATGCTCTAGGACGTTCAGCATGACCAATGACTAGAGGTTGTAGTTTTTCACCCAAGGCACTACAGCAGAGAAGGACAGTTAGGCGTTCCTTAGCTTGTTTTCCACCCTTGCACCGATCGCCTTTCTGAACAAGGGAACGGGTTGGAAGCTGTCTGTAAAACACAGCCGTTTCATCAGCATTAAAAATATCTGTAAGACTGTAATCTGCAATCAACATAGGCAGCTTTGATTTCCAGTCATCAGCAGCAACAAGATTCACATCAGCTGACTCGCCACTTAAAGAACAACATTGAATGTTATGCCGCAGTTTGAAATTTTCCAGCCAACCATTGCTGGCAGTGAAATCTTCACATCCCAGTGCTTGGGCGACTACTTTTGCTTTTTCCTGAAGCAGTGGCGCAGTAAAAGGAATGTTCTTGGATCGACAACTTGAGAAAAACTGAAAAACTTTTTGATCCAAATCATCAGCCACAATCCTTTTCCTTCTGCTAGAACAATTTTCATTAAATACTTTCAAAATTTTGTCCCTTGCCTTGACAATATTCACCACTGTTGTTTTGGAAATCCCAAAATCTTCGGCTATCTTTCGCTGAGATTTCCCTGCCTTTACTTGGTCCAGAACTTCCACCTTCCTTTCTATCGTTAGCTCCACTATTTTTCGCTTTTACATAATGTTACATACACTCGTTCACTTTGACCACAAGATGCATAGTGAAAAGGGTTTTCCCCTATGAGTGTCTGGTAGATGAAAAGGGTTTTCCCCTATGAGCAACTGGTAGAGTGAATTTTGTACACAGCTGGCCGATTGGAGCATGATTTCACCAAAATGGTCAACATAGAGAGGTGATGTTGTGCCAACTGTAGGTGGTCAGTGGTCAATATCCAGAGGTGGTCAACTTATGGAGTGTGCCCACAATGGTATGCCTATGGGAGCATTTTGATTCCAATGATTCATGGTCAAAATAAAGAGGTGATCAACTTGGGAGGTTATACTGTATATAAGGGAAAAAAAGGAATTTACATTGATGATGATGATACGCCTTGATGATGAGCATGCACAGTAAAGTGGGCTTCACAACAGCAATGGGAACGGCAACGTAAAACGTATTTTGTGCAGAGGGGAGGGGCGACGGGTACGTCATGTGGTGGAGGTGCACTCCTATTGGTCAAACGGCTTATGTTTAATGGGGAAAGTTGAATTATTTTCAACTCTCCCGGCCTTTGCCATTCTCATTCCCAATGTTATTGTGAAGCGGGCTTTACCCATTTCTGACTCATCATTCGTATCAAGGCCTATCATCACCATCGACGTTCACCCCTAACTCTTTATTCTCTCATAGCTTTCGAATGCATGAAGCCTATTAAATTAAAGAGAAAGTTAGCGAGAACGAATTGCCACAGACGACATGCTCAGAAATGAATTTTTCAAATCCCTTACTGCTACTCTGAGGACTACTACAATCTGATGTACTACACCAGTGAATAGTGAATTATCTATGTACACCTTAAACTGCTGGTAAATAACATTAAGACTGCAATGCTTGGAAATACAGCCAAAGTATTTTTACCTGGTTTTGAAATAACACTGTCCCAAAAAGTGAATGACTACAGTACTTATGCCCAGGATTCCGGTTTCGTAATTCTGTGCATTATTTCATCCCTGTGTTTGAACAAAAAGCATTGAATTGAAACCCCGTGAACTCCAAAAATACCTCCTATCTTATTTTCCTATCTTATTTTGACATTTTACCTGATAATACAGTATGTTCTTTGCCCCCTCCCTCATGTGCCCTTTTTATGAGAGAGAAATGTCATTTTCTTAATTTTTTTAACTTTTCACGTTGATTATTCATTATAATTGTATCAATTCACATTTTGATGTTTAATAATTTTAATATGGGATGCAATTGGTAAACTATAGATTCTCTCCACATCTACAAGTGATTTTTGTGTTTAGTGTGGGTGTTACAGGAGTGGGGAAAAATGTAACATATTTGAGAAGAGTGCAAAACAACAGATAAGTAAGCTAAAAGAAGATAGAGTTTTGCTTTATGCATAATGGCAGTATGCACAGTGGTGACCCATAGTGGTGAAGGCACCCAAATCCATTACCACCATTTTTAGATACAAGTTTGCAGTACACACATTCATGAGAAATTGCTATATCTTGTTCACATATGATGGGAGATAGCCGTGTTCACATCAATGGAAGGTAGGTGTTCCTGGATAAAAGACAATAAGGCATTGTGCACACATCTGATTTTTGCTCATGTGGGTGCTTCAGTGACACCACAGCAATGCAATGTTACCAGTACACATTTGGCAACTGTTACAGAAGGTGTGCTCATTTTTGCCATGAAATCTCAAAACTAAAGCCTGGTTCCCTGGCACGCGACACTGATGAGAATAGCGCTCTAGCAGACGACAATCCACATAAACTGATGATGTAGTTACACTACCATTCTGTAAAGTAAGAGCAAAATCAATGGTGAAGTGGAGTTGAGAGTTAGTTAACTGCATTTGTTGATGGAATGCGTCGCTCGAATCTAATTGGCTGTTTGAATTTTTAAATAGTCTTCTGTTTACTTTTCATTGGTTTATTTATTTTTTCAGTTTTGGCGCCACCAAACATTCATATTGAAACGCGTTCATATGAATTCGCTCATGCCAGGGAATCAAACCAGAGGCAATTTCTGTTAGCACTAGTGGTTTACATCATAATTATACTGTCTGCTCAACCGCTATTCTCGTCGGTGTCACATGCCAGGGAACTAGGCTGAAGAAACCACACTTACAATATGCACACCCCATTGCAATCAATGCATCCCATGTCATAACTATGATGCCACAGTAGTGCCACTTGATTAAAAATCATATTTGTGCACTGGGCACTAGTTCAGTGGCATTTGACACTGATGAGAATAGCACTTGTTCAGATGGCAAAATTATGACGTCTACCACAGGCACTAAAATGCGGCAAACTTCAAAACAAGTAACCAATGGAACTAAAAGAATTTTCTTTTCAATTTCAAACACCAATCAGTTGCATGTCATGCATTCAAATAAGAAAATCAGTTGACTATCTCTCAACTCCACTTATTGGATCATTTTGCACTACAATTGGAAAAAAGGGGAGTTCCCACATCATCAGTTTATGTTGCATTTGTCTGCTTGAGCACAATTTGCATCAGTGCCACATGCTATGGTACCAGGCCTATGTCAACGTTGTTCTTATCCTTCTGAGCCATCTGCTCTGCCTTGATGATGAGTAAAACTTAAATAAACGTCTTCCTTTCTTGTTATCAATACAGTTCTCAATGATTTTTTACATGCCCACACATCACAGAATGGCTTCTCTAGTAAATGGTTTGGGAGTCCCCCATGCATCTGACTTCCTTGTGCTTCACACTTTTTAAACTGGCAAATGCATTTGCAGCCATTTTTTGGGTAAAGCCTCCCTTTTTAAAGCCTTAAACTCCTAAAGTTGGTGTCTAAGGTAGGACCATGGGTGTTGGGGCCTATTTTTGGCAGTGGGGAAATTGTGTGAGGTTTGGCTACTTAAGCCTAACCTCATGGCGTTTCCTGCCAATAGCAGCATGGTTCGACATGCATAGTATCCTAAATGGCAGCACATGATGTCACAGGGGTTGGCACCTTGGTCCCTGTGCCTGATAGTGCAACAAGTGTCCTCCATGGGGTAGGCTGAGATCCCCCACAGCAAGCTGCACCAACGTTCCTGCAGGTTCCAGATGCCTGGCTGGGGTGGCCCCAGTCAGAACATGTACAAACAGCAGAGCAAAGCTTTGCTTGGGCACCCTTACTGGTAAAATGGGGGAGATAAGTTAATATCCTGAGGTGAAGGAAGATCCAGGTAGCCTTTCTACAGGAAACCAGGTAGAGGGGAAACAGATCAAGGGCCCTTTGTGAGGGACACAAGCTTATATATTGAGCTAGTGAAAGAGGATGGAACAGGGTGGGTATAGTATTAGATAGGGAGGTGCAACAAGGAGTCACCCTGGTGAAGCAAATCAATAGTAGGCTAGTGTTAGTTGCAGTGATTTGTTGAGTAGTGCTCCTCCTTATCAGTGCATATGCCCTCAGGTGGGCCTGGACGAACCCACAAAGGTGGGCTTCTGGTGGCAAAGTGGGCTTTAGTTCCATGTAGGCAACGACATCCATGGCTATGGGGAGGTCCATGGGGATAGGGATATGGAACAGTTAGCTTAGATGGGCAGCACATCCTTTATGCAGCAAATGTGCTTGGTCATAAGAGGGCAGCTCTCAGCAGCTAGCTCAATATGCCCTTGGCGAAGTCTATTTTACTAAACATCTTGGCCCTATTGAGCTGTAAATCCAGGTCACTGATACGTGGCAGGGGATAACGTTCTGGAATCACAAACTTATTCAGTGGCAATAAATCCGACATTAACCTGACCTGGTGTTTTGCTGGGTTGGGCTTTGGTCCCACAAGGCGCCTGTATGCTGATTGGCCTAATCAGCATACAATGCTGATTCCCACACTGGACTAACCACACTGGACGTCTTTGTGATTGCTGGGTACTCCCCCAGTGAAAATTGTGAAAAAGAATATGGTGATAGACTACTTATGTTAGAGCTCCAAGTGAATGCAGCAGGCAAGGCACATTCACAGAGGAGGTCATCAGATGGTGGAAACTGCACACCAACATGGAGGAATTTGTACAAGACATGCACAGGCAGGTAGACTGGGAGTGGGAAGGGACAGCAGTTGCCATGTGGGACAGGGCCACCAGAAAAATTAGATCTTATGGGAAAGCCATTTTGGGGCAGGGCAGAGTAAGAGACATATTCCATGGAAACACGGAGACATGGTGGAATGAGGAGGTAGAAGAAGCCATCAAGTAAAAGAAGGCAGATTTCCAGAAGTGGTGGGAGGTAGTGGACCAGGCGTCTAAGACTCAATATAGGCTGACAAGTTCCGTTGTGAGGAGGATCATTGCCCTGGCCAAGCATCAGAAGTATGACGGGATGTCCAAGATTGTGGTAGCTATAGAGGTATAAAGATGATGAACCACTCCATAAAACTCTGGGAGAGAGTAATGGAATGTCACCTCAGGGATTGAACCAGTGTCCATGTAAATCAGTTTGGGTTTAAGCCAGGTAGAACCACAATGGAGCCAATCTTCATTCTGATGCAGATGATAGAGAAGTATAGGGCAGCAAAGAAAGATCTCCATGCCATCTTTATCATGGAAAGGTGAGCAGGTCATCAAGTGGTGTAAACTGCCCACCAAAATGGAGGAATTTGTACAAGAAATGCACTGGCAGGTAGACTGGGAGTGGGAAGGGACAGGGTCGCCAGAGAAATGAGATCTTGTGGGAAAGTCATTTTGGGGCAGGGTTGAGTAGGAGGCACAGACCAAGAAATAGCAAGACATGGTGGTGGAATGAGGAGGTAGAAGCCATCAAGCAAAAAAGGCTTCTTTTGAGAGGTGGCGGGAGGTAGGGGACCAGGAGTCTAATACTCAATATGAACTGACCAAGTCCACTGCAAGGAGAACCATTGCCCTGGCCAAGCACCAGAAGTATGAGGCCCTCTCTGGGCATTTAGGGACAAAGGAAGGGAGGAGAGACGTTTCAAACTAACCAAGGCAAAGGATAGGGCAGCTAAAGACATACCCCAAGTCATAACAATGAAGGTAATCCCCATCAGAGGTAAAGAGGAGGTGGAAAGAGTGCTTCCAAAACTTTTTGAATGCTGCCAATGATGAGGACTTTACCACCTATTCCACAGTAGCAGGGGCAGTGGACTGTGTAACTGAGGAGGAAGTAATCAGGACACTTAGGAAGATGAAAGGTCAAAAAGCTGTAGGCCCAGTTGGAATCCCCATCACAGTGTTGCATAGCCGAGGGGAGACAGGAACCAAGTGACTAGGGAAACTCTTCAGCAGGGTAGCTAGTGAAGATAGAATGCCATCAGAATGGTGTGAGAGTTGTATAATACCACTCTTCAAAGGCAAAAGGGATGTCCAAGATTGTGGTAATTATAGAGGTATAATGCTGATGAGCCACTCCATGAAACTCTGGGAGAGAGTAATAGAATGTTTCCTCCATGATTGAACTAGTTCCATGGAAATCAGTTTGGGTTTATGACAGGTAGGTCCACAAAAGAACCAAACTTCACTCTGAGGCAGATGATAGAAAAGTATAGGGCAACAAAGAAAGATCTACATGCCATCTTTATCGACCTGGAGAAGGCCTACGACAATGTCCCACTGCATGTAGTTTGGGAGGTATTATGGAAAGGGGGGTAGAAGAAGGGATTATCTGAATAGTGCAGGATATGTATGAAGGCTCCAAAGCCAGGGTATGGACACCTTGGGGGTATACTGGGGCTTCCCAGTGAAAGTTGGGGTGCAGCAAGGCTCAGCACTTAGTCCCTACCTTTTCATCCTGGTTGTGGACAAAGTGAGGACGTATGGCGCCTCAGTGCTTGGTATTTGCTGATGATATTGGAAAAGTTGGTGACAGCAGAGAACAGATAGAGAAGGGACTAAGCGACATTAGAGGATTGATATAAAAGGGAGGGCTAAAGATAAACGGGAGCGGCGAGTTGCGTTGGACACACCAGTTCTCGTCTGATCACTGAAGTTAAGCAATGCAAGCCCAGTTAGTACTGACATGGGTGGTCGCTCGGGAAAGCTGGGTACTGCTAATACCCAATAATCATCGCATTAGTTTTTTTTTTGTTTGTTGGAGTCTCTAATGACCTCGTAGTTGACAGGACCTTAAACTCCAACAAACAACAACAACAAGCTAAAGATAAACATGAAGAAGACAGAGTACTTAGCTTTCAATTGGGAAGGACAGGTAAATAACAGTGACATCCACTCAAGGGGCGAACTGGTGAAAAAGTTGCAAGAGGTAAGGTACTTAGGATCTACTTTCCAAAGCAATGGGGAGATGTGACCCATAGAATCAATAGGGGTGGCTGAAGTGGAGACAGCAAAGTAAAGTCCTGTATGGTATGAGGGTCCCAATCAAGTTGAAAGGGAAGCTCTACAGAGCAGTGGTTAGGCCAGTTATGCTATATGAGTCAGAGTGTTGGGCAGTGAGGAAGAGCCACGTCAATAGAATTCAAATAGCTGAGATGCGAATTCTGCGGTACATGAGTGGTGTGTTGAGAGCTGATAAATTTAGGAACCAGTATGTTAGAGGCAGCCTGGGGGTGGTGGAAATCGCCGAAAAATATGAGGGAGAATAGGCTTTGGTGGTTTGGCCACATGATGAGAAGAGGGGATGAGGATCTTGTCAGGGCCATGCCAGGGAGCAGGTTGTCCACTGGGATATGGCGGTGTGTGTGGTGGGGGGACCTGGTGGGAGATAGACGGGAGTGGAGGGCCAGAACCCACACCTGACCCTGCCACAGGCGGGATAAGGGTATGATGATGATGATGGTCACGATAGCTATAAGCAAAGTGAAGACGTGCAGAAAATAATGAAAAATGGCAAGTTAGAATGATAATCCCCTAAAAATCATAGTACATTTAATTATAGCTGAGAAGAAATAGAAAGGGGCAATTTGAGAACCGATAACACAGGTCTGCAAAAAAATACTTTTCAAAAATTGTTTTACTTTTGATAATTGATTTTTCTATTATTAGGTGTGCTGATTCAAAAAACGCAATTTATTTTTTTCTATCACGTAAGGTTTTCTCTCAAAAAATTTTCATACTTTGGAAGAAATAAGGGAAATTGCAGCATTTTCATGTTTCGATTTTCATTTTATCACTCCACAAATACATACTTTCCATTTATAGATTAGGTCTATTTTCCTCTTCTGAAGTTGCTTGAGATCATCTCTTTTTAATCCCTATGTCAATACCGAGAAAGTTCCACATTGTTCAATAACCAGGGTACCCATATTGAATGAAATAAAATTGGGCCAAACACATGTTTCTGAAGCTATCATATTTCTTGATGCATGACGGCCCATCTTTAACTATTTTTCTACTCTAATCTTTCAACCATAGGCAGCCAAACTTTTGTACACCTAGCCTTTCAATTTAATATCAACTCAAAAAATCCATTGTGTCAAACATTCCAAGACACCTGTTTCATGCATTTGTTTTCCCACACAACAGTAATCTCACATGCTCCATCATCATATCCTTATCCTGCCTGTAGCAGGGGTGGGTTCCAGACAGTGGCAGATCCAGGAGAGGGAGCAATGCAGCGATTCTCCACCCTCAGTGCCTCAATGAGGGACGTATGCATGATTCACCTTTGCATCTGATGAGGCATTCTCACACTGCTATCCCCATTTCTATACTGCCAGGTCGACAGTTGCAGTGCAATCCACAGTTGGCTAAACCAGTGAAGAAAGGGCACTGCCTGAGGGGCAGTAGAGCACCTATTGTAATTGCTAGCTAGATTTATAACAAGGGATTCTGAATATTTAAAAATATTTGGAGTGCACTTAATTGAAGTACTTCCCCTTGATCCACCCCTGATCCATCATTGGGTCTAGCTTACCACTACTGACTACCTCCAAACTAATCCCAAGTTCATTTTGGTTCTCCCCCACACTTCCTCTTTCCTCTTCACATTACATGACCATACCACACACATCCATTCATCAGCATACCCTTTCCCTTCCTGTGGCTGGGTCACGTCTGAGAGTTGCATCCCTCCAGTCCCAACTATCTCCCACCAGGTCCCTATTCACCCCACACACTACCATTTCCTTATGTACAACTTCCACCAACCAGTGCACTAGTGTTTTGTCTGATCTGCCCAAAACCAGCTGCCTAAACAGTGACAAATGCCCCTTTCCAGGGGCGGATTCAGAGGGAGAGCAATGCAGGGATTGCTACCCCACAGCACCTCAATGGGGCACAACTCATGAGGCACTTTTACATTAATATCCACATTTCTATACTGCAAGTCCAACATTTGCAATCAAAACTGTAGCTGGCTAAACCACTGAAGATAGGACATTGTGTAAGGGGCAGGAGATGACCTATTGTACAGTAATTGCTAGCTAGATGTATAGTAAGGGATTCTGCATATTTAAAAACGCTGTATTTGGGATGCACTTTTTTTGAAGTACTTCCTCTTGATCTGCTGCTGGATCTGCCACTGCCCCATCCCTTAATGCATGACCAACAACCCTATCATCCTTCAGCCACCTATTTCAAGGGCCAAACTATTCTGTCCAAGGGACATTTAGACAATAGTCCACCATAAATAATATCATACTATTTCTTTGATTGTATTTATATAGACCAAATCTTAATCTCATATGAATAGGTTCACACAAATAATATTTGCTAGGTGATAAATATACTAAATTTCTGAAAATTGAATTTTTGATTAAACTGTACTTGATAGAATATTTTAATTATTTTTCCAGTAATCAGCATCCATAAAACTGTAAAAGCAACTCCTAACCCTTTTCCCGCCTATGGCAGGGTCGGGTACCCATTTGTCCCTCTGAATGGACTCAGGGTGATATATTGGACATAGTTTTTTCTGCAGCCGGTTGCCGGCCAAAGCTGCACCCCTACGCTTATTTATCGTCAGTCTAGTGTTCGTTGGGGAATGCTACCGACGCCAGGGGGCGAGCTCCTACACCTGGAAATTTTTGCCTCATCTACCCGTTGCGTAGTAGAGAGGGTTCTTTTATGTGCAAGTGCCATCGTACACCCACACGGGACCTCGGTTTTACTTCTCATCCAAAAGAAGGCACACTCGCGGCTTCTCTCTCGCCCGAAAGAAGCCAACCCACCACGGTCCAGTATCGAACCTAGAACTACTGGCGTAGTTGCCGAGTGAGCTAACCACTACACCATCGCGGCGGGTTTAGCATCCATAAAACTGTAAAAAACAATAATTCTTTTGAAGACAATTTTTCCATTGCAGACTTGTGTAATCGTCTTTTGCTTTGTTTTCCTCACTATTTGCAAATCCCTAATATGGTTACATAAAAATGATAATTTCTTGCAAGCACACGTATAAATCGATTTTCATCTGCATGCATTGATTACTGCAAGTGGTTGACAATATCATAAAAAACTTTTGATATCATACATTACAGGAGCATACATACATTACATACATACATACATTACATACATACATACATTA
>JAAFCE010009126.1:29011609-29057072 GCA_013389805.1 Trigoniulus corallinus | reverse complement strand
CATACATTACATACATACATACATTACATACATACATACATTACATAAATGCATACATTACATACATTTGGTTTACATACGTATTGGTTTACCTCTGTAATCGGTCCACCCCCATCCCCGAAAAGGCCCACTGTCTTAAAAAAACAGAAAATTCCCTGGTACATGTATTGCAGGTTTAAAAGGTCATTCCACCACACAGATAATAAGGAAGGGCAAAATCCCTATATAAAGGATAAGAAAAAGACAAAAGCCCAATACAAGCGTTACAAAACTTAAAAAGGCAAAAGCCAAACCTGATACAAATATAGTGGCAAAGGCCAAAACGGACACAGAAATAAAAAACAAATGCCTAGACAGACACAGAAATAAAGAAGGAAAAGCCAAAACCGACACAGAAATAAAAGATAAAAGTCAAAACAGACACAGAAATAAAAGGCAAAAGCCACTAAACAGTAAAAGGCAAAAGCCAAGTAAATAGAGAGATAAAAGGCAAAAACCAAGTAACTAGAGAGATAAAAGGCAAAAGCCAAATAAATAGAGAGATAAAAGGCAAAAGGGCCAAAACGACAGTAGAATAAAAGGCAAAATCGCCAGAAAAGGTGTTTAGATTAAATTTTGCAAAAGAGGCCAGCCTCTTTCACAAATACAAGAAAGCTCTCAACCCCCTCCTTGCTATCCCCCGGGTGAGGTGGAGAGCTCTGGACTTACCCTCAGTTGGTATCTAAGTTCACAGTATCTCTCACAGTAACTAAAGATGTGTGCCACTGTGAGAGGTTCCCAACAGCAATCACACCATGGATGTTCCTCACCCTGTAGTATGTGGGAGTGGGTAAGGAAGTGGTAGTGGCTACCTCCACTATTGGCAGTATGAGGACACCCAGCAGTATTTGTTAGTGGTCTCTGCCCTCAACTTTGACCGCCACTAGCCATGGGCGGCCCACCCCACGATTGAGAGAGCATCAGATGAAGGAATGACAATACTTGTATCTTCTAGCAGGTGGGCCACATGATGGGCATGGGAATCTGCCCCCTCATTGCTCATGTTGCCAACCTGCCCCAGGACCCACATAAACAACACTGTCTTGCCCTGCTTATGAATCATGAACAGCAGTTTGTGTACACCCTGGCCCAGTGGTTCTCAAAGCATGTTCCACGGAACACTGGTGTTCCATGAAACCACTTCAAGTGTATTGCAAAAAATTTAATGCATAAATAAAACAATGGAGAGATACTCTGATGTGACCTGCAGAATCAATGGGGGAGGGAGGGGGGTCACTGAAGTGGAGATAGGCAAGTGGAGTCCTGTGTGATAGGAGGATCCCAATCTAGTTGACAGGGAAGTTCTACAGGACAGTGGTTAGACCAGCTATGCTATATGGATCAGAGTGCTGGGCAATGAGGATGAGCTACATATTTAGAATGCGAGTAGCAGAGATGCAAATGCTGTGGCACATGTGTGGCGTGTCGAGAGATGACAGAATTAGGAATCAGCATATTACAGGTAACCTGGTGTGGTGGTCATCTCCGAGAAAATGAGGGGGAATAGGATAAGGTGGTATGGACATGACATGCGAAGACGGGAATAAGAGCTCGTCAGGTTCATTCCAGGAATGCAAGTGGTCGGTAGCGCCAGGGGCAGGGGGAGACCAAAGCAGATGTGGGAACAGGTTAGGTTGTCTGTAAATATGTGACAGTGTGTGGGGTGGATGGGTAGCTGGGAGAGAGATAGACGAGAGTGGAGGGCTAGAACCCACAGACCTGACCCTGCCACAGGCGAGATATATATGCATTTATCTTAGCTGCAGCATGTATTTTTATAGTTTTACAATTGAGACCATATTGCAACAATGGATAAAACCACGTTTGACTATTGCAACTTTGCCCCACGCACTCAAATAAATCCTCCCTGAAATTTTGGGTGAAACAATTATTATAAAGTCATTTGCACTTCCACGAGCTTCGTATTTAATGCAGTGTGTTTAGGGTCATTGTCACGGTATAACTGAAGATGTCACACAAGGTCCAGACTTTTGACACTAGCTTGTAGATTGCATTTAAGAATATTTATAAAGTATTGATGGTCCATCACTCCTTCAATAAATGCCACGTTTCCATCCTAAGATGCTGCCATGCACTCCCACACCACCACAGTGCCTCCTCGATGCTTTAGTGTTGTTAGCGTGTTCCATTCAAGTTCAGTTTTTGCATTTTGGTATGTCAAAATATCACCATAACACCCTAAGATGATGAATTTGTTCTCAACAGCAAATATCACATTCATCCAGAAGTCTCCAGGCTGATTGGCATAAGCTTTTGCAAATTCTCATTTCTCACAGTTTGAGAAGCAATTGTTATTTTTAAATGTTTTTCAGTAATTTTCCCCAAGTAAAGAAGCAATGGTTTGTAGGATTTTTGTTGATTTCTCTTGAAATCCATCGTACACTGGTGTCGCCCAACTTTCTGGGATGACCACTTCTGGGCATATTTTCTACAGAACTTTCATTTTTAAACTTTTCAATAATGGATTGAACAGTTGTTCTTGGCCTGTTAACGATTTCAGAAGTCATATTCTGTGACAAGCTCTATTCAAAATTTAGAAATATGAGCTTACTCCCCTCAGTGGAAGTCTTCTTACTTTTAGGGTCCATTTTAAAATCCAAAATTTGAATGCTCCAGTCATCAAATACACATTTGCCTTTGAATGTTCACATAAAACAGGACGAATTCCCTTTCAGATGAATTCCTATCACATCTTAACTTTTTCTGCTTTAGAATTTTCAGAGTTTTGCATAAAATTTTAATCTTTATTTTATTGCCTTTTTTTTATTAAAATTAATAATATACATTACATTAGGAATATATATCAAGTTATTTGACTTTTTCAATTTTAATAAACAAAAAATTGCAGGTCTTCCTTACTTGAAGAAATTTTGATATAACATGTCATGTCCTATACCTAAAAATACACCGTCAAAACTGCTTTAATGAGTGTGTACCAATGGCCCAGGGCTACAGAATGTTGTCTCAGGGATGGAGCTTAGCAAATTGTCGATCTTAGCTGCTCCAACTAGCTAACTTGGAGCACAAGTCAAGGTGTCACGATCCACGTTAGCTCAATGCTAGCTAGTTGGAGCGGTTAAAAGCGACATCATTCTGTAGCCCTGGGCCATTGGTGGACACTCATTAATGCAGTTTTGAGGCTGAATTTTTAATTTTAGGCGTAGGAACATGATATATCAAAATTTCACATTTTTTAGAGGTATGCGATGTGATAGTTAAAACTACAAGGAAACGATTTTCAAAATTCGTTACAAGGTGGGGTTAATTTTTACCCCAAAGAGAAATTTTGATTTTTAATGCTAAAATATATTCAGAATGAAGAGATTATCATCTATATTGCATTAAACAACATCTATATAAATGCTAAACAGTGAAAATAATTTTAAAACTCACAAATAATTCTATAATTGCCAATTACTCCGAGGTGCCATTAATGCAGTTTTGAAGGTGAATTTTTAATTTTAGGTATAGGAACATGATACATCAAAATTTCACATTTTTTAGAGCTATGCAATGCAATAGTTCAAACTACCCCTATCTATTGAAAAAAATGTAACTTTGCATTGTCCTGAAAAAACTACTGCCAAAATTTCTCAACTGTTTTGGGAAGTGAATGTCCCCCTCCATCAACTATAACTTTTTCCTAACCATTTTATCCCATATCTCATAGATTTTTTAAAAAGGCATTGGTTACTTGAAAGGAAACACCCTGTATATTGAATGCCTGCAGGCCTCACCAACCACAGAGCCCAACAAGGGGACGCCCATTTGGGTTGCCAAGGTTGCTCAGGCAGCTAATTGCAAGGGTGGCATAATCCCTGAGTACCAGACCAATGGCATAGGGGTTGATTGCTGGTCCACTCACTGTAACCCTAGGAGGTATAGACCTATGCACCCCTGGCTGGTCGACCAGACCAAGTATCCGCCCGGCTGCCCGTTTTACCTGGAAGCCATGGCCAAAGTGACGTGATGGTGGCTGTAGGTCGCAATCTGTCCTCAATGACTGTGAGCCACCTCAGTAGTGTGGTGTGATACACGTTTCACTAGTGATATACAGTGAAACCTCTCTCTATATCGGTCCACCTCTGTAATTGGCCCACCCCAAAAAGGTCCACTTTTTTTAAAGAACAGAAAATTCCCTGGTACTGTACCATACTTTGATTAACCCCTAATCGGTACACCCATCGGTGGACCCATCAGAGGATTGGTCCGATAAGGGTGTTTACCAAAATACAGTACATGTACCAGGGAATTTTCCATTCTTTGACAAAGTGGTTATTTGGGGGGCGGACCAATTACAGTGGTGGACCGATATTGAGAGAGGGTTCACTATATATCTACTGAAACGTGCATGAATTGTAATTTTTTGATGGGCATTAAAGGTTTGAAATTGATGCACACATTGCACACTATGCCAACATGTCAGTAGGTGAAGAGGATCTAGCAGAGGAGAAATCTGCTGCATTCAACGTTCCCTACCAACCACCCATGTTGGTCCAACCACCTCATCTCCCCCTGTGGCATTCAAGACATGTTGGAAGTACTCTTCCCACCTCCTCTTTACCTCTGGTGAGGAGAGCAGGATCCTACCTTCACTATCCTTCACTGTTATGGCTTGGGGTATATCATTAGCTGCCCTATCTCTAGCCTTGGCCAGTTTGAAAACTTCCCTCTCACCTTACTTGGTCCCTAACTGCTCATAGAGGACCCTGTCCTTCTGGTGCTTGGCTAGGGCAATGGTTCTCCTAGCGGTGGTCTTGGCCTGCCTATATTCAGTCTTAGAATCCTGGTCCCCTATCTCCTGCCACCTGTGGAAAGCAGCCTTCTTTTGCTTGATGGCTGCTTCTACCACCTCATACCACTATCATGTCTGGCTGTTTCCCTGTACTGTGCCTCCTACTTTACCCTGCCTGTTCTAATTTTTCTGGTGACCCTGTCCTACATGGCATCTACTGTCCCTTCCCAATCCCAGTCTAGTTGCCTCTGCACTTCTTATATAAATTCCTCCGTTTTGGCGAGTAGTTTCCACCACTTGATGCTTGCTCTCCTTTCCAAGAATGTGCCTTCCCTGCCGCTTTCACTAGGAATTTTTAAGATAAGTAGCTTATGGCCACATTCTTTTTGGAAATTTTCACTGGGCAGTACCCAGAAATCGTGAACCTCTGATCTATGCCACCCTCTAACCATAAAGAAATCTATCTGTGATATCCCTTGTGGTGACTGGACTGTGATTAGGTGCATGTCCCTCTTCCTAAACCAAATATTTGCCAAGGCAAGGCCAAGTGAGTTTGCTGCATTGAGGATTCGCTGTCCTTCTATGCTGTTTCATACCCCCATCCCATGGACCTCCCCATAACCATAGTTATCTTTGCCCACTTAGCCATTAAAGTCCCCACTAATGACTAAGAGCTCATTGACTTGGAATTGCCCTACCTCAGCCTCCAGTGAGTGCACCAAGTCCTCAAATTCTGTCTGGAAACCCACCTTTGTGGGTTCATCAAGACCTGACTGGGGGGGCATACGTGCTGATGAGGTGGAGCACTACTCCTCACCAAACCACTGTAACTAACATACATAGTGTTTTTAAAATGTTATAGTATTATATCCCTTTTGAAAAAGGGATAGTGCAGGATATGTATGGTGGTTCCATAGACAGGGTAAGAACTCCTTTGGGAAATACCTTAGGCTTCCCAGTGAAGGTTGGGGTGCACCAAAGTTAAGGGCTCACTCCATACCTTTGGAGTGAGTCCTTAACCCTGCAGTGCTGTGCATGGTACTTGCCAATAATATAGGAAAACTTAGTGACGCCAGGGAACAAGCAGTTAAGGGTCTAAATAAGTTTATAGCAGCAATAGAAAAGGGAGGCCTAAATAAACAACGAACAAGCCAGTACAGTCAGGTCTCTTTTTACGTGGGTGATACGTTCCTCAGAAAATCACATGAAAAGAATTCATGTTAAAAAGGACTATAAGTCTATGGAAAAATTGGGGATACATTCCATAATTTTTAAAATTTGCATAACTCCGAAATTATGAATTAAAACTAATGTAAAACCGCATGAAAAAATTTTGTTGACGTTAAAAAAAATGGGTCTCTTAATAAATTCCTTTGAGAAGCTGAAAATAACTTATATAAATTCTTAAATAAAATTGCATTTAAATACAATTCGTTTTATTTTATAAGAAAGTAATATAAATTTCCATGTTTTTAATCACTATCACTGTCTGCACCGTTTGAGAACAGGTTCCAAATCACTTTTATCATCAGAAATAACTGTTTCTGCAACTGATCTCTTTGGTATAGGTGATAAATTTGTGCAACCTTCATTCTCACAGTAGGCTGATTTTCCTTTTTTAACAATGTAATCCATAATTAAACTTTGCATTGATGATTCTACTAATTGTTTTTGCAATTCATGATATCCACAAACACAGTTCTGCAGCTCACGTTGGAATTTTTAGGACCTTTCAGAATTGGGGTCATTAACAAGAAATGATTTTCTAATTTGCTGCATAAATGAAGACCATCTCGAATTATTTTTGAAGTGAGAGGGGTTGGGGATTTCCTCAATATCACTTTCACTTTTTGAATTTGCTGCATCTAAAGCTAGTGCAACAATCTCTTCATCATTTAACACATCATCCACCAGCAGTTCTTCTATATCATCATGGTTGAAATTATTAAAACATTCTCTGCCAATAGCATGTGCCACACTTATAATTTCCTTCGAAAGTGTTAATGTTTCAATGATTGTATTGCTTGTAATACATCCTGGCCAAACCTTTTTCCAACAGGCATTTAGAGTTGCTAGTTTTATTTCAGCAGAAGCAGATGCAACTTGAATTATACAATCAAATATAGAATATTGTTTCCACACGTCTTTTACTGTCAAGGACTCATTTTCTAATTTATTCAATGTGAATTTGTAAGTCCGCTTAATGTAATATTTTTTGAAGGTTGAAATTATGCCTTGATCAAATGGCTGAAGAAGGCTTGTTGTGTTGGGTGGAAGAAATACTATTTGAACATTTGGATGTTCTAACTGTAAATGTCCTGGTGCATTATCAATAATTAATAAGACTTTAAAACCAAGAGATTTTTCTTTCAAATAGACTACCACTCCTGGTAGAAAGCAATTATTGAACCATTCTGTAAAAACAGTTGTTGTCACCCAGGCTTCTGGGTTAGCAATCCAATGCACTGGTAATTGTTTTAAATCTTTGCCTTTTAGAGCACGAGGTCTAAGAAATCGATTTATTATGAGTGGTTTCAACATTCGATCTCCTGATCGCATATATACAGTATTGTATACATATTTGAGAAAAAATTTTTTTAATGAAATGCAAACCGCGTAACTTGGAAAGGGTCTACAACAATTGGGTGAAAGACAATTGGGTGAAAGACAGTTGGGTGAACGACAGTTGGGTGAATGACAATTGGGTGAATATGACAATTCGGTGAATACGACAATTTGGTGAATACGACAATTGGGTGAACGGCAGTTGGGTGAACGACAATTGGGTGTATACGACAATTGGGTGAATGCGACAATTGGGTGAAAAACATGTATTTTTAATTTGCTTTTTGCCCCACGTAATCCTACTACACCGCAAAGCACGGCTGTCATGCGGAGCTGCGCTACTACAGGTAGATTTATAACACACACAATCCAGGACAAGCCCTGGCATAGCCGGACATATACAGTAATCCGTGTAGCAACCTTAATAGTATCCCGCTATATGTATATCACATGTATCACATATATATTCACATATTATAACATATATCCCGCTACACCAGGGCATGTACTGGTTTAGAGGTCCGTGTCCCTGTCCGACAGTCATTTGTCCCAGTCGATTTAACATTTTCGCATGTTAGATAATTATTTTCCGATAATATCATTGCATTTAGTACTGCACATATACATTACCCTATCAAAAGTCATGGGACAACCCTTATTTGCATGAAAATGTGACATTCCTTTGAAATATCATAGGCGGCATGCCTCCCAGCACTATATAACAGAGAGTGCACTATTATGAGATGATACTGTACTTCCATGAATGCTGAAAGAATGTCTAAAAGAAAAGAGTTTCAGACTTCCGAAGAGGTGCAATTGTCGGGTACCATCTTGCAGGTAAAACAGTTAGGGAGACGTCAGTCCTCCTAAACATCCCAAAATCGCCCGTTCACAACGTCATCCGGGCCTGGAAAGAGAAAGGCACCACAAGTGTTCCACCTAGGACTGGAAAAACCAAGATCATGTCGGCTAGAGACCAAACAGCTCTTCATATAATGGTCACTGCAAACCGTCACACATCGCTTGATAAACTGACAAGATAATTCATAGAGTCGACGGGAACAACTGTGAGCACCCTGACTGTTCACAGGGAACTGCATACAATGGGTTTTTATGGCAGAGTGGCAGCCCACAAGCCTCACATCAGCACCAGCAACTCAGCGAGGAGATTGCAATAGTGCAAAGAGCGACGACATTGGACAATGGATTAATGGCGAATGGTTGAATGGAGTGATGAGTCCCGCTACACCATCTGGTAATCGGATGGACGGGTTTGGGTATGGCGAACGTTACCTGCCAAGCTGTGTTGTGCCCATGGTGAAGTTCGGCGGAGGGTCAGTGATGGTGTGGGGGTGCTTCTCATTGTATAGGTTGGGTGCAATCGTTTCTGTGGACGGACATCTAAACGCAGAGCGTTACCTGGACATTCTGGACAATGCAGCACTCTCATCTCTCTGGCAGCACTTTGGCAATGGCCCCTTTCTGTTTCAGCACGATAACGCACCTTGCCATAAAGCATGGGCTGTAGGCACATGGTTTGATGAAATGGGGGTCCGAGAACTTGACTGGCCTGCACAGAGTCCCGATCTGAACCCTATCAAACATCTGTGGGACGTGTTGGAACGTCAGTTGCACACTTGTGCAGAACGCCTGACATCTGTGAAGGAACTGTAAACCGTGGTAAAGCTACTTGTAGTAGCGCAGCTCCGCATGACAGCTGTGCTTTGCGGTGTAGTAGGATTACGTAGGGCAAATTAAAGAGCAAATTAAAAAACAAGGTTTTCACCCAATTGTCGCATTCTCCCAATTGTCGTATACACCCAACTGTCGTTCACCCAATTGTCTTTCACCCAATTGTCGGGATCCCACTTGGAAATTGCGTTAAAAGAACCCCTGTAAAAAGAGAGCCAACTGTATTTAGCATTCAACTTGAAGGAAAGGAAAATAATGGTGACGTACTGCCTGTGGGCAAACGGGTGACAAAGTTGCGAGAGATAAAGTACTTAGGATCAGTGTTCCAGAGCCATGGATGTTACCCATAAAAGCAAAGGATGGTTGAAAAAAAAAAGGCAAGTAGAGTCCTGTGTGCCAGCTACGCTATATGGATCAGAGTGTTGGGCACTGAGGAAGAGCCACATAAATAGAATGCTGCGGTATATGAGTGGGGTGTAGAGAGCTGATAGAGTAGATTCTAATTCTAATTAAATTGCTAATCTATTAGAATGCGGTAGTATGAACATTAATAGAGTTTTCTGGCTGCGGTTCTATCCGACGTACGTTACGTAATGCAGACGAATTGTTAACTGCGCAAGCTCAGATACGTGTGCGTCTGCACAGTTCACGATTCGCCTGCATTGCGTAACGTACGTCGGATAGAACCACAGCCAGAAAACTCTCTATTGGTTCGTTATACGAATGTAGGTGTTTGGAAGCAGTGACGTAACGACGGCGTGGCAAAGAAGGCGGCCGCCACGGGCGTAACTGGGTTTGCGGTTGAAAATTTTTAAGTTGTCTTGTCATTATTGGGTTACTTGGAGGCGCAAGTTAGACACTTGCCACAGGCGCTTCATACTCCCGTTACGGCGCTGGTTGGAAGCACCCGGGGTATGGGAAGACAGAAACGGACGCTGGGCAGGTTGTTCATAAAGATGTGGTAGTGTGTTGACGGCTAGAACCTGCAGACCCAGCCATGCTACAGGCAAGTTAACGGAGTGGTAATGATAAGTGGTTCATAACAGTCAGCAGGTGAAACTGGTGCAACGTAACTGCATCTCAACTGAAAAATAATCACATTTTAGTTCCTTTTTAGTTGCATGATAGCAGTGGCGTCACTAGGGGGTGAGGAGGGTGAGGGCCGCATCGGGTGACACCACTCACACCATGAGAAATGGGGTGACACCAAAGCAGAAGAAGCGGTTTTTTTCGGGTGACGCCAACCCTAGCGACGCCACTGCATGATAGTCTGACTCATTTTAGCGATATATGACTTCTCACACTAATGAAACTGCAATGCAATTTAAAGGCAACTTGTTGGAACTGAGTTGCGTCACAACTGAGCGTTTTAGTTTCATTGCAACTGTCAAGCAATTCGCAACATTCGCACAATGCTTTGTTCATCTTAACTACTCGACATCATAAGTGCAACTATTGCCCAAGAGTTGTGGACGAAGATGACATTGCAATGAATTTTAGTTGCATAGCATTTCATTTAAGAGAAACAAAGTTACAAGAACCAAAATTAATTTTCTAAAGAACTTACAATTTAATTTACTCTTTTGTTATTCAAGTCAAATATAAGTCCAGTGAATTTATGTAATTTTGTGTTTATTTCAGGTTGTCGCATGGAAGCAATAGAAGAGATCCTGCCTCTTGTAAGTTTACTTGCATTTCGTCCATATCATTCGAATTACAATTACTTTCTAATATAAATTATGTTTTTGGTGTGCCTTAAGTTGGAGTATAAAAAAGCAACTCATAACCCTTTTCCCGCCTATGGCAGGGTCGGGTACCCGTTTGTCCCACTGAATGGGCACAGGGTGAGATATTGGTCATAGTTTTTTCTGCAGCCGGTTGCCGGCCAAAGCTGCACCCCTACGCTTATTTATCGTCTGTCTAGTGTTCGCTGGGGAATGCTACCGACGCCAAGGGGCAAGCTCCTACACCTGGAAATTTGCCTCATCTACCCGTTGCGTAGTAGAGAGGGTTCTTTTACGTGCAAGTGCCATCGTACACCCACACGGGACCTCGGTTTTACCTCTCATTCGAAAGAAGGCACACTCGCAGCTTCTCTCTCGCCCAAAAGAAGCCAACCCACCACGGTCCAGTATCGAACCTAGAACTACTGGCATAGTTGCCAAGCATGCTAACCACTACGTCACCGCAACGGGTTTGAAGTATAAAATAACGTTTTCCATCAATTTTAGCTATTTTACATATTTGCATGATCCAACGAAGAATGTCAACGCAAAATGCAAAATTGTGTTTCTATCAGTGCTTAATTAGAAAATAGCGACACCCAACCGTTTTCTTGCACGATGCAGGGCGAGTACCCATTTTTGATCCAGTGGAACACATGGACGATGTGTTGAACGATATTTCTCTACTGCCGATTTCCGACCTAATGCTGGAACCCCTACCGTTATTTATTGTCAGCCTATTTCTCTTCATTCGCCTTCTACACCTGAAAACTTTGCCCGTGCAGGGCCGTAACTAGGGCGTGGCGAAGATGGCGGCCGCCACGGGCGCAACTGGGTTTGGGGCGCAAAATGTTTAAGTTTTTTGTCATTATTGGGTTACGGGCAACCGAAAGTTAGACACTTGCCACAGGCGCTTCATACCCGCGTTAAGGCTCTATGACCATGTATATGTTTTTCCATTAGGAATCTTATTAGGGGTTTCCATTAGGAATTCTTATTATGGTATTTCATTATGAATTCACATAAGGATTTTCCATTAGGAATTCTTATTAGAGTCTTCCATTAGGAATTCTTATTAGGGTCTTCCATTAGGAATTCTTATTAGGGTATTCCATTAGGAATTCTTATTAGGGTCTTCTATTAGGAATTCTTATTAGGGTCTTCCATTAGGAATTATTTAGAAGACGAGCATTTCTTTGGAAAAGGTGATTATACTTTATTTCAATATTAAGTGCAAAATTTCCGATTACGTTTGCAATATTATACAGGGTGTTTCCTTTCAAGTAACCAATGCCTTTTTTAAAAAAATCTATGAGATATGGGATAAAATGGTTACGAAAACGTTATAGTTGATGGAGGGGGACATTCACTTCCTCAAACAGTTGAGAAATTTTGGCAGTAGTTTTTTCAGGACAATGCAAAGTTACATTTTTGTCAATAGATAGGGGTAGTTTTAACTATTGCATTGCATAGCTCTAAAAAAATGTGAAATTTTGATGTATCATGTTCCTATACCTAAAATTAAAAATACACCTTCAAAACTGCATTAATGAGTGTGCACCAATGGCCCAGGGCTTCCCAGGATGTCTCAGGTTGGAGCTCAGCAAATTGTCGCTCTTAGATGCTCCAACTAGCTAGCATTGAGCTAATGTGGATCGTGACACATTGGCTTATGCTCCAAGTTAGCTAGTTGGAGCGGCTAAGAGTGACAATTTGTTGAGCTCCAACCTGAGACATCCTGGGAAACCCTGGGCCATTGGTGCACACTCATTAATGCAGTTTTGAAGGTGTATTTTTAATTTTAGGTATAGGAACATGATACATCAAAATTTCACATTTTTTTAGAGCTATGCAATGCAATAGTTAACCTTCCGTCTACAAGGTGGGGTTTTGGCAAACCCCAGACCTACAAAATTGTGTCTCCACATGTATCGCTTTCTCCAATCTTAACCAGCCTTTGAGTACCTGTTCTCTGATGTTTTCTTTACTTATCTAGGGAAGTTGGCTGGTCTCCTAAGTAATTATCATATTTAATTTCCTTTTTTTGGGGAATGGGTCAGGTATGGCATTTTTCCTGACCCCACCTTGTGATGTATGTGAAATTTTAGTGATGCCTCTTCAAACCACTGTCTTCATCTATTCTCAGTAATAGTAAGCTTTACCCCTAGACCCATGGGGGTTTATCCCAATGCACTTCAAAATGTTTAATTTGAGATGATTATCTATGCCCTGCATTGCTTTAGGGTTTTAATGCCCGTTTGATTTTTTGAAGTTCTAGGAAAGGTTGAAATCTTATCATAATCAAACTAAGAGGTTATAAAGAGGTTATGAATTACTGTATTTATAAGTTAGGAAACATCTACAGTGACACATGCCATGAATGCCATCTTCCCAGGGAGCGGTGAGTTGTGTTGGACACACCAGTTCTCGTCTGATCACTGAAGTTAAGCAACACAAGCCCAGTTAGTACTGACATGGGTGGTCGCTCGGGAAAGCTGGGTACTGCTAATACCCAATAATCGTCGCATTGGTGTAGTGTCTGTGCAGTCTATGCATTAGAACCACGCAGTGGACGGGTCTCTAATGACCTTGTAGTTGACGGGACCTTAAACACCAACAAAGAAGAAGAAGCCATCTTCCCATCTGCAAGAAGCATTCAAAAGCTGTACTGTATTGTGAGAAATGTTTTACAGAATCTGAAAGCGTGGATATTTCGAGTTCTATTGTGGACTCAATTTGGAATAATTGACTCATATATTTTGGTATATAAAATGTTTACCTCTTTTTAAATATTGATAGACTATTTGCATAATAAAATGACAATTGTGGCTTGTTCATAAAAAAAATTCATGACGTCACTCAGGTTAATTGGCAATTATATAATTATTTGTGAGTTTTAAAATTATGTTCACTGTTTAGCATTTATATAGATGTTGTTTAATGCAATATAGATGATAATCTCTTCATTCTGAATATATTTTAGCATTAAAAATCAAAATTTCTCTTTGGGGTAAAAATTAACCCCACCTTGTAACGAATTTCGAAAATCGTTTCCTTGTAGTTTTAACTATCACATTGCATACCTCTAAAAAATGTGAAATTTTGATATATCATGTTCCTACGCCTAAAATTAAAAATTCAGCCTCAAAACTGCATTAATGAGTGTCCACCAATGGCCCAGGGCTACAGAATGATGTCGCTTTTAACCGCTCCAACTAGCTAGCATTGAGCTAACGTGGATCGTGACACCTTGACTTGTGCTCCAAGTTAGCTTGTTGGAGCAGCTAAGATCAACAATTTGCTAAGCTCCATCCCTGAGACAACATTCTGTAGCCCTGGACCATTGGTGCACACTGATTAAAGCAGTTTTGAGGGTGTATTTTTAATTTTAGGTATAGGAACATGTTATATCAAAATTTCACATTTTTTTTTTTTAGAGCTATGCGATGCAATAGTTAAAACTACCCCTATCTATTGAAAAGAATGTAACTTTGCATTGTCCTGAAAAAAACTACTGTCAAACTTTCTGAACTGTTTTAGGAAGTGAATGTCCCCCTCTATCAATTATAACTTTTTCCTAACCATTTTATCCCATGTCTCATAGATTTTTTAAAAAAAAGGCATTGGTTACTTTAAATGAAACACCCTGTATATGGAGCATGGTTGTGAAAAATATGAGTTCTTAAAGGAAACCCCATAAAGCTTGTACAAAAGGCGTTTTTTATGGGCCAGGGACATCGTAAACACCACAAGGGGCCGAAGTTTTTCTCCCCATGTGACGTGCAGAGGCATAAATTGAGTCAACATGGAACACTGGGCAGCTGACAAAATCAACACCAACAATTATTTATGTGAAAATTGTAAATGTCAAAACCGCAATGCAACTCATACAAGACAACATTCTCCAAAACATCCTGAATCCACTGCATTTTTGAAACCATCAATCCGCACTTTCCAATACAGATTTAAAGTAATTTTGGTTCGTTAACATTGGCATGTAAAGGGTGCAAAAAACGCGTATTCTTCAAGTAAGGAAGACCTGCAATTTTTTGTTTATTAAAATTGAAAAAGTCTAATAACTTGATATATATTCCTAATGTAATGTATATTATTAATTTTAATAAAAGAAAAGGCAATAAAATAAAGATTAAAATTTTATTAAAATTAGATTAAAATTTCATCAGTTAAGATGTGATAGGAATTTTTTGAGATCTGTGAGGGAATTCGTCCTGTTTTACGTGAACATTCAAAGGCAAATGTGTATTTGATGACTGGAGCATTCAAATTTTGGATTTTAAAATGGACCCTAAAAGTAAGAAGACTTCCACTGAGGTGAGAAAGCTCATATTTCCAAATTTTGAATAGAGCTTGTCACAGAATATGACTTCTGAAATCGTTAACAGGCCAAGAACAACTGTTCAATCCATTATTGAAAAGTTTAAAAATGAAAGTTCTGTAGAAAATATGCCGAGAAGTGGTCATCTCAGAAAGTTGGGCGACACCAGTGTATGATGGATTTCAAGAGAAATCAACAAAAATCCTACAAACCATTGCTTTTTTACTTGGGGAAAATTACTGAAAAACATTTAAAAATAACAATTGCTTCTCAAACTGTGAGACATGACCTTAGAAATGATGGATTTCGTTCTAGATCAGCCAGGAGAAAACCGTTCATATCCAAGAAAAATAGAAAGGAATGATTAGAATTTGCAAAAGTTTATGCCATTCAGCCTGGAGACTTCTGGATGAATGTGATATTTGCTGTTGAGAACAAATTCATCATCTTAGGGTGTGATGGTAAAGATTTGACATACCAGAATGCAAAAACTGAACTTGAATGAACACGCTAACAACACTGAAGCATCGTGGAGGCACTGTGGTGGTGTGGGAGTGTATGGCAGCATCTTAGGATGGAAACGTGGCATTTATTGAAGGAGTGATGGACCATCAATACTTTATAAATATTCTTAAATGCAATCTACAAGCTAGTGTCAAAAGTCTGGACCTTGTGTTACATCTTCAGTTATACCATGACAATGACCCTAAACACACTGCATTAAATACGAAGCTCGTGGAAGTGCAAATGACTTTATAATAATTGTTTCACAGAAAATTTCAGGGAGGATTTATTTGAGTGGGTGGGGCAAAGTTGCAATAGTCAAACGTGGTTTTATCCATGGTTGCAATATGGTCTCAATTGTAAAACTATAAAAATACATGCTGCAGCTAAGATAAATGCATATATATAGCAGCTAAGAAACTTTGATAGTTAAATTTATGTGATCACACCAAATAAGACGTCTGTCTTTGCTAAATGCATAGATTCCTTATGACAACTTCAATGGAAAATGTCACGTACTTACTAAACGTTAGTCTGGATGACTACTCATGGTGTGATGCAAGGGTTGCAAAGAGGGAAATGGTGAGAAACAAGGGGGAAAGAAATGTTTCAGTGGCTATTTTAGGAAGGTACTGAAAGATTTGTTAAAAAAATTTAATTCTTTCACCTCTAAATTTAGAAATATAGAAAGAGCATAATCGTGTATAGTAATCTAGGGTTAAATTTAACTAGGATGCAGCGTTCAATTTAACTAGGATGTTGCTCTTAATTATTCTTCCATTAATGATCCTACTGCTACACCATCCACCACTCCTACATGTTCATCAACACTGGCACTGACCATTATTACACAGTCTCATGCTGGGCAGCACCATGTTCCTTTTATCACTTCTTTGTTATCACACATAATTAACTTCTGGCAAGGAGGAGGTAGTGTAGAATATCACAAAAGCCTGGTTCCGTGGCATGCAAAACAGACACAAATCTCACTTGAGCTGATGAAATTCCACATAAACTGATGATGTAGGAACTCAGCCAATAAGTTGAGTTGAGAGGTAGTCAACTACATTTCTCATTTGAATGCATCATGCACATCTGATTGGTGGTTGAAATTTAAAAAGTGTTGGTAACACCCATCAAGCGTATTCCTAATTGCTGGTTCAGTGGCAGATACCACGTGAGCAGACGAAGCAACACAGAAACAGATGACGACGGTGCACAATTATGTAGGGAGGGAGTTGAGAAATGGGAGTAAAAGTGCAGTCAACTGCTTTCAGAGCACAGCGCTCCACCGTGCTTATGATTGGCTAGTTGTACTGTAGACGACGCCCATATGCCATTTCGCCATTGTTCGCTCATTATGCCACCTAGCGGACATTGTCAAAATCAACTGGTATGCATCCTATCTGTTGCTTACCACTGAACAAGTAGACGTGCAGTTCGTCTTGGTGACGGTGCTCTATGTTATCATTTTGTTGGTTGCACGCACGCTCCTTTCGCTGGTAGCGCTTGCCACTGAACCAGCCTTAAACTTTGAAAGATATTGGGATTATGCTACTACCACGGAATCACAAAAGGCGCAATTTCTGTTAGCGCCTGTGGTAGACGTCATAATTTTGCCATCTGCTCGAGTGCTATTCTCGTTGGTGTCATGTGCCATGGAATTAAGCACAGTGATGATGTATTATTAGCATATGACAGATGACGTTGATTCTTAACCTTTTTTGAATTTCAAATACAGTATGTTCGATTTGGAAAGACAGGTGTTAGAAAATAGAGGTTTTCCTTTGGAGTAACGCTGATGTGTTCATAGTTTGTCTTGAATGAATCGTTAGGTAATATTTGTTTCTTAAATAAATATTATTACTGTATACAGGCGCGGATCCCAGGGGTGGTTTGGAGTTACACCTGCCCCCCTAAATTTGGATCGACATTGACACTGACAAATGAAAATTGCGTTTCCAATCGCTGCCTATGGCTCAACCCCCCCGCCCTCCCCGACGAAAATCCTGGATCCGCCACTGACGGTATATATTATTATAAATATTATTATACGTATATTATTGTGGAAAATAATATTGTGGCCCACAAACGTCCTTCAGTAAGCCATCTGATCGAAATTATCATCCAACGAACACACCATATACAGTCAATTCAGTTTATCAACGAATTTTGAAAAACTGCAAAGCCTGCAAAAGTGTGGGCTAATTGAATTTGAGGTAACTGGAAGGATCATAACTTTAAATTGATAGTGAAGGCTGGTCAATTCATCTGCCTGAATAGTAGAGTTCTTGGGAACAGCAAATAGGAGGTAAAGGAAACAGCTTAGATTTCAATGGTGTGACAAATTTTGGAAAATTGTTGTCCAATTTGGTATCCCTTTAGGCAGGACTTATCTGGAAATTGAAATTATCCAATGGAGGGCAGCAAGAATTGTACTCTACAGGTTTTCTCACAAGGAAAGTGTGTGAACCGTGAAGCTGCATAACTTTTGATGGGACATTGATCAGCAGTCTTTGTGGGATACTCTGTGCAAATCTTACTTATGGTGACAAATGGGCGACTCTCTATGATTTGTGCTCGATGGTCTGAGTACAGCAGTTTGGGGCATCAACATCATTGAAGCTCTACACCTGGTGATCGATGCCAAACGTCGAATTGATGGAACACTCCACACTCTTAAAGTAACCTGTACATGGAACACAGACTGAGACCTACACTGCATGTACTGCCTACTGTGACCCTACATGTTGCTGACCAAGCTCTGGAACCTAGGGCAACTTCAGCTGTTCTGCGATCTCTGACATGTCTGATAGTCAATCAGTTCCCAAAACTGATGCAGGAAGGCATTGGGTGCTTCCTGAACTTTGAGCACCAGATCATTCTCAGTGACGATGCAACTCCAACAGCAAGGGGGGGCACAACTCATATGATTGTCTACCATGCAATGGTGGACCACAGGCAGAGTAAACTGCTACGTTGGCATGTCCCTGGGTGGCAGATAGGGGAATCCCCACAGCACGTTTGGGGAATGGCGATTTAGTCAGCCCCTGGATGTGCTGAGGGAAGGAGTGAAATAAAATAGCTCCCATGGACCAAATCCCCAGTGTGCCCAGGGTAGAATAGGCACATGACGTTCTGGAGACTTAGACTGGACAAAACCACCATTGTGGATTCACATGACCGTCTTGTCTTCACCTGGATTGACAGTTGTGGTTTGACGTGTTCGCAGTTGGTGTAGGCTCCTCACAGAGGTGACCGTAAAAAAACGCCTACCCACGTTGACCGTACATGGAGACCCGTACCCCTGGGAAAAGTGGATCCTGGTGATTGAGGAGGCATATGCCCTGTGATGTCTCTGGGCCATTTGACACTTGTGACTTGGCTCACAGCCATCAAGGGCTTAGGTTGCAGCCTATAGTCTCCAATACTTCACTTTGGCCACAGCTTCCAAGAAAAACGGGAGGCCAAGGCAGAAACCTGGTCTTGGTCAAGGGCCAGGGGCCAATGTACGTGCGCCCTTGGTCACCTGACAGGTGGTCAGGTGGCGGGGGGCGCATATTTATAGGCCCGCAGAGTTACTGTGAGTGGACTGGCAGTCAACCCCAATGCCTTTGGTCTGGTACTCGGGGATTATGCCACCCTAATGGTATACTGTCTGAGAACCCTTGGCGACCCGAATGGGCGTCCCCTTTTTGGGCTCCATGGTGGGTGAGGACTGCGGGCAGAGAATTTCATATTTTAATCAAATTATGGCAACTCAAAAACAGAGGCTGGGGGCCTCACTAAATAACCCCACCCCTTTGTCTTCTTCTTCTTTTCTGTCTGGGACTTGTTCATGTGTTGAGCCTGAAGATGATGGCCTCGGTTCCACCCAACTGAGTGGACCGACTGCCACTAAACCTGTGGAGACGAGTAGTGCTCCAAGCAAGAGACCACGTTCCCCCAGAAAGCCATCTGGATCCCGGAAAGACTCTGTGCCTTCGACTACATCGCCACCTGCCCTTAACAAGAGGCAACGACCTCTCAGCCTTAAGGTGCAGAGCTCCAACACCGATGTGAAGCATGTTCCTGCATCTAAGGAGGCCTTAAGTGCGATAAAATCTCCTTCCACCCCTTCTTCCTATCCTATCCAGTTTCTTTCCATATCTGGGGAGAATGGTGCAGGTTTGGGGAAGGCGTCGCCCTTCCTTATTGCCAAAGCCATTAAGGGCGTGCTGGTCATGTGACTTCAGTCAAGAAGCTTCGCGATGGCACCTTGTTGCATCAGCCCCTCACCACTTGCCAGTATGACCTTTCATTCTAAGCCCTATTTGCTGCTTCAAGTGCCAAACGTATGGTCATGGCCAGAATTTCTGTTCTGCCAGGGCCATGTGTGGCTCTTACGGGCAGAGAGACCATTCCCCCAAGCCTTGTAAGACTGTAAGGGAAACCACCCCGCCTCTTCTCAGGATTGCCCACCGGGTTGCAGGAACGTGCCATTCAGGAGTTGCATGTCAAGAAGGGTATTTACTTTTCAAGATGCACGGCAGCTGCTAGCCTTCCCAGGGACACCAAGTCATGGCTTGTCCTATGCAGGTGCTGCAAAGGTGGCTGCTGTGTCATCTGTCTGCACCCAGACGGACATACTTCCACAACTCCCACCACTCAGCCGTTTTTTGCCCACTCACGCCCACAGGGTCTAAGGGATACCGGTCTGTGCTAGCATTGGCTGCCAGACAGATCCCCACCCCATGCCAGAGGTTTCTTCTGGTTCCATCACTGCCTCTGGCCCAGCCTCCTTGGAGGCCACAGATGCCACTCTTCAAACAGAGGCATCTGCTTTGAGCAGCCCCTTCCTGGCTCAGCCCAGCTGGCCCCCTCCATGGCGGTGGTTATGGGTGAGAGAGGAGGGAGGAAACCAGGGACACCCCCTGCCCCCGGAGTGGGGCGCTTGTCTTTGGTTCGTCCACCCAAGCTCTTCAGCCATCAGCAGAAAGCACTGAGTGGCAGCATGTCCCAACTGGGGCATGATGGGGATGCCTCCTTTAAGATGGAGGAGGAAGACCCAATTCTAGGCACCCCTCCCTTTTCTGCTGTGGGAAGGAAAAAAGGGAGGAATAGAAATAAACCTCCAAAGCCCACCTAATGGTGAATTTCCTTGAATGGAACTGTCGAGGTTTTTCCCACAGGAGGGACGAGATCACAATGCTGATCTCTTTTCACAACCCCATCTGCATCTCCCTCCAGGAAATCCTCTGCCGTAGTGATACCCCCACTTTCGTTTCGGGGCTACAACATGTATGCAGACACCCGGCAGCAAGGAAACCACCCTGTGGGAGGGGTGGCTATCCTTATCTGGAATGGATGCATGCACATCCCAGTGACTTTGCAGACGCCTCACCAAGCCGTGGCATTTTCACTGCAACTGAATATGCCCACCACTCTATGTTCCCGCTACCTGCCTCCTGGGATTGGTATCCCATGGACAGCCCTTGACTCCCTCACAGCCCAGCCTCCCAGACCCTTTCTGATTATGGGAGATTTTAATGCTCATAGCCCCCAATGGGGCTCGGACAGTTGCAATCTCCGCCAGGGGCTCCTTGTGTAACAATGGGTGTCACACAATGGCCCGATTTTCCTCAACACAGGTGCCCCCACACATGTGATGACTGCCACTGGTGGTCTTTCCTGTATCGACCTCTCCATCTGCTCTCCTGGGTTGGCGCCAGGTCTGCAATGGGAGGTTCTGTCTGACCCTTGTGGAAGTGACCACTTCCCCATCAGGAATAGGAGTGGAAGTGGGGCATTGCCCTAACAACCACCATGGTGGTGACTGCGTCAGGCAGACTGGGAGGAGTTTGCTCATTGAAGCCACTTTTGCCTACAGCGTGATTATGATGGGGTCAATGATCTAGTGAGCCACTTCACAGAGGTGGTGGTCTGGGCGGCATTGGCATCTGTTCCCCAGAGCTCGTGTAACCCTCCACGAGCACGGGTGCCATGGTGGACGGCAGACTGTCGGCGTGCGATTCAGCCTGCAAGGGCTCCCTTCGCCTCTTCCAGTCTCATCCAACTGATGCCAATCGTGTCAACTACCTCAGAGCCGAGGCATATGTGCGATGGGTAATCAAGGAGGCCAAACGCTCCTCATGGAGTGAGTATGTCTCATTGCTTTCCCACCACACGCCATCCAAGAATGTCTGGGAAAAGCTGAGAAAAATCCAGGGAAGGTACTAACAATCCTGTTGCTCTGGTCTCCTTGTGCAAGGGAGACATATACTTCTGCCTTGTGAGGTGGCAGAGGACCTGGCAAGGACATTTGCAGCTATCTCCACTTCCCAGCACTACACTGCAGCTTTCATCAAACAAAAAGAAGCTGCAAATCGCCATCCAATTAACTTCTCTGGTGGTGTTGCTGATGGGTATAACGATCCATTCACCCCTTGGGAGCTGTGGGCAGCTCTAACAAGGGACCGGGATACTGCCCCCAGTCCTGATAACATCCATTACCAATTGCTATGGCATCTACCTGAAAATGGTCTTTCCTACCTCCTTGAGGTTTTTAATTATATTTGGCAGCAGCACGAAATCCCTGTAGGCTGGTGGGAGGCTATCATCATTCTCCTCCCAAAACCTGGAAAGGACAGTTGCCTACCCACGAATTACAGGCCCATATCTTTGACGAGCTGTCTGTGTAAAACCATGGAACGCATGGTTAACTTGCATCTGATGTGGTATCTAGAACGGCACCACCTTCTTGCCAATGCCCAATGTGGCTTCCATGCTGGCAGTTCCGTGCTTCCGTGCCAACAGCACTTGGTACCTGTCTTCTTTGATGTGGAGAATGCATATGATATCACATGGTGTGATCGTATATTTGAGACCTTGCACCAGTGGGGGCTCAGGGGTAATTTGCCTCTTTTCCTCCATAGGTTTTTGTCCAACCGGACCTTCAGAGTGCATGTGGGTAACACCTACTAATCTGCCTTTCTGCAGGAGAATGGTGTCCCACAGGGGAGCATCCTCAGTGTGACGCTCTTTGCTGTTGCAGTGAACGGTTTTCCCCCCTCCACTCACCCCCCGCTACAGCCGTCTCTATTTGTGGACGACTTTTCCATCAGGTACCAGGTTGCCACAATGCTTGGCATTGATCATCAACTGCAACTGGCACTCAGTAGTGCCAATGAGTTTGCCCACTCACGTGGCTATAAGTTCTCCCCTGAGAAAACAACAGTCATGCACTTCTGTCATAAGTGAGGGCTTCACCCTGTACTTCAGCTTACCCTGAATGGGCGCCTCCTCCCAGTTGTAGAGGCAGCCCGGTTTCTTGGTCTCCATTTTGACAGCCGTCTGACATGGGACCCACACTTGAAGGAGCTGAGGGCTAAGTTCCTTCGGTCCCTTAATATTCTGTGGTGCCTGCAGGGAACTGGTTTTGGGGCAGATCGAATGTTGATGCTTTGGCTATACCGATCACTCGTTCGATCGCCTCTCGGCTATGGCTGTGTCGTTTATGGCCTGGCCACTCCATCAACTCTCCAGATGCTGAACAGTATACATCACGCTGGCATCCGGATGTCCATTGGGGCATTCTGCACAAGTCCAGTGCTCAGCCTTTATGCTGAGTCTGGTGAACCACCACTGACTGTGTGGCGGCAGTGCTTGGCAGCTGTATATACTTTGTGGCTGAAAGGTCAGCCACAGCACCCTACACACCCAGCCGTTTTCAGTTGCACTCTGTGACAGGCATTCAACCACTGGCCAGGGGTTCACCCTCCGTTTGGCATGTGGTGGATGGATGGTCTCACTGGCCTGGGTGTGACTCTACCTAGGGTGCAGCCTGTACTGCCAGCCTCTGTGCTGCCCTGGACAATACCAGAGCCAAGTTTTAATTTGACACTCACGGCCCTTCCAAAAGCCTGTACTGATAGGTTGGTGTACCAACAAGAGTTTGGACGCCTCTCTCTGACCTATCAGGGCCATGTTTTTGTTTACACGGGTGGGTCGAAGGATGGTACCTCTGTGGGTTGGTCAGTCTTTACAACTGGTCATCTCATAGGGGGCCGCCTTCCAGGCGTCACCAGTGTCTTAACTGAAGAGCTCACCGCTCTGCACAGGGCACTGGAACTCATCCAACGTTTGAATCACCAACACTTTGTGGTTGCAACTGACTCCCTATCCTCTCTCCAGCTGGAAAGAACATGCACATGCTGGATAGAACGAATTCAGAAAATAGAATGGGCATTCTATTTTATGAATTCAAACAAAGGAGTTCCATTGAGATGCGTTATTTCACCTTGTTGAGATTTTAGACGTTTCTTCTTATGTTCTGGTTTAATAGTAAATATTGTTGTTTCCCGTTTCTACTGAACTAAGGCTAGGTTCAACCCAATTACTTTATTCAATCTTTTTAACTTATTTGATTATCTGTCAATTTTGGATACATCAAATGGTTGATTTGAAATCTTCAGGATATGTATGATGGTTCCATAGCCAGAGTAAGGACACCTTGGGGAGATACTAAGGGCTTCCTAGTGAAGGTTGGGGTGCACCAAGGGTCAGCACTAAGGGCATACTTGCAGTATAGGGGACTCTAGCTGGTTTCGGAAGTAGGCGTAGTTTGGGAAAGTGTTTTTGAAAAGAAGGGAGGGTTATTTCTATTTTCCACTTTCAATTTTACCCAGTTACTAATTTTACCTAGTGATTGAGGTGAAAGATGCATGCAATGAATTATCTTTGGTAAAGTACCTTTACAATGATTTCTACTTTTGGTCTTTCGGTCCTCTGGCCTTCTCGCCTTTCGCTCAAAGGCCTCCTCCCTGCGAACAAAATACATATCGATTCTGTGAATGATCTCATGCAGCCAGGAATATCCCGTTTGTATGAATCTCGCTTTTCTAGGAACACCTCCTACTTTGGAAACTGCATAGCATCTCCGGTACTGCAAGTTTGTGTAACTCTGCCTACTTTCAAAACCAGCTAGAGTCCCCGATAGTGGAAGTCCTTACCTTTTCATTCTTGTTATGGATGAGAGTAACAGAATGGCTGATGAGAGTAGGAGAATGGGCCCTTCAGTACACTTACTTGGTGACTGCTGAGAACAGGTAGAGAAGGGCCTAAACGATATTAGAGGAGCAATGGAAAGAGAGGGCTAACGCTAAACATGAAGAAGACAGTATTTAGCTTTCAATTGGGAAGGACAGAAAAATAATGGTGATGTACGTACTAGAGACAAACTGGTGGAAAAGGTGCAAGGAGGTAAAGTAGACTACCGGTATTTAGGATCAACGTTCCAAAGGAATGGGAATTTTGACTCGGATGTGACCCATAGAATCAATGGTGGATTGTGGAAAAGGAGACAGGCAAGAGGAGTCCTGTACGATAAGAGGTTCCCAACCAAGTTCAAACGGAAGTTTTATAGGACAGTGGTTAGGCCAGCTATGATTGGGGCCCGGCGGTTGGGCATTGAAGAAGAGCCACGTGAATAGAATGGAAGGAGCAGAGATGGGAATGCTGTGGCACGTGAGTTGCGTATTGAGAGCTGTTAGAATTAGGAATGGGTATATTAGAGGCAGCCTGGAGATGGTGAACATCGCCAAAAAAATGTAAGAGGATAGGTTGAGATGGTATGGACACATAATGGAAAAAGCTCGTTAGGTCCATTTCGGGAATACAGGTGTTCAGAAGCACCCGGGGAAGGGGGATGCCGAAACAGACGTGGAAGCAGGTTGTACATAAGGAAATGGTAGTGTGTGGGGACCTTGTGGGATACAGGTGGGAGTGGAGAGCTAGAACCCACATACCCGACCCTGCTGCAGCCGGGATAAGGATATTATGATGATGATGTTTCTTTGGTCGATAGCTGGCTGCATAAAATTGCCATCCAATGAATCGCCCTTAAGCCCATCCAAAGGAACATATAGATGGGTGCCAATGGCGTAGCCAGGTTTTAGAGCCAGGGGGAGCAGCAAGCATATTAATAAGGCGCCATTTTTCAATCTTTTGTCATAAAGTTTTGAATAAAGCAATCAGCTGGGTGGGTTCCAAGAATGGATTGATCCAATTTACATGGGGAAAATAGTTTTGGTTTGACTGTAAATCATTGATCTTCTCACATGAAAATAGTTTTAATAAAAATGAATATGTATCCCATATAGTTGGCAGGTGCTATGAACCAATGGGTGTACATAATGGCGCATTGACTAATGAACAAATCACTGCTTCAAGCTATTACAATCACGAATTTGCTCCTCATAGAGGTCGTCTTTTACATCAGTCTTGTTGGAAGCCACAAATGTCAGATGCAGATCCATACCTGGAGGTAAGTATTCATTTTGTATTGTTGGTAATGTGGCAACAAAGTTACAATAAGAGTATTTCTTGCAGTTTGATTTCCTTGAGCCTCGAATTATTTCTGGCATATCTACTCAAGGTCAAGATGGATCACAGCATAGTGTATCATCATATTCAGTTATGTATAAGAGAGAGAAAATGTCCTGGACATCACTGCTAAATAATTCTGGAAATCCCATGGTACGAATTGTCTACGAAACGTACTAATGTCTATTATGAAATAGTTTTCTATCATGTATGTTTAATAATCTTTTAAATAAATGTAGATCATAAATGGAAACCGTGATTCGTCAACGATTGTTACAAAATACTTTGCAAGCCCAATTGTAGCCACAAGACTGAGAATCATTCCTGTGACATGGAATGATTGGATAGCCTTGAGGGCAGAAGTTCTAGGGTGTTTCAAACCGTATCCTGTAAAGCCAACATGTAAGATCTTTTCGTTGCCATAGTCTTGTGCTACTTTGAATAATTTTGTAACCCTCTTGTACAATTTGTATGACATTTCCTTGAAAAATCAAGAAGACGTCAGAAAACAGTAGGCCTATACGAATTTCAAATTTCCAAGTGAGCAAAACATACAAATTTATAAAATCTAAGTTACTGGTGCAAGTAGCCCCTGATTTAGGCTTCAGTAGCATTAGACTCATGATCTATAATTGCGCCATTGTTTTCGGTTGCACGATATTACCTGCACATACTAGAACCCCTGCACCATGGAATCAAATGCACGTGTTGATCACAAATTTCATAGGCGTAAGAGCTCACCCACTGGAGTCACCGGCCCACGAAAAAATAGAAGATAAAAATATATAAGGAAAGGCTTGCAGCATTGAATATGCACATTGATGCTTAAAACACCGTCAAATAGAACGCTCATACCTTCCCAGTGGTGGCACAAATCTGTAGCGGGCCCTGTCATGGGCGAGAAAAGGCAAGGGTTTTGAATGATGATGATTATAATTTCAAATTCGTTGTTTTTAGAGTATGTATGAGAGATACACTGAGAGGATGCACGTCCATGAACTTATGGAATTTAAGTTTTTCAAAATTATTTCCTTGAGTTAACTTCTTTGGGTTTTATGCTGCATATGGCAGTGTCATATATTCTCCATATATTCTCCATATAGCCATATATTCTCCATGGGTTGCATGCTTTTTCTAAGCGGTCTGGCTTCTTCTTGCTTTTCTGTCGTCGGTTATTCAGTCATATATTGCCTTCTTGTTATAATTACCTACCTGCTGTCTTGCTTGTTGTGGAAATTCCTCACATTATCCTCACCTACAGCAGTGCTCCGCAACCAGTGTGCCCAGGGTGTGCCTTGAGCTGATACAGGTGTGCCACAGTCAAATAAGATAATTTTCTAACTAAATAACGTTTCAATAGATTGGATAGATCAAACACAATAACGAGGATACTTGCAATGAAATATTCGTGCTTTAGCCTTCAAAAATTTATTGTAAAATTTGTTTATTAAATTAATATCTATAAATTAGTGGCATAGCTGGAGATCATGTTTCTCTGGGTGGTGAAAAATTTGAAGCCCTAAAGCTGAAAAATAAATTGGAGTTCATGTTGTCTAGGGCGGTGAAAAATTTGATGCTCCAAAGCTGAAAGAAATTTTTTTGCACCTCCTCAAGGAACAAAAAGAACGAAACTACCATAGTTTGGTCGCTCCTAAATACCTGGCGCTCGGAGTGGGACGTGATCCCACCCTAGCTATGCCATTGCTATATATCTTAGCTTTTGATGTGCCATGGAATTCTAGGAATAACATTGGTGTACCATAGGTGTGAAAAGGTTGCAGAGCACTGACCTACAGCATTCCATTCCCAAATGACCCTTGGAAAATAAGACCAGTAATATGAGTCTGTGCTTGCCCTGATCTCCTTTAATTTGAATAGATGATCATTTCTTCCCTTACACTCTTTAAGGGGTAAGCTGCCAACTGGAGGACACTCGTATCCTGTTTTTAAGTCTGCTAAAAAGCTTAATGCTGTCAGATACCCGCCTCGGACGTAGTGAGTCCCACCCTAATACTGTGATCATGTATGAGGCACTTAGACTCTTACAGAAGATAATCCCTGCCTAAAGGGAAACCAAATAGGACTACAGTACTCCACAATTGGCCTTAACAGTGAAGAATAAGTGATTTCTTTTAGTTTCTTTGTGCTGCCCCCAGCACTTCTAACTAAACGGAGGGCATGCCTTTCCTTCCCAATCAGTTTGTCAGTCTGGTCCTTCCTGGTGCCCGGAGTGTTTGGAATAATTCTAAGGTGCCTATGGGTCTCAACCATATAAACCCTTACACCACCTATTTATGCACCATTAAAGCCAAGAGAAACTTCATTACTTAATAAATATGCAGTCCAAAGAAATCATCATCATTATGCTAACCTAATCCCGCCTTTGGCAAGGTCTGGCCTGCAGGTCCACTGAACATACTCTAATTCTAATTCTAATTCATGACACTGCAAACAGCCTTATTTGGCCAATCAGGCAGTGGAGAGACCAACTCTCATTCTTACATACATTACTAAAAAGCTCCCAAAACCATAGGCTTAAATTCCTGTGATCCCTCTACAACACTAGTAATGGTAGGGTGGCTTTTTATGAGGCCCTCCACCTTATCCTTTCCAAGGCTATTCCATTGTCGAATGGTCCTTGGTAAGAAAGACCAGTAATATGGGTCTGTCTGTGCCCTAATCTCCTTCAATTTATATGAATGATCCTTTCTCCCTTTGTACTTAGCAGGGGACACACATCCCACCTGAGGCCCATCACACCCCAACAGCAGCAGTCTGATAAACAGACTTATGCTGTGAGATGTTCGCCACTGGCTTAGTGTTTCCCAACCTATTTCCCTGATCATGTCAGACACACTATCCTTGTGAGAAAACCTGTGGAATACAATTCTTGCTGCCCTCCTCTGTATCCTTTCAATCTCCCAAGATAATTCCTGCCTGAAGGGAAACCAAATTGGACTACCATACTCCAAAATTGGTCACACCATTGAAATATATGCTGTTTCCCTCACCTCCCTTGTGCTGTCCTGAAGGACCCTACCAACCAGAAGGAGGAATTGACCAGCCCTCCCAGCCAATTTCTAATATGATCCTTCCAGGCACCTTGGTTATTTAAAATTATTCCAAGATACTTATGGGTCCCAACTCTCTCAACCCTAACTCCACCTATATAGTAATCAAAATCAAGTAGCTCCCTAGATCTGGATATTGTAAGAATCCTACATTTTTTCAGATTCAATGGCAAGTCCCATTTTACACAACAATTGTAAATCTCATTGAGATCCTGTTGTAATTGTGCACAGGATGATAACCCCCTCATCTAATACCTGAGCAGTACATGTGTCATCTGCAAATAGTTCAAGGAAAGAACTAATGTCAAATCCTATGTCATTCACATAGAGAATGTACAACAACGGACCCAAAACCCTTCCCTGAGGGACTCCTGATGTGGCTGGTTTCCATTCAGATGCGCTACCACTATACATTACCCTTGGTTGTCTATCAAGCACATAGGACCTTACCCACTGAGTAACCTTACTATGTATCCCTAGAGTTGACATTTTTGAAATCATCTTATCATGCGGCACCATGACAAAAGCCTGTTCAAAGTCTAAGAATACAACATCAACCTGCTTTCTGTTGTCTAAAGCCCTTTGAATATAATCCATCAAGCAAGCCATTCGGGTGTCACATGACTTCCCTTTCCTAAATCCATGCTGATTGTTGCTAAGGGAGCCATTCTTTTCCAGATATCTCATAATACAGGAGAATAGGATGTGTTCCAAAACCTTGGATACAGCACTCATAAATGAAACTGGTCTATAGCACTCAGGGTCTGCTGTGTCTCCTGACTTGAAAATTGGTACCACATTAGCCAGTTTCCATGATAATGGAACAATACCCATGTCTAATGACTTTCTAAATATTTCCACCAGGTAATAGTTAAGTATCCCTGAAAGTCACTGCATAATATATGGAGAAATGCCATCAGGACCTGCAGCCTTATGAACCACTGATTTGCTTAGTAGCTGCTCACTTCCCACCCTAGGGATAGTAACCTCATCCGTTCCTCCCGGAGAATCACTATCAAGTACCAGCTTGAAGTTCCTCCTACTGGTTGCAAAGCTTTTTGCAAAAGCATCATTGAAAACATTTGCAATCATAAGACTATCCTTAACTACATTTCCTGAACTATCTTTAACTACTGTATCCCTATAACCCTCTTTCCTACACCTCTTCAGATACCCCCAGAACGCCTTTGGATTTTTCTTAAGCCTTTCTCCCAAAACTTTTTCATGAAAATTCTAGTAAGCCTTCTTCATATACACTTTAACCATTTTCCGGGCCTTCTTATAAACTAACTCACTATTGGCATCGCTCCCTCTCCTAAGTGCATTCCTAGCCTTTCGCTGGTTTCACAAAGCCCCTCCACCTCTTTTGTATACCATTCAGGAAAAGTATTATTCCTTATAATCTTAGTGGGGACAGCTAGCTGTTTGCCCTTCTCTAAGAGGGCTCGGAATCGTTACCAAGATTCCTCAACACCACAGGTATTAACAATGGTATAAAAATCATTTAATTCATATTATAGATATGATTTAAAATATTCCCAATTTGCGTTATTATATTTGTATGCCACCCTGTCTGGTGCCACCTGTCTAGGTAACCTTTTAGCTATCTGCACCCTAACCCCTGCATGGTCACTAATTCCTTCAATACACTCTACAGTGTTGATAGAGCTGGGCACATTTATAAATACTAAATCTAAAATTCCTCCTTTATCATGTGTAGGCATTGTCACAATCTGTTCCAATCCATTACAGTACAACTGCTCCAAAAATAAGTTCAGAGCACCTGATAACCTGGAATTTGAATTAGGCTGCACACAGCCCCAATCCAACCCTGGTAAATTGAAGTCCTCTCCAAGAATTACTAGTGGTACCTTCTTCTTTTGATACAAGACTGTCACAATCATTGGAGCATATATAAGTGGGAGTGGATCATCACCTGGTGGACGATAGAAGCCGACTACATAAATTCCCCCACTATGAGAGCTTGCAACATAACAACATACCATTTCACAATCTTCCTCATATTGCAGTTCCCTAGAGCTCTCCAGGCATTTATCTATTGCTATAAAGACTCCACCCCCTCTATATTGCTATAAAGTCTCCCTTCAACCAGGATTCAGTGCCAATTATGATATCAGCATCTGATGTGGCAGCAAGAGTATTTAACTCAACCACTTTATTGACTATGCTTCTGCAATTCACAACAAGCAAAGTCAATGGATAATTTACTGCTAAAGACTTATCTATCCCTCCCCTATTAATACCCTTCCTATCGATATTTTGACTCAACCTGGCATAAGATGACTTGGTACTTTTCCTAAAAAATTGGCAATAAACTCCTTCATTTTTGTACCAATCCTTGAGACAGCCCTTGCATTAAAATGAAACCTATCAACAGCAAACCAATGTTGGAGATCTGAGAGACATGCTGTTTAATCCAGTAGTTTTCCCCAATAGCCTGACCTTCAGAAAACATCCTATTATTAATCCATCTGGCTTTATCCTGTCATTCCACAACAGGACACAGCATAACTCTTGCCTTGGGCCTAAATCTTTTTACCTCTTTAGCTATATCCATAATTCCCTTCAGAACTTCAACTGCAGGTTTATCAAGAGTTATATCATTTGATCCTATATGTAAAATCGTCATGCAGTCCTCCTTTTCCCCTTTCATAATACTTTCAATCCTACCCTATATGTCTTCCAACCTTGCATCAGGAAGGGAAGCAACACTAACACACCCTCTCTGTAGCCCTTGTGGTAGAGCCCAGCTATCAACACCCCTTAAGTTTGTGTCCCCAAGTACAAGAATGGATTTGCCAGGGGATGGGTTTTGTACACATGTGGAGCCCTCTTCACTAACCTCTGCCAATCCTCCACAGGTAGAAACCTGGGGTATAGAGGCAGGCAAATGGCTATCCTCTGCATCTGATTCCCTAACCCCCTTCCCTTGCAATGTGGGTGTCATTTGTTGACTATCCAGTATCTGAAATTTCCCTGCCACCTTGAGGCTCTTTTACTTTTCACTGAGGGATGCCTTACCAATCTTCATGCCCCCTTTACTACCTGATGGCGTCACAAATATTCTAGGTGAGCTACATGGTGACGCCATTGGAATCCCAACCTTACCCTTGGTTAAACCACCTGCTGGAGAGCTGGAGCCCAGGATGGTAGCCTGTAACTTGCTGATCTCCATCTGGATCTTAGCAAGCTCCAATGTTAGGAGCTTGCATTCACCACACTCTGCAACTTTCTTTGGAGGCATAGTAATATGATCTCTCAACTCGGGTCACACCAGCCAGGCATCTGGAACCTGCAGGAATATTGGCAAAGTTGTCTGTAGGGTAGGGTGACCATTTTTACCACGAACCAATCCGGGACATTGACCCCCCCTTTACCAACCAATAATAATTTTTTTTAATTTCTTTTTGACAAAAATGTTACAAAAAAATAAAGAAATGAAAACGAAACATAGAAATTCAGTAAAAAAAATTTCAGGTATAAATTATTTGCACAAATGATTAGTAGCGTTTTGCTGATATGTCACTCCCCACACATGAAAATATGCTTCATAAAGCCTGGTTGAGTGGCACACGCTACAGGTGGCAGTGGCACTTGAGCAGACAACACCACACATAAACGAGTGATGTAGGCACTCTATTTTGTTGGGAAGGAGGCGAGCAATGGGTGGGAAAGTGCAGTTGGGAGGCAGTCAAATGCTTTCACTGAGCAGCACTAGCATGTGTATGTGATTGGTAGGTTGCATTGCGACCACACCCACATGGTGTGGCCAAGTTGCATAGGACACACCAGTTCTCTGGAGATCACTGAACATAAAGTGACCCACAGACGTTCAACTTGGTTGTTAACTGCATTGTCAACTGGTTTGCTAGAGATTGAAAAAACCAAGTTGACAACCTTGTCATCAGTTTTACAAAAAATTTGCAGCAAAAAGGTGCAGCACAGTTTCCTCAAACTATGGTGCAGCCGAGTTGAATTGCAGTGTGGCCCAATTGCTTTGGTGTGCGACCGAGTTGTATTGGAGTATGGCTGAATTGCATTGGTGTGCGACCGAGTTGCATTGGAGTGTGGCCGAGTTGTGTTGGACACACGCGTTTTACACCAAATATTTAAATTCCTAAGTGACACCGAATATTTAAATAAAAGCTTTAATTCTTATTTAGCTGATACAAATCACCTCCTAACCCTTTTTTCGCCTATGGCAGGGTTGGTGCCCACCTTGTCTCTCTGAATTGACACAACAGTGATATATTGGACAGTGCTTTCCTGTAGCCGGTTGCTGACCAATGTTGCAATCCCTATGCTTATTTATCATCAGTCTACTGTTCGTTGGAAAATTTCACTGGCGCCAGGGGGGAACTACTTTACCTGGGAATTTTGCCTAATCTACCCATTGCATAGTAGAGGGTTCTTTTTATGCAAATTCCATAGTACACCACACGGGACCTTGGTTTTACTTCTCATCTGAAGGAAAGTGCACTTGGGGCATCTCTATCATCCGAAAGAAGACCCTAGCTTCTCATATTGTGCATGAATTATTCCCCATTTATAATTTTGTACTACATTTTTGGAAACTGTATATAGATATTGTAGAGCATTCCACACCAACATCCATTCCAATGGTTGACAGCAATCGGCTCCTACGAAAAATCTAAAGTTTTTGATTTTAGTTGAACTGTTGCATCAACCTGAAATCTCAACCATCAACCTACCCACAGACAATAAACATTGTCTTCAACATGGCAAGTTGACCACACGGTTGACAACCAAGTTGACCATCTGTGGGCCACTTAAGCAATGCAAACCCACGTTAGTACCAACATGGATGGTTGGCAAAGAACGTTGGGTGCTGCAAATTTCCCCCTCCTACATCCCTTACACCTACTTCCTCCTCTCCCATGAGCAGCCTTGTAAAGCGGCCCACAGATGGTCAACTTGGTTGTCAACCTTGTCGTCAACTTGTTCACCACAGAGTGAACAACCAAGTTGACGACCTTGACGTCAACGCCACTTTTTCTGAAACATTGAGGTACTTCAAAGTGTCCGGCCGGACACTTTGACGTGTTACACCGGCCTACCCCACGAACTGAGAAGATGCAGACGAATTGAAATGATAATTGAAGTGAAGCTTAATAATAATAATACATATACCGGTATACTGTATATTAGATGGAAAAGTTTTCCAAACTTTTATTCAAGTTCTGTGATGTGTTTTTCTTTTATTTTTCAAGCTTCTCACGTTGCACACTGCAGTGAACCATTAGGACTAGATAATGGATTTATAAAGAACGAACAAATTACAGCTTCCAGCTATTATTCCAATGATTTCGCTCCTCATAGGGGTCGTCTGAATGGTGATCTAAGCTGGTGTCCTCAAATATTAAATCAAGAACAGTACTTAGAAGTAAGTTGTACCATGGTAATAGTTGCCATTTTTAATCCCAATACTGCTGCACTCACTACTTTTTTAAAATGTCACTTTAGGTTAATTTTTTGGAAGCAAAAGTCATACGTAGCATTTCCACTCAAGGTCGGGCTCACACTGATGAAAGAGTCACATTGTACACGGTGTCATTTAAGTTATTTAATTACCCATGGATAGACATAACAAGTGGTTCAAATTATTCCATGGTAAATTTGAAGCAGCTTATAGCTTTCTACAAAATGCTACTACACGGGCGACTTTAAAATATTTTGTCATTTAGATATTCCCTGGCAATTACATCGACGATATGACAGTCACAAACTTCCTTGAATTTCCAATTATGGCAACAAAGTTACGGATTACACCTCAAACCTGGAATGATTATATTTCATTACGAGTGGAAATAGGAGGATGCAATGCATCACAAGAAAGTATGTATTACAATAGCTTAATGCCTAGTTCGGTATTACCACACTTCAACGCTAATCACGTCACCACTGATGACATTTCGATGACGTTTTGTATAGTCCGTGCACCCAAAGAGTGCAGTTGGGAAAAATGAACTGCCCCAAGTATAGAGGAATAAGGTGCATTTACAATGCCCATCACAGCTTGACCACACTTGACCAAGCTTTGATGAGCATTGTAAAACTTTAAATGTATGGGCAATGCGATAAAAAGTTTTCCATGGGTCAGGGGCAACCACTATTTAATTTAAAGAATAAAAATACATTATTATTAATAATGAATAAAGTTTATGAAGTTTAATTATGAAGAAAGGGTCAGGTCTGTGGATTCTAGACCTCCACTCCCACCTGTGGTGTGTGGGGTGGATGGAGACCTGGTGGGAGTGGAGGGCTAGAACCCACAGACCTCACCCTTTATTCACTGTTAAACTATATAAACTTGATTTGCTATAATAATAATTTATTTTTATTCATAAAATTAAATAGTGTTTCCACCTGACCCATGGATAACTTTTTGTTTTTAACATTGTGACCCATCTTCAAAAGGGTTCGTCACCACCTCCCTAGGTAATCGGGTCCTTTGCCACCGCCCCCTTAAATGTAATGCATTTATAAGTTGTGCCCCTCACCCTCTTGGCCTTTATCCCATTGTCCATACATTTCAAGTTTTACAATGCTCATCAAAGCTTGGTCAAGTGTGGTCAAGTTGTGATGGGCATTGTAAATGCACCTTATTTCCCTATTCTTGGGGCAGTTCATTTTTCCCAACTGCACTCTTTGGGTGTGCAGACTATACTAGTGCGTTATGAAGGAGCGCCAGCACAATTCCTTAAGTGTAGCGCTTCATTTGGAGTCACGGCATGCTGCCGTCATGTCTTAGTTTATCCTCCGCCATTTTTCAAGCAGACAGCTCAACTGCCAGCCAATCAGAATGCAGCGTGACTTGCGAGATGCAATGTGAGTTGACCACCTGTCAACTCAACTGCCGTCACGCATAGCTGCTCTGCAGTGCCCCAAGTAGCAGTGTGACATCACCACTTTTTGTACTGTGTCGTCTGATTCAATGGTAATGGCGCTAGCACATGGGTATATAGAATACTTTATTGCAAAAATGTATTTACTTCTGTGCAAGAGAGAGGTCCTCCATGCGCAGTGGTGGATCAAGGATTTTCGTCAGGGGGGGTTAAGCTAATGTATGGGGGTTGGTTGAGCTAAACCTCACATATTATGTGAATATAAGTTTATATGTGCATGGGTGGGGGTTGCAACCCCAAAAACCTTATACTGGATCTGCACGTGTCTGTGTGCCTTCTGTCGAAAGTGAACTATGAGCGTTACCCTGCATGAAGCGTACGATATCATACTGAAAAGAAAACTTCATACAGGAACATGCACCAAACAGAAGCACATGCTGCGACATAGTGAATTCGCCTTGATATGCACACCAATGTGTCAGTTTAGTTGGATACATTCTTATTAACTCTATTAGTTTTTCAGTGAACGCCATCTTGTTCTATCAAAATTCGAAAAGCGATGACGACTGAAGCCGTGCCATGCAGCCAGTGCGGGATTTAGATATTGAGAGGTCCTAGGCTATTTCAATTTTGAGGCCCTTTTCAAGGCCTTTTGAAGCCCGCTAAATGTTGAGGCCCTAGGCTTAAGCCTAATTAGCCTATTGGTAAATCTGGCCCTGCATACAGCGATTGTGAATAATTTAAATAATTTCCTGCACTTTCTCAACCACAGGTGTGATACATTCGCTGCAGTGTACACATGACCATTGCTTGTCATGGGTAGAGTTTTGATGTGAATAATTTGCAACAAAAGATCCCCTGTGACTGATTGTTTCATGTTGATGTGATGGAGCCTTTATGGTCCTTCAACTACAGTGTTCATTAGAGGCCCGTCCACTGCATACTTCTAGTGGAGAGTCTGCACAGACACTACTCTGTTTTGACAGTTTCGATATTATCAGTATCACAGGCTGAGTGAGGATGACATTGTCACTTCCCTTCAAAAAATGAAAGGTCACAAAGCAGTTGGCCTGAGTAAGATCCCCATCGATGCATGCCACACCTTGGGGACCACAGAAATTACATGACTAGGGAAGCTTTTCAATAAGTTAGCAAATAGTGACATAATGCCATCTGCATGGTGTGAGAGTTGGATAGCTCCACTGTTCAAGGGCAAAGGTGACGCCCAGGACTGTGGAAACTATATATGAAGCTGTGGGAGCGAGTTATAGGATGCTGCCTTAGAGACCAAACGAGTGTCCATGGAAACCAATTTGGGTTCATTCCTGGTAGGTCTACCATGGAACCAATTTTTATTCTATGACAGATGATAGAGAAGAATAGAGCAACAAATGCAGTATTCATTGACCTGGGGAAGGCATATGATAGTGTCACTAGACAGATGCTAAGGAGCATTTTAAGGTAGAAAGGGGTCAATGAAGGACATATTAGGATAGTGTAGGATATGTTTGAGGGTTCCATGGCTAGGGTGAGGACAGCATGGGGAAACACTGCATGCTTCACCATGCAGGTTGGTGTGCATCAAGGGTCAGCACTTCTATCTATTCACTCTAGTCTATTCACTCTAGTAATGGATGAGCTGCTGATGGGTTTTGGGGAATGGGCCCCTCAGTGCCTGGTATTTGCTGATGTTGTGGGAAAGCTTGAGGGGGCCAAAGAGGATGCACAAAAGGAGCTAAAAGACATTAAGACAGCAATGGATAGAGGGGGGTCTTAAAGTAAACATGAAGAAGACAGAGTACCTCACTTTCAATTTTAGCAGCCAGGGACATGGGGGTGAGATCAGTTGTGGGGTGAGAGTGTACCAGTGGTGCCACAGTTTTGTTACTTAGGGTCACTCTTTTAGAGCATAGACATAGATTCTGATGTGACCCATAGGATAAATGCAGGTTGGCTGGAGTGTAAAAAGGCAAGTGGAGTCCTGTGTGACACTGGGTACCAAAAATGTTAAAAGGCAAAGTTTACAGAATGGTCATTAGGCCCCCTATGTTGTATGGTTTAGAGTGTTTGGCAGCTAGGAAGAACCATGAAAGGAGAATGCAAGTGGCTGACATGAAAATGCTGCACTACATGACTGGGGTGTCACGAGTTCACAGAGCCCAAAATGATTGCATTAGAGGTAGTGTAGAAGATCCTGCACATGTCATGTATACATCAGAGTTGCATGACACATGCAGATCACGTGACACAATTTTCTATTTCATTTGAAATTTGAAATTTAAAAACTTTTAGTATGTTGGAATTTTAGAATATAAGTCGCCCACCAAAACTAATAGAGGAAAGACTCGTTTGTAAATCGCTCCCTAAAATTGAATTGAAACTGTTGCATATAAAACACACATATGCCATTTTAATATGCATGGAATCTTTGGAAAATATTAAACTATTAGCCTTTGTCACATTTATAAAACATCTGGATTTATTTGGAACTACAAACATCAATTATCCATAAGGAACAAATAGTGGAAGAATACAGCATTGATTACTTCCTCAAATTGGTGACCTGGATTAAAACAAAAAAGGAAGAAGGATAGAAAGAAAATTTTTTTGTGAGGAAGATTTTAAATTTAGAGAGCAGTTTACAGCCGTTTTTATCTTCCAAAACATCCAGTAATTGTGCAGTGGCTTACCATTGTTTGTGTTTATATTTTAGTGAACCTATTTGGGATTTATTATTTTGCAACACCATTTTTATCAGACGGTAGGACATAACTTTTTCCATTTTACTAGTAGCTAAATAGTAATTCAGGTTTAGAAGAGCTATTTTAAGATGGACATTCCATCTCCCTCGGACCCCATGCCTTTCACCACTCAGGATCGGCTACCGACCAGAGAGGACTATTCTGTAAATATGGCCTACCAAAACCAGAAGTTATTTAAATTTCCAGCGTTCTGGGTTCAAGACCCAGAAATGTGGTTTGCCACTATCAAATACGGGTTTCAAGTTTACTGCATTCAGTCAGATTCCACAAGATTTGACCTGACAGTGGATGCCCTACCACCTGAGGTTATTAGTGATGTATGGGATTTAATTTTGAATCCACCCCCAATTAATGCCTATGAAATTTTGATGGCTGCAGTTACAAAGCAGACTACTTTATTGCAGCAACAAAAACTGCAACAGATGCTTATGGATGTGCAGCGGGGGGATCACAAGCCATCCCAACTGTTGTGTCGAATGCAACAGCTTGCCGAGGATGCAACGGTTTAGGCTGGCGATGATTCAATTGTTAGGGAACTTTTCCTATCTCACTTGCCACAGCAAATAAGGATTGTTTTGGTGACCCTTAAGGAAAACACACCCATCAACCAGCTTGCTGAAACAGCAGATAAGAGGTTTTTGATCGATACTGGTGCAGATATGAGTGTTGTTCCAAAGAACAGTATTGTTCCAGTTCCAGTAAAACCTTGCAATATTCAACTTTTTGCTGCCAATCACTCACCCATTAAAACTTTTGGTTCCCATTGTTTCCATTTAAATCTTCGTCTGCGACGTTCCTTCACCTGAAATTTTGTCATCACAGACGTTTCTTATGCTATTATTGGTGCAGATTTCTTAGCACATTTTAGCCTTATAGTAGATGTTGGTCATCAAATTTTATGTGATCACATTACTGAATTGCAACTCCTGGGGATCCAGATGCATTATCCAATTCCCTATCAACAGTTGTCAGCCATTGGACCAGATACTGATATGCCCTATAAATTACTGTTGGAGGAGTTTAAGAGTATAACAGTACCTAAGTCCATTACAGATCACACTCCTCACAACATGTTCCACCACATTGTTACGACTGCCAGACTTCCTTGTCATGCTCATGTGCAGTGTCTGGACCCTGTACAGTCTAACATAGGCAAAGTAGAATTTCAAGCTCTGAATGCAGCTGGCTATTTTAGGCCTTTGATAGCCCTTGGTCCAGTCCATTGCACATGGTTCCAAAGGATGACTCATGCAGGCTTGTAGGCAACTTCCAGGCACTGAATGCATGGACCATCCTGGACCATTATTCAGTGCCACATGTGATGGAGTTTAGCTCACAACTCCATGGGGCATGTGTTTTCTCCAAGCTGGACCAAGTCAATAAAGTGGTCAATAAAGTAGTCAATAAAGTTGTTGAGTTCAGTACTCTTGCTGCCACATCAGATGCTGATATCATAATTGGCACTGAATCCTGGTTGAGGGGAGACATCAAATCAGCAGAGATCTTCTCAGATAAGTTTGTAGTTTATAGAAAGGATAGGGAAACAGGCAGAGGGGGTGGAGTCTTTATAGCAATAGATAAGTCCCTGGAGAGCTCTAGGGAACTGCAATATGAGGAAGATTGTGAAATGGTACGTTGTCATGTTGCAAGCTCTCGTGGTGGGGGGATTTATGTAGTTGGCTTCTGTCGTCCACCAGTTGATGATCCACTCCCAGTTATATCCATCTATATCAAAGGAAGAAGGTACCACTAGTAATTCTTGGAGGGGACTTCAATTTACCAGGGTTGGATTGGGCCAGTGTGCAGCCTAATTTAAATTGCAGGTTATCAGGTGCTCTGAATCTCTCTGTGGAGCAGTTGTACTATAATAGATTGGAACAGATTGTGACAATGCCTACACAAGATGTTAGATTTAGTATTTACAAATGTGCCCAGCTCTATCAATACTGTAGAGTGTATTGAAGGAATTAGTGACCATGCGAGGGTTAGAGTGGAGACAGTGAAAGGTTACCTAGACAGGTGGCACCAGACAGGGTGGCATACCAAAATAATAAGGCCAATTGGGAATATTTTAAATCATATGTAGAATATGAGTTAAATGATTTTTATACCATTTGTTAATACCTGTGGTGTTGAGGAATCTTGGTAACGATTCCTAGCCCTCTTAGAGAAGGGCAAACAGCTAGCTGTCCCCACTAAGATTATAAGGAATAATACTTTTCCTGAATGGTTTACTAAATAGGTTAAGGTAGCTTTGTGGAACCAGTGAAGGGCTAGAAATGCATTTAGGAGAGGGAGGGATGCCAATAGTGAGTTAATTTATAAGAAGGTCCACAAAATGGTTAAAGTGTATATGAAGAAGGCTTACAAGAATTTTCAGGAACACATTTTGGGAGACAGGCTTAAGAAAAATCCAAAGGCGTTCTGGGGGTATCTGAAGAGGTGTAGGAAAGAGGGTTATAGGGATACAGTGGTTAAAGATGGGTCAAGAAATGTAGTTAAGGATAGTCTAATGATTGCCAATGTTTTCAATGATACATTTGCAAAAAGCTTTGCAACCTGTAGAAGAAACTTCCAGCTGGTACTTGATAGTGATTCACCAGGGGGAATGGATGAGGTTACTATCACTAGAGTGGGAATTGAGCAACTACTCAGTAAATCAGTGGTTCATAAGGCTTTTAGTCCTGATGGCATTCCTTCATTTATTATGCAGCAGCCTTCAGGGATACTTAGCTATTACCTGGTGGAAATATTTAGAAAGTCATTAGGCAAGGTATTGTTCCATCATCATGGAATCTGGCTAATGTGGTACCAATTTTCAAGTCAGGAGACACAGCAGACCCTGAGTGCTATAGACCAGTTTCATTAACGACTGCTGTATACAAGGTTTTTGAATATATCCTATTCTCCTCTATAATGGGATGTCTGGAAAAGAATGGCATCCATAGCAACAATCAGCATGGGGTTAGGAAAGGGAGGTCATGTGACACCCAAATGGCTTGATTGATGGATTATATTCAAAGTACTTTAGACAACAGAAAGCAGGTTGATGTTGTATTCTTAGTCTTTGAACAGGCTTTCATCATGGTACCCCATGATAACCTGATTTCAAAAATGTCAAGTTTAGGGATACATAGTAAGGTCACTCAGTAGGTAAGGTACCATCTGCTTGATAGACAACAGAGGGTAATGTACAGGGGTAGTGCATCTGAATGGAAACCAGCCACATCAGGGTTCCTTCGTTTTGGGTCCTTTGTTGTACATTCTCTAAGTGAATGACATAGGACTTGACATTCGTACCTTCCTTGAACTATTTGCAGATGACACATATACTGCTCAGGTATTAGATGAGGGGTTATCATCCTGTGCCCAACTACAACAGGATCTCGATAAGATTTGCAATTGGTGTGTAAAATGGGATTGCCATTTAATCTGAAAAAGTGCAGGATTCTTACAATATCTAGATCTAGGAAGCTACTTGATTTTGATTTCTATATAGGTGGAGTTAGGGTTGAGATTGTTAGGACCCAAAAGCATCTTGGAATAATTATAAATAGCCAAGGAATTAGAATTAGGTACCTGGAAGGATCATATTAGTAAATTGGTTGGGAGTGCTGGTCAATTCCTCTCTCTGATTAGTAGGGTCCTTGGGGACAGCACAAGGGGGGTGAAAGAAACAGCATATATTTCAATGGTGCCACCAATTTTGGAGTATGGTAGTCCAATTTGGTTTCCCTTCAGGCAGGAATTATCTTGGGAGATTGAAGGATACAGAGGAGGGCAGCAAGAATTTTACTCCACAGGTTTTCTCACAGGGATAGTGTGTCTGACATAATCAGGGAATTAGGGTGGGAATCACTAAGCCAGTGACATACATCTGTGATGGACCTCTGGTTGGATATGTGTCCCTTGCTAACTACAAAGGGAGAAAGGATCATTCATATAAATTTAAGGAGATTAGGTCACAGACAGAACCATATTACTGGTCTTTCTTACCAAGGACCATTAGGCAATGGAATAGCCTTGGAGAGGTTAACTTGGAGGGCGTCCTAAAAAGAAACCCACCATTACTAGTGTTGTACAGGGATCACGAGAATTTTAGCCTAGGGTCTTGGGAGCTTTATTGTAATGTATGTAGGAATGAGAGTTGGTCTCTCCACTGTCATATTGGCCAAATAAGGCTGCTTCAGTGTAGTGAATTAGAATTAGAACCAAGGCCTATCATCAAATTCCCATCATGCCTGAAGATATTCCCAAAACAGCATTTATCACTCCTTTAGGACTCTGAGTATGTGTGAATGCCTTTTGGATTATGGAATGCAGCTCAAACTTTCCAGCAGTTTATGGACATTGTTCTAGGCGATCTTCCCTTCATCTTTGCATACATAGATGACATCCTCGTGGGTAGTGAGGATGATGAACACCATGTCCCTCACCTATGCCAAGTTTTTTGACTGCTTGCAAAATTTTGGGTTAACATTAAGTATTTCAAAGTGCGAATTTCGAAAATCTTCTTTAGATTTTTTAGGTCATAAGATTACTTCCCAGGGGATCAGCCCTCTTCCTGATGAAGTTTTTCGCCATCAAAGCTTTTCCATGGCCTGAATCTAGATGATCGCTTCATCGTTTCTTATGCCTTATCAATCCCACATTGTGCTGCACTCCTGCAGCCATTGAATGCTACGTTGGTTGGAAAGGCACCTTAAGAATGCAGAAAATGCATTCCTTCAAATCAAGGATGCACTGTCTGCCTCTGCTAACACCCCCATCACTCTTTTTACAGATGCCTCAGATGTACCCTGGAGACGTGGTATAGTACTTTTGGTAGAGAGTTATTGGCCATCTATCTGTCGGTAAAACATTTTTGGTATTTCCTCGAGGGATGACACTTCACGATCTTCACTGATCACAAATCTCTAATCCATTCTATGGTTACTAAATTGGATCATCATTCACCAAGGGAGGCACACCATTTAACTTTTATTGCCAAATTCACAGCAGATATTCGACACATTCAGGGCTCAGCTAACCTAGTAGCTGATACCCTCTCGAGAACTTCCATACAAGCAGTTGATCCTTTTTCAGAAACTGTTTCTCTCACATAACTTCAGTTGGCACAGGCGATGGATCCTGGATTTCCACAACTGCAGGAAAAACCCCTTTCCCTTGATATCCAGCTAGTGCCAGTTCCTTGTTCTGATGTACATTTGTATTGTGATGTTTCGACTCCACAGCAAGTCCAGTTGTGCCATCTTCTTTCTGTCAGAATATTTTCAATCAACTTCATTGGTTGAATCATCCAGGAATAATGGCTACTCACAAGCTCAATGCACAATGTTTCATCTGGTCTTCAATGTGCAATGCCAACAGAACGAAGTCCATCGGCATATTTCTTCTCCTGTTGGTGGTTGCACCCCACCATCCACACGTTTCGATAGAATACATATTGACCTTGTTGGACCACTTCCTCCTTCCAACAGTTATTGCGATCTCTTAACCTGCATCGACCGTTTTACTCGTTGTTCAGAAGCAATTCCTATCGTTGATACTACAGCTTCCACAGTTTCTACTGCCCTTGTTACACACAGTGCAGTGCCCCATTTCAACTAATGTATCCCATGTTGTAATTGCGATGATACAGCAGCGCCATACATGTAAAAATGGAGTGTGTGTCACAGCAAGTTGCATGAAAATGCCATGTGTCTCACTGGGACAAAAAAAAGGGTAAACAACCCTGACATAGTCGAGAAAGGCTTAGTAGTTCTTTGTAGTCGTGTTTGGGCTGTCCCATCTGACACAAGGAGTGCCGGATTTACCACTAAGCTAAGTAGGTTGAAGCCTAGCGCCTCAACATTTAGCGGGCCTTAAAACTTAAGAAAAGGGCCTCAAAATTGAAATAGCCTAGGGCCTCTCACTATCTAAATTTAGTGCTGGACAGAAGGCTTACTGGGACTTTTCATTTTCGCTGAACCTTGAACCACTAATGCAGATGTCCAGCATCCCACCAAGATGGGCCTTCTATACTACTACAGTACAGTTCTTATTGGGGTTCTCTATTCCATTTACTTGATAATTTGTATGTAACTATTTCATAGGGAAACATTGTATCAGGCCATTAGGACTAGAATCTGGCGAAATAAGCGACAGCCAGCTAACGGCTTCAAGCTCCTTTTCTTCAATATTTGCACCTTCAAATGGCCGTATAAATGGATGGATAAGCTGGTCTCCCTTTATTCTAGACCATAAACAGTTCTTTGAGGTTAGTGCCTAATCACAAATCCTGTTTTGTGATAGTAAGCCTTTTCAATCAGAAACGGAAGGAGAAAGTATTTTATTGCTGCATTTTAGGTGAATTTTAAAGAGCCCACCATTATTTCCGCAGTGTCAGTACAGGGTCGAGAACATACAGATGAGTGGGTTACGTCCTATAAAGTGTCATATAAAATATTTACCAGTCACTGGATTGAATTCACAGATGAGTCTGGAAAATTCGAAGTAATTATCTATTTACTGTATGTTGTTAATTTATCAAAAATGTTGTGTTATATTTTTTAATATTGCTGTAAATTTAGATCTTCCCCGGAAATAACGATTCAACTACCGTGGTGACGAACTATTTTAAAATCCCAATATTGGCATCTGTCATTAGGATCATTCCTCTTACATGGCATACTTACATTTCGTTACGAGCTGAGATTCACGGATGTACTTTTAAATATGGTAAGCTTATGATTGATTTTATTTTGGTAAGCTTATGATTGATTT
>JAAFCE010009126.1:28994701-29009647 GCA_013389805.1 Trigoniulus corallinus | reverse complement strand
CCAACTCTCATTCCATATTGGCCAAATAAGGATCTAGCCAAGACCCTTAGCCAAGACCCTAGGCTAAAATTCTCGTGATCCCTGTACAACACTAGTAATGGTGGGTTTCTTTTTAGGAGGCCCTCCACCTTATCCCCTCCAAGGCTATTCCATTGCCAAATGGTCCTTGGTAAGAAAGACCAGTAATATGGGTCTGTCTGTGCCCTAATCTCCTTTAATTTATACGAATGATCCTTTCACCCTTGGTACTTACCGAGGGGCACACATCCAACCAGAGGTCCTTCACACCCCAGCAGCAGCGGTCTGATAAACAGACTGATGCTGTGAGATGTATGCTGCTGGCTTGGTGTTTCCCAACCTAATTCCCTGATCATGTCAGACACACTATCCCTGTGGAAAACCTGTGGAATACAATTCTTGCTGCCCTCCTCTGTATCCTTTCAATCTTCCAAGATAATTCCTGCCTGAAAGGAAACCAAATTGGACTACCATACTACAAAATTGGTGGCACCATTGAAATATATGCTGTTTCTTTCACCTCCCTTGTGCTGTCCCGAAGGACCCTAGTAATCAGACGGAGGAATTGACCAGCCCTCCCAACCAATTTCCTAATATGATCCTTCCAGGTACCTTGGCTATTTAAAATTATTGCAAGATGCTTATGGGTCCCAACTCTCTCAACCCTAACTCCACCAATATAGTAATCAAAATCAAGTAGCTTCCTAGATCTAGATATTGTAAGAATAATGCACTTTTTCAGATTTAATGGCAATTCCCATTTTACACACCAATTGTAAGTCTTATCAAGATCCTGTTTTAATTGTGCACAGGGTGATAACCCCTCATCTAATACCTGAGCAGTATATGTGTCCTCTGCAAATAGTTCAAGGAAGGAACTAATGTCAAGACCCATGTCATTCACATAGAGAGTGTACAACAAAGGACCCAAAACACTTCCCTGAGGGAACCCTGATGTGGCTGGTTTCCATTCAGATGCACTACCCCTGTACATTACCCTCTGTTGTCTATCAAGCAGATAGGACCTTACCCACTGAGTAACCTTACTATATATCCCTAAACTTGACATTTTTGAAATCAGCTTATCATGGGGTACCATGGCGAAAGCCTGTTCAAAGTAAAAGAATACAACATCAACCTGTTTTCTGTCGTCTAAAGCCCTTTGAATATAATCCATCAAGCAAGCCATTTGTGTGTCACATAACCTCCCTTTCCTAAACCCATGCTGATTGTTGCTAAGGTTGCCATTCTTTTCCAGATATCTTATTATAGAGGAGAATTGGATATGTTCAGAAACCTTGGATACTGCACTCATTAATGAAACTCATGAATGGAACAATACCCATGTCTAATGACTTTCTAAATATTTCCACCAGGTAATAGCTAAGTATCCCTGAAAGCCACTGCATAATATGTGGAGAAATGCCATCAGGACCTTCAGCCTTATGAACCACTGATTTACTCAGTAGTTGCTCAATTCTCACCCTAGTTGTCCATTCCCCATGGTGAATCACTACCAAGTACCAGCTGGAATTTTCTTCTACTGGTTGCAAAGGTTTTTGCAAATGCATCATGGAAAACATTGGCAATCATAAGACAATCCTTAACTGACTCATCTTTAACCACTGTATCCCTATAACCCTCTTTCCTACACCTCTTCAGACACCCCCAGAATGCCTTTGGATTTTTCTTAAGCCTGTCTCCCAAAATGTCTGCCATTGAACGCCACATGGGACTAAGGTTTTACTTCTAATCCAAAGGAAGGCACACGCGTGGCATCTCTCTTGCAGAAAAGAAGGCAGTCCCCAAGGTCCAGTATCAAACCTAGAACCACTGCTGAAGTTACCAAGCACCCTGCCCACTGCATCACTGAGGCAGGATGTACCCATTACAGAGGGGGTTTTCTGAAAATGGTGACATGTATTAGGTGTACCAATAGAGGGGTGTAGCCATTACATGATGGTTTCCTGAAAATGGTGACATGTATTAGATGTACCAATGGAGGGGTGTACCCATTATAGAGGTGGTTTTCTGAAAAGTGGTGACATGTATGAGGTGTACCAAGAGTGGGGTGTACCCATTAAAGAGTTGTACCATTAAGAGGGGTAGTAATATCATTAACCCTATGGGCGAAAAATTGGTTCCTGAAAAATCTGTACCGATATGAGGGGTGTACCCATAGAGAGGTTTCACTGTACTTAGAAAAGACAGGGAAGCAGGTAGAGGGGGAGATGTGTTTGTTGTTGTAGACAAATCCTTGAGAAGTTCTAGGGTAAGAGGGTTTGAGGGTGACTGTGAGGTGCTGTGTTGTAGTTTTTCTGGCTCAGCAGAGGGACTGATGTGCTTGCCTTCTACCATCCACCACGAAGTGATCCAAATCCTTTGTTGAGTTTGGTGCGCTCTTTGAAGCGCCTCAATCATAGAAATATGGTCCCAACTATTATTCTAAGAGGAGACTTCAATCTTTCAGGGGTGATGTGGGACAGCATGCATCCTGCTTCAGATTCCAGTCTTTCAGGTGCTCTGAATTCCTTCTTGGAGCAACTCTGTTTGGCTGAATTTGAGCAGGTTGTGACCATGCTAACTCATGAGAAAGAGAGAAAATTTAGACCTAGCTTTTATTAATGTTCCAAACTCTGTCAGGGATGTAAAGTGCATTAAGGGAATTAGTGACCATGCTGGGGTTAAGGTTGAGAGAATCTCACAGCATCTGATCAGGTATCTGACAGCATTATGCTTTTTCACTGGCTGTTTAAATTAGGATACGAGGGTACTCCAGGGGCAGCTCATCCCTGGCAGAGTATTGGGGGAGAAAGGATCATCCTTTCAATCGAATGGAGGTCAGCACACGAACATTCATATTATTGGTCTTTCTTTCCAAGGGTCCTTCAACAATGGAAATCTCTCAGTGAAGATAATGTGAGGACGTTTCTGCAATAAGGTGTCATTATAGCAGGTATGCAAAATTTGACAGAATAGATGTTATGCTTCAAGTTCCTTGGGGGTTCAATGGGTTATAAATTAGGAATGAGAGTCATTCTGTTCACTGCCAATTTGGCCTAACAGGACTGCTTGTAGTTTATTCAATTAGAATTCAATCAGAATATAGTCTTTACTAGTTACCCTTTAGAAAATTTTCATCCTTCGTATGCATGATAATGACCAATAGATATATTACCTGCTATACCCCATGACACCCATTAGCAGATGCAGCGTTCTTGATTTGTCCCAGGAGCGGCTGTATTGCGTTGGACACGCCAGTTCTCTTCAAATCACTGAATTTAAGAAACGCAACAGCAGCTAGTACTAGCATGCATGGTCGGATCCAGGATTTTTGGCAGGGGAGGGGGTTGAGCTATTGGCAGTGATTGGAAACGCAAGTCAGTGTCAGTGTTGAATCAGTGTTGATCCAAAATTTAGGGGGGAGTTGCAACCACCAACCCTCCCCCCTGGATCCGCCCCTGCTTGCATGGGTGACTTCAGTGACTAGGTGGTTAACTTCAGTGATCAGACGAGAATACAGCCGTTCCTTGAGGTTGAATGTGATGGAGAGGAGAGTGGGATCCATCAGGTCTTCCTTCATCCACATGTGGTGTTTTGGCAACCACACTCCATGTTTCGTTCTTAGAGAATGTCACGCCATTTTGAAGAGTTGAAAGTATTAATAACCTACATGAAGACCCGATGGGCCATGCGCCATGAGTGGCAACTGTGAACATCTGCCCTTCGACTGCATCAATGACTGGCATCGCCTAGGTGACCGGTCTCAGGCCTCCATGATTTTCATCAACAGTCGTTGACTGAGGAGTTTCTCAACATCTACTGTACTCAGCAAGTACAACAGCTGGCAGAATGATGGCGACTATGAGTTTCCCTGACACTTGTTATGAGGATAAGGGGCTCCATCTTCTCCGGAAGGGGAGGCCTCTGCCACCAGACACGAATTATACATTCCCGGGAGGAGGCTTGTTCTCTTCAATGCAGTGCATTTCAACGCCTTCTTATGGATGTCATTGTGACCGCCTATTGTTGTGAGAAGAATGGTACGTGCCCAGTTTTCCCAAGTTGCCACCCATGTAAGTACTAGGGTGGGTTGCTCTGCTTAACTTCAGTGATCAGACGAAAACTGGTGTGTCCATCGCAACACAGCCGCTCCGGGTGCATATCAGCAAACTGGTGAGGAGGTTCCTGATCTTGGCGCTGTTTGCAGATGAGCAGAAGCCATACCCCGACAGATGACTATAGTAAAGGCACCTGTAACACCTTGGTTGGGGCAGCACTCCATCTGACTCTATAATTGAACCACCCACCCAATCAGCTATTCTGCCGCATTGGTGCTCAGTTCCTTACAGGCTATGCCTCCTCGGCAGAGATGTGGCTGTCCATGTCAAGGGTCTCCACTAGTATTCTGTGTTGAAGTTGGTGGACATTGGCAGCCTCTCCGAATCTTCCCCACAGTTCATTAAAGAGGGTGGCCTGGTTGGCTTACCAAGCCTCGTCACGATGTCACCAGATTTGTGTGGTTGACGTCACTTAGATCTGTTTTTTGAGCGGCGAGTTGCATTGGATACACCAGTTCTCGTCTGATCACTGAAGTTAAGCAACGCAAGCCGAGTTAGTACTGACATGGGTGGTCGCTTGGGAAAGCTGGGTACTGCTAATACCCAATAATCGTCGCATTAGTGTAGTGTCTGTGCAGTATATACATTAGAACTATACAGTGGACGGGTCTCTAATGACCTCGTAGTTGACGGGACCTGAAACTCCAACAAACAACAACAACAATAGATCTGTTTTCTCAGGGGTAACCCCATTGCGGATCTTGTCTAGGTGTTTGTTGGTGTTTAGGGCCCTTCAACTACAAAGGTCATTGAGCCCCGTCCACTTCGTAGTTATAATGCAGATACTGCACAGACGCTACATTACTGTGACGATTTTTGGTTATTATAGAGTTTTCTGGCTGCGTTTCTATCCGACGTATGCTATACAATGCAGATGAATCGCGAACTGCACAGACGTCAGTCACACAAATCCGGTGACATCATGACGAGGCTTGGTAAGCCAACCAGGCCACTCTCTTTAACCCTAGATTACTATAGTACCCTACGAATGACATTGTTACTAAGCATTAGTCTATGAGACTACAAAAGTTTGTTTTGGATAAATAAAAAAATAATGGATATAAGAATTTAGAAAAAAATGTTTTAATATTCTGCAAACATTTAAAATGATAATAGCAAAAAAAATTTCACACTATTAATTTTTTTTAACATTGAAAAAGAATCCTTCCTCTGTGCTCGCCACAAATTGCTTTTGAACATACATGGCAGTAAAACTTAGTCATTCTGCATAGTTTAGAAAGACAGAATGCCAAAAAATTTTCTTTTTCCTGTCTGTGGAGGTGCAAATGACTTTACAATAATTGTTTCATCCAAAATTTCAAAGAGGATTTGTTTGAGTGTGTGGGGTGAAGTTGCAGTAGTCAAACGTGGTTTTATCCATGGTTGCATTATGGTCTCAATTGTTAAACTATAAAAAATACATGCTGCAGCTACGATAAATGCACACCATAAAATCTCGCATAGTGCCTGTGGATTATATGCAAAACATGGGGTCATTTAGTGCGGACTATATGCGAGGGCAGACTATATATATATGTGCGGACTATAAATGAAACCCAGGGTTCTTAATGAAAACTGCTCTTCATTTTCTGAACATTTTATTACACTTAACAACACGATTTTACACAGTACTTTCTTATTTATATGATAATGCAATATAAAATCTTTCACATTTCAAATTCATCATCAGGGCAATCTGACATTTTATGTCCAATTTCATTTGATCCCATTCCCCTTACAAGTTGCGCCGCTGGCTACAGTAGGAATTTGAAAGTACGGACTATACATGAGTGCGGACTATATTTGAAACATACCCGTGTCTATTGCGGACTATAGACGGGCGCGGACTATATTTGAGGTGCGGACTTTACGTGAGATTTTATGGTATATATTGCAGCTAAGAAACTTGAATAATTAAATTATCAACTGTGATCACACCAAATAAAACGTTTGTCTTTGCTAAATGCATAGATTGCTTATGACAACTTCAATGGAAAAAGTCACGTAGTTACTAAACATTAGTCTGGATGACTACTCATGGTGTGATGCAAGGGTTGCAAAGAGGGCAATGGTCAGAAACAAGAGGGGGTGGGGGAATGTTTCAGGGGCTATTTTAGGAAAGTACTGAAAGCTTTGTTAAAAAAATTTAATTCTTTCACCTCTAAATTTAATAATATAGAAATGTGAGACTAATGTATAGTAATCTAGGGTTAATGAACTGTGGGGAAGATTCAGAGAGGTTGCCAATGTCCACCAACTTCAACACAGAATACTAGTAGAGAGACCCTCGGCATGGACAACCACATCTCTGCCGAGGAGGAGTAGCCTGTGAGGAAGGCGCAGACGCACGCAGTGTCGGAGTTTGCGCAGTTGACAATTCGTCTGCATTACATAGCGTATGTCGAATAGAAACGCAGCCAGAAAAATCTCTATTAGCGGTACCCAGTATTTCCAAGCGGCCACCCATGTTAGTACTAGCTGGGATTGCGTTGCTTACTTCAGTGATGATCAGACGAGAACTGGTGTATCCAACGCAGTAAGCCGTTCTCCTCTGTTTTGGACTTCTGCATAGGTCTTCTTTAGGTGGGTATGATTAACCGTGAGTCAGGTCAAGGTTAGGTTGCATCACCTTTCTTTGCTGGTCTGTGGCATTGAGGGGGCGCTGTTTCCTGCCTTTCTTACAACTTGTTCTCCAGGTTGGTTTTATAATTTGTGACGTTTATTCATTAATGGCTTTTAGGATGACTGAAGTTTTCACTGTATTCCACTGAATGCCTTCACTGTTGTGTTTTCGCCGTTTTGCCTTTTTGCCGCCTTTGTCACTTGGAAATCACTTTTTTTGACTTTGGTGTCACCCACTGTTTGCTATGTAGTTTTCTCATGTTTTTGAGGTGATGGGAGTCCACTGGTTGTCCGCTTGCACAGAGTTTTCTACACGATATCCTCCATATACACAATGTCCGTCTTCTCTTTAGCTGCTTTTTACTGCAGCTGACAAGGCTATAATCTCCCTGATGTAACTTTGAATAAAGGTCTCCGATGCAACTTGAGGGCCTTTTGATGCAAGTATGCATGGCGTCGTTTGATTCAGCAGTAATCCCACTGCCTTCTTCAACCGCCACACTTGTGGAGAGGAACAGCTGCAGCACCACTCTGTCCCTCACCCCAATCATGGTGATATTTGGTTCTCCAGCTGGCGCTGGAGACCCTTGGATCAACATACTCCTGAGGAAGCTATGGCTCCCTTCCTCTGCACTTGAAGCATAACCAGTTATTTTGGGATAAGTTGAGATATTACCTTCACAGCATTGTGGTCGCCTGATCATGATGGACCAAGAGACCCACTAGCCCACTCCTGATAGCAACCGATACTGGAGTTACAACTCCCTCACGAGCAGAGTGAACTGCTACGTGGCACATTCCCAGGTGGCAGATAGGGGAGTCAGCTCTTGCATGCATTGAGGTGAGGAGCAAAATAAAATAGCTCCCACCGATCAAATCCCCCGTGTGTGCCTGGGGTAGAATTGACGCACTGTTTCCCTGCATGTCATAAAAGGCGACATGTGCTTCTACTTAGGCACTGGCCAAGTCATGGTTGACGTTTATTGGTCTCCCACGTGTGTTTGGAGTAGAATAGGCACATTGTATCCCTAGCATGTCATAAGAGACGACTAAAAGAGGCAATTGCTTGTGTCCTTGAATGGACGAAACCACCATCATGGTTTGACAGGTTCTTGGTCAGTGTAGGCTCCTCACTGAGGTGACCATAAAAACGCCTACCCACGTGTTAGCCATGCATGGGGACCAGAACCCCTGGGAAAAGTGGATCCTGGTGGCTGATTGGGCGCATCCCCTGCGATGTCTCTGGGCTGCCCCACACTTTTGAGGTGGCTCCGACACATCAAGGGGTAAAGTTGTGATCTACAGTCTCCAATATGTCACTTTGGCTGTGGCTTCCAGGGGATACCTGGTCTGGCCATTTGAACGGAAGGGTCTGTAATGGACTGCTAGTGGACCAGCAATCAAACCCCCTATGCCATTGGTATGATACTCAGGGGTTATGCCACCCTTGTGGTTACCTGCCTGAGCAACCTTGGCAACCCAAATGGGAGTCCCCTTGTTGGGCTCCATGGTGGATGAGGACTGTGGGCAGGGAATTTATATTCCACAAAAAGTATAGTGAGAAGAGGCTTGGGGCCTTTTCATATAACCCTACTCCTCCTCTCTGTCTTGTGTTTGTGTTGAGCCGGAAGACGGTGGGCATGGTCCCACCCAACTGAGTGGGCCGACTGAGACTGAGTTCATGGGGAATAGTGTTGCTCCAAGTAAGAGTCTGCATTCCTCAAGTAAGCCAACTGGATCAGGGAATGCATCCGTGGCATCTTCTGCATCAGCTCGTGCCCTTTCCAAGACGCAATGGCCTCTTAGCCTTTAGGTGCAGGGATCAACAGCCGATGCAAAGAGCGTTCCTGCACTGACCAAAGGAGGTCTTAGGTGCAGTCAAAACACCTGACATGCATTTGCTTACCCTCCCCGGTTCCTTTAGATTACTGGGGAAGATCGTCAGGAGAGGCGTCGGGGGCAGAAGCCCCCACCAAATTGTAGCACTCTTGAAAATGTGGAAGCTTGGTGATTTCCCTGCGGTTGTGGAGCCCCACTGCACACTTTAAACCAGTAAAGGTGTGCAGCAGAGGAGCTGAGGGACAAGGGTGTTGTGGCTGTCCAACCCACACTGGTCCAACGTGATGGGTAGTCACGCCCTTCTGGCACCTTGGTGCTAACCTTTGGCCGCCCCAATGTGCTGGATGACATCATGGCTGGCTACCTCCACTTACCATTATGTCCTTTCATCTCGAGCCCATTTCAGTGTTTCAAGTGCCAGCATTACTGACATGTCCAGAATTCCTGTTCTGGGGAAGGCCATGTTTGGCACTTGTGGGCAGTGTGATCACTCCCCTGAGCCATGTAAGACTGCACCTTACTGCATTAGCTGTAAGAGCAACCTTTTAAGGTCTCCTCTCAGGATTGCCATAAATGGGTGGTAGAATGTGCAATTCAGGAGTTGTGTGACCTGAAGGGTATCAGCTTTCCAGATTTGTGGCAGCTGCCAGCACTGCTGAGATTGCCCAGTCGTGGGGTGTCCTATGCAGGTGCTGCAAAGGCAGCTGCTGTGCCATTTGTCTGTACCCAGACCGACACATTGCCACAAATCCCCCCCCCCCCCGCTTATTCGTAGCCTCTACCAGCTCCCCCACCGCCTCTGGCCCATGTTTGGGACCCACAACACTCGACTCCCTCTCTGCCAAGCTTCCCAGACCATTTCTGATTATGGGGGATTTTAATGCCCGTAATCCCCAATGGAGCTTGGAGAGACAAAACCCCAAAGCTCCTTGTGTAACAGTGGGTGTCCCATAATGGCCTCATTGTTCTAATCACAGGTGGCTTATGCCCTTCCTTGCTGTCACCCTTCCTTGTTGTCCCAGTGGTGGGATGGCCCATTACATCCCCCCCATTGTGTGACTCCTCTGGGCCATTGAAGTTGATGGGCCCTAAAACACAAGTAAACAACAACAAAACTATAACTTACTGCACTGAATGTTCTCTTCTTCTGTCCTCTGTATGAGCGTTTGGTTTCTTGTTCATGTCTTTTTCTAGGTCAAGTGAAATCCCTGTTATAGACTCACCACTAAATCCATACCTTTCCATGTGCAGCCAAGTTGCATTGGACACACCAGTTCTCGTGAGATTACTGAAGTAAAAAAGCGCAAGCCCACGCTAGTACCAACATGGGTGGTTGGTAAAGAACGTTGGGTGCTGCAAATTTCCCCTCTCATACATCCTTTATACCAGTAGTTCTGGGAGTGGCGTGTTGCGTTGGACACACCAGTTCTCGTCTGATCACTGAAGCTAGGCAACGAAGCCCAGTTAGTACTGACATGGGTGGTCGCTCGGGAAAGCTGGGTACTGCTAATACCCAATAATCGTGGCATTAGTGTAGCGTCTGTACAGTGTATGCATTACAACTATGCATGGACGGGTCTCTAATGACCTTGTAGTTGACGGGACCTTAAACAACAACCAGTGGTTCTCAATTTTTTTGAAGTCAAGGAACACTAAACTGTGACATTTTACAACATGGAACACTTACAATTCAACATAAACTTTAAAACAGGTTGAACACTTGCTACAATTGGTACTTACTACATCATCACCATTCCCTTATTCCGCCTGTGGAAGGGTCGGGTCTGTGGGTTCTAGTCCTCCACTCCCGTCTATCTCTCGCCCAGGTCCCCATCCACCCCACACACTGTCCATATCCTTACGGACAACCTGTTCCCTCGTCTGCTTTGGTCTCCCCCTGCCCCTGGTGCTACCGACCACCTGCATTCCTGGAATTGACTTGACGAGCTCCTCTTCCCCTCTTTGCATGACGTGTCCATACCACCTCAGTCTAATCTCCCTAATTTTTTCGGCGATGTCCACCACTGGTGCTCCACATATGCTCCTTCCTAATTCTATCACTATCGACATGCCACAAATGTGCCACTGCATTCGCATCTGGGCTACTCGCTTTCTATTTACGTGGCTCTTCCTCACTGCCCAGCACTCTGATCCATATAGCATAGCTGGTCTAACCACTGTCCTGTAGAACTTCCCTAAATACCCTGTCATCATGTTTACCGCTAGCGCCCCCCCCCTTTTCTATTACCCCTCTAATAACGTTTAGTCACTTCAAAGGGGGGGGGGGGGGGGGCTATTCTGCCACTCCTGTCAGCAGTTCGTCCAAAACCAGGATGAAAAGATATGGGCTAAGTGTTGAACCTTGGTGCACCCCAACTTTCACTGGAAAGCCCCAAGTGTTTCCCCAAGGCGTCCTTACCCTGGCTATGGAGACATCATACATATCCTGGACTATTCTAATAAATCCTTCTTCTACCCCCCTCCTTTGTAGTACTTCCCACACAACCTGTCGTTGGACACTGTCAAAGGCCTTCACCAGGTCAATACTTTTCTGCCCTATACTTTTCTACCATCTGTCTCAGAATGAAGATAGGCTCCATTGTGGACCTACCTGCATGAAACCGAATTGATTTCCACAGACACTTGTTTTATCCCAGAGGCAACATTCCATTACTCTATCCTAGAGCTTCATGGAATGGCTCATTAGCTTTATACCTCTAATCTTCCTCCTAGTGGTGCTTTCCCTGCCTATACTGAGTCTTTGACTCCTGGTCCCCTATCTCCTGCCACCTGTGAAATGCAGCCTTCTTTTGTTTGATGGCTGCTTCAACCTCTTAATTCCACCACCATGACTGCCTGTTACCCTGGCCAGTGCCTCCCACCCTACCTTGCCCCAAGATGGTTTTCCAACAGGCTCTAATTTTTTGGGCAACCCTGTCCCACATGGCATCTGTTGTCCCTTCCCAATCCCAGTCTACCTGCCTGTGAACTTCTTGTATAAATTCCTCTGTTTTGGTGGGTAGTTTCCACCACCTGATGACCTGCTCTCCTTTCTAAAAGACTGCCTTGCCTGCTGCTTTCACTACTAGTTCTAACATTAGTAGCCTACAGCCAGATTCATTTTGAAAATTTTCACTGGGAAGTGCCCCGCAATCTTGGACCTCCGTTCTGTGCTGCCCTCTAACCATGAAGAAATCTATCTGCGACATTCCCTGTGGTGACTGGTATGTAATAAGGTGCTTGTCCCTAAACCAAGTATTTGCCAATGTAAGGCCAAGTGCATTTGCTGTGTCAAGGATTTGCTGTCCATCTATGCTAGCTGCTCCATCCCCCCATCCCCCATGGACCTCACCATAACCCTGGTTATCTTTGCCTGCATGGCCATTAAAATTCCCCCCTCCCCAACAACTAAGTACTCATTTCCTTCACATAGCCCTACCTGAGCCTCCAGAGAGTTCACTAAGTCCTCAAACTCCATCCTAAAGCTATCCTTTGTGGATTCATCCAGACCTGCCTGGGGTGCATGCACACTGATTAGGTGAAGCACTACTCCTCTTCAAACCACAGTAACTAGAAGGAGCCTGCTATTGATACGTTTCACCTGGGTGACCCCTTGCTGCAGCTCACTATCCAGCCTGATCCCCACCCCATTCCACCCCCTTCACTGGCAGCATATAAAAGCTTGTATCCCTCACTAAGGGCCCTTGATCTACTCCCTTTCCACTTAGTTTCTTGGATAAAAGCTACCTGAATCCCCTGCTGAAAGCTACCTAGTTCCCCTGATTTGCCTGTAAGGGTCCCCACATTCCACATCCCTAATCTAAGATTTGCCCCTTTGCTATCAGTACGTGCTCTGACTGGGGTCACCCCAGCTGGGCATCTTGAACCTGCAGGAATGTTGGCACTGCTTGCAGTTGGGGGATTCTGGCCTACCCCACAGAGGACACTCGGCATCTAGGGGAGCACCCTACTGATGACTGTGGCCTGAGGCCAACTAGCGAATCCCTACTGGCTGCCAGTGCTGGGGTCTTAATCCCCTGCACTGTGGGTTTGATGCCTCCCAAATTTCGCATCATACCTGAAAACTTGAAAGGAATAAATGTTAACAGTATTAACTAGTGATTATATGATACTAATAATTATTATGACTAATGGTAACACTAATAATATTAATTAAAATTATAGTAATTAAAATATATGAAAATTAGGCCATAGGTATTTGGTGACCGGCCCCAACGCGGTCACAGACAGCACAGACGAGTGCAGGAAACGCCAGGAGGTTAGGCTTACGTAGCCCATACCTCACACAAGTTCCCCACCAACCAAAAACCAGCCCCAGCACCCACAGTCCTGCCTTTACAGGAAATTTTTAGGGGTTCACGCCTTAAAAAAGGCGGGTTTTACCCCCAAAACAGCTGCACATGTAAAATTTCATTGAAAACGAGTGGAGCAAAAGGAAATCGGACGCCCAGGGAACAAGCGCCACCTGGCGTCTCCACTTGGCTTACTCCCCAACCCATGAAATTAATCAAATCATTCTGGTTATGGACGAGCTGCTGACGGTAGAGAGTAGAAATGAGAATTGGCCCCTCAGTGCATGGCATTTGCTGACGATATCTGAAAACTGACTGCAGAGAACCAGTAGAGAAGGGCCTAAACGACATTAGAGGAGCGATAGAAAAGAGATTTTTAGGCATATGTTCAATTACCTGAAAGTGTCTAGCTGGGAATTCTGACACCAGGACACTGAGGTGTGACCCCAACATTGCTGTTATGAGATGTAGGTCTATTGGATTTCACGTATTTTTTGAACGACTACTTCAAATTCTTTTTCTGTGGATTATGAATTACTTCATTATGCAGGATGCATTGCAGTACAAGGACGTCTATCAGAAGTTTTAAAATCATTCTGCATACTGAAAATCGTTGCCATATTATTTTCCACTGCTGTGATGCACACGGGGCTGGCCTGCTCTTTAAAGGGGCATGGGTGCAAAAATCCTTTTGGAGCCTTAAAATATTTTAGGTAAAAATAAAAACATTCAGAGTAAATGTAATCCTCCTAGATGCCCTCTTACACCATTCTAAGATCCTTCCTAATTTTGAAAGGTATTACATTTTTGGATGATACATGTGTTAATATGTAACCATTGAAATTTCTGAGTTCTAATTCTGATAATTCCTTCAAACTGCATACCTTCGAAACCTGCATACCTGCAAACTGCACAGGGGTGGATCCAGAGAGGGAGCAATGCAGCAGTTGTCCCCCCTCATGCCTCAAACTAATGAGGCGTACTTGCATTGCTATTCCCAATGCTATACTGCCAGTTTAACAGTTGCAGTGCAATCTGCAGTTGGCTAAACCACTGATCATGGGGCATTGTCTAATGGGCAGTAGAGGACGTATTACAATTGCTAACTAGAATTATACTAGGGATTCTGAATCATCATTATCATACCCGTATCCCGTGGGTTGGATCAGTGGGCCCACTGTGGGGTCACCCCAGCGAGTTGTCTGGAACCCACAGGCATGTTGGGAAAGTTGTCTGTGGGGATGTCTGATATTTGGGGCGCCGTTATTTGAAGAGCTACCCCCCCCCCCTTGATCAGCCCCTGGAACTGCATACGTTGAGAAATAAATATATACAGTAATCTATGGAACGAACTGTATCAAGAAACTATGACAAACACATCATTGCAAAATTGGTTGATTTTATCCTTTACTTCATCAAATCTTACCAATAAACAGTGGAACCAAAAATTATTAGCAACAGGTGTTTTTCAATAACTTTGAAAAATCATTATGGAGAAAAACTGTGGAATATACATTACATTTATAATACCTTATTATAATTTTTCCCAAAATTTAATAAATTTTTATTATGGGAATTTTAAAATAAAAGATTGAATTTAACAACATTTAAATTTAATATATTGTATTAAGTCCTTTAGCCTCAACTACAGCCGTTTTGTCACGGAATTTACTAAAGTTTTTGTTGTTTCTGTAGAGATTTTTCCCCATTCTTTTACTGGATTGATTTAATGGGTTGGGGATTAAGCCAAACAGCCATAACAGGATGAACCCTTAAGAGGCTGATTGCAGGAGGTGAGGAGGAAGGATAGGGGGGAGAAGGAGAGGGGAAATTTGCAGCACCAAACGTTCTCTACCTACCACCCAAGTTGGTACTAATGTGGGCTTGTGCTGCTTAACTTCAGTGATCTCACAAGAACTGGTGTGTCCAACACAACTCGGCTGTATCATCAAAGCATTTTTTAATGTTGCATTTGAATAAATTTTCCTTTTTCTAATATTTTTATTTATATTCTTTTTCTAATATTTTTATTT
>JAAFCE010009126.1:28976538-28994691 GCA_013389805.1 Trigoniulus corallinus | reverse complement strand
TATATTCTTTTTCTAATATTTTTATTTATATTCTTTTTCTAATATTTATAATCTGGACTGTATAGAACTGTAGCATGTGGGGTGCATAATAAAGCCTCCATTCATTAGTTTTTTCATGTTAGCATGGTACATCAACAGGTTGGATAGTCGGTCAAGCAGCCATAACCGGCCGAAACTTGTGGAGGCTGCTCGTAGGCAAAATGGAAGCAGGAGTAGGTGGTATAGGAGAAGGGAAATTAGCAGGACCCAATGTTCAACCGACCACTCATGTCAGTACTAATTTGGGGTGCATTGCTTGACTTTAGTGAGCTGGCAAGAACTGTTGTGACCAATGCATCTCAGCCCTCATGCAGTATGTTTTGGACCACTGTCTTGCTGAAATACAAACGCTATTTGCAGCCCAAATTTTTCCACACTAGCTTTTATATTATGCCACAAAATATCAATACTGTATAAATGGGATGCAGAACGTTCACCCCCAACATTTCGTCCCCGTCATTTCGCCCCACACATTTCGCCCCCCCTCAGACATTTCACCCCCAAACATTTCGTCCCTGGAAGGGCAAACAGCCGTTTTTTATTATTCTGTTTTTATTTAGAAAAAAACAGCGTTGCCCGTTCGGATCTTTTTCTGAGTGTTTCAAGGAATTTCAGTTTTCGTTTATGGGGTGGGGATCCCGAAAATTGTGTGAACAACAATTGGATGAACATGACAGTCGGGTGAATACGAGAATTCGGTGAATATGACAATTCGGTGAAAAACATGTTTTTTTTTATTTGCTTTTTGCCCCACGTAATCCTTCTACACCACAAAGCGCAGCTGTCATGTGGAGCTGTGATACTACAAGTAGCTTTACAAATGCAGATGATGAAGGTAGTCTGTCAGGGACCCAGTCTTTCAGACTACCAACTGTGTGGGGGTGGACAGGGACCTAGTGGAGGAGGTTGTAAATGAATAGGTGTTTTCTGGGGTAACATGTTTCCTGAAATTGGCAATGAATTTGTGGAAAAATAATGGTCGAATCAATATAAGGAGTCGATAATAATCAGTCTACAACATTTGGGTATTGTACTGTTCATTGTTTCCTCGCTAGGTGGCGCGGACTCCCTGTGCGTCGACTTTCCTTGCGCTTCGCTCTTTTTGGCAAATCTTTAATTCACAGCTGCTTTTTTGGGGTAAAATTCGCCTTTTTCAAGGTGTGAACCCTAAACGTTCCTGAGCAAGGTAGGTCCGTGGGTGTTGGGGCTGGTTTTGGGCGGTGGGGAACATTTTTTTGAGGTTTGGCTACATAAGCCTAACCTCGTGGCATTCTTGCACTCGTCCGCAACTGCATTGGGGCCGGTCACAAACTACCCACGGCCAAATTTTCACAAAATTTTTCAGTTAGTTCTTAAGCTAGTTAATATTATAACATCGGTATTATTAATATTTATTCCTAATATTTATTGATATTTATTCCTAGTATTTATTAGTACTTATTCCTAATATTTATTAATATTTATTCCTAGTATTTATTAATATTTATTCCTACTATTATTTATTTTAATTATTAGTTCTATAAAGTTACTACTCGTATATAATACTGTCATTAATATTCCATATAAATTCCATATAGTTTGCAGACATGATGCCAATTCTGAGAGGCATCCACCCCCTAGTGCAGGGGAAGTCCCCAGCACTGGCAGTCAACAGGGGTTCGCCAGTTGGCCTTGGGCCACAGTCAGCAGTAGTTTACAATTCCATGGGGGCTGGGACCTCGGACTCCATGGCAGATAGCGTGCCGAGTGTCCTCTGTGGGGTAGGCCAGCATCCCCCCACTGCAAGCAGCGCCAACATTTCTGTGGGTTCAAGATGCCCGACTGGGGTGACCCCAGTCGGTGTATGTGCTGATAGCAAAGGGGCAAATCTTAGATTAGGAACATGGAATGTGGAGACCCTTACAGGCAAATCTGGGGAAATAGCTAATACCTTAAGGCGACGGAGGATACAGGTAGCCTTCCTCCAAGAAACTAGGTGGAGGGGAAATAGATCAAGGGCCCTTCAGGGGGGGGGGGTTACAAGCTTATATATACTGCCAGTGAAGGGGGCTGAATGGGGTGGGGATTGTGTTGGATAGTGAGCTGCAGCAGGGGGTCACCCAGGTAAAACGTATCAATAGCCGGCTCCTGCTAGTTACAGTGGTTTGGAGAGAAGTAGTGCTTCATCTAATTAGTGCATATGCCCCCCAGGCAGGTCTGGATGAACCCACAAAGGATGGCTTCAGGATGGAGTTTGAGGACCTGGTGCACTCACTGGAGGCTCAGGTAGGGCAATGTCAGGGAAATGAGCACTTAGTAATTGGGGGGGGGACTTTAATGGCCACGTGGGCAAAGAAAGCCAGGGTTATGGAGAGGTCCATGGGGAATGGGGGTATGGCACAGCTAGCCTAGATGGGCTGCGAATTCTCGACACAGCTAATGCACTAGGCCTTGCATTGGCAAATACTTGGTTTAGGAAGAGAGACAAGCACCTTATCACATACCAGTCACCACAGGGAATGTCACAGATTTCTTTATGGTTAGAGGGCGGCACAGATCAGAGGTCCGTGATTGCTGGGCACTCCCCAGTGAAAATTTTCAAAAGGAATGTGCGCATAGGTTACTAATGATAGAACTATTAGTGAGAGCGGCAGGCAAGGCACATTCTTGGAGGGGAGAGCAGGTCATCAGGTGGTGGAAGCTACCCACAAAGATGGAGGAATTCATAGAGGAAGTTCACAGGCAGGTAGACTGGGATTAGGAAGGGACAACTGATGCCATGTGGGACAGGGTTGCCTGAAAAATCAGAGCCTGCGGGAAAGCCATCTTGGGGCAGGGTAGGGTGGGAGGCACTGGCCAGGGTAATAGGCAGTCATGGTGGTGGAATAAGGAGGTTGAAGCAGCCATCAAACAAAAGAAGGCTGCTTTTCACAGGTGGCAGGAGATAGAGGAACAGGAGTCAAAGACTCAGTATAGGGAGGCCAAGACCTCTGCCAAGAGCTCTGCCAAGAGCTCTGGCCAAGCACCAGAAGTATGAGGCCCTCTATGAGCAGTTAGGGACAAAGGAAGGGGTGAAAGAAGTTTTCAAATTGGCTAAGGCCAGAGACAGGGCAGCAAAACATGTACCCAGAGCCATAACAGTGAAGGATGGTGTAGGTAGGGTCCTGCTCTCCCCAACAAAAGTAAAGGGGAGGTGGGAAGAATACTTCCAAGGCCTCTTAAATGAAGTGGAGGGATTTGAGGACATGGCCACCAACCCTGCACCAGCAGGGGCAGTGGACTGTGTAACTGAGGAGGAAGTAACCAGGGCACTTAGGAAGATGAAAGGTCGAAAAGCTTTAGGCCCAGATGGAATCCCCATTCAAGTATGGCACAGCCTAGGGAGGATAGCTAGTGGGGATAGAATGCCATCTGCATGGCGTGAGAGTTGGATAGTACCACTCTACAAGGGTAAAGGGGATGTCCAAGACTGTGGCAACTATAGAGGCATAAAGCTAATGTGCCATACCATGAAGCTCTGGGAGAGAGTAATGGAACGTCGCCTCTGGGATAAAACAAGTGTCCGTGGAAATCATTTTGGGTTTATGCCAGGCAGGTCCACAACGGAGCCTATCTTCATTCTGAGACAAATGGTAGAAAAGTATAGGGCAGCAAAGAACGACCTCCATGCCATCTTTATCGACCTAGAGAAGGCCTTCGACAGTGTCCAAAGACAGGTAGTGTGGGAAGTACTACAAAAGAGGGGGGTTGATGAAGGATTTATTAGAGTAGTCCAGGATATGTATGATGGCTCCATAGAAAGGGTAAGGACACCTTGGGGAAACACTGGGGGCTTTCCTGTGAAAGTTGGGGTGCACCAAGGTTCTGCACTTAGCCCATATCTTTTCATCCTGGTTCTGGATGAACTGCTGACGGGTGTAGGTGAGTGGACCCCTCAGTGCCTGGCATTTGCCGATGATATAGGGAAAGTTAATGACAGCAGAGAGGAGATAGAGAAAGGACTAAACGACATAAGAGGAGCAATGGAAAAGGGAGGGCTAAAGATTAACATGAAGAAGACAGAGTACTTAGCTTTCCACTGGGATGGTCAGGAAAACAATGGTGACATACGCTCAAGGGGCGAGCTAGTGAAAAAGGTGCAAGAGGTAAAGTACTTAGGATCGACATTTCAAAGCAATGCAGAGATAGACCTGGATGTGACTCGTAGAATCGATGGGGGGTGGTTGAAATGGAAACAGGCAAGTGGAGTCCTGTGTGATAGGAGGGTCCCAATCAAGCTGAAAGGGAAGTTTTACAGGACTGTGGTTAGACCAGCTATGCTATATGGGGAGGAGTGCTGGGCAGTGAAGAAAAGCCATGTAAATCGCGTGCAAGTGGCCGAGATGAGAATGCTGCGGTACTCGAGTGGCGTGTCGAGAGCAGATAGAATCAGGAATGCACCCCAGGTGTCAACCACCTGGGGGTGGTTGACATTGCTGAAAAGATTAGGGAGAATAGGCTGAGGTGGTATGGACACGTCATGAGACGTGGTGAGGAGGAGCTCGTTAGGTTCATCCCAGGACTGCAGGTGGTAGGCAGCATCCGGGGCAAGGGGAGACCAAAGAAGACATGGGATCAAGTTGTCAGGAAGGACATGACAGTGTGCGGGGTGGACAGAGACCTGGTGGGAAACAGACGGGAGTGGAGGGCTAGAACTCGCAGACCCTACCCTGCCTCAGGCGGAATAAGGGTACGATGATGATGACTGTTCATTGTTTCCGTGGTATTGCTTGGTGGTGTTGCGTGGTGTTGTCACTAAAGGTGTATATCACCAAGCTGAAGCATTCCTCCTCTACTGTCCCTGATGGGGTTCCAGCAATTGCCATTAGGTCATTTGACCCCACTAGCCTGGAATGTCTCTGGTTGGTGTATAACACATGTATGCAGGAGGGGTATTTCCCACCTATCTGGTGCAGGGCTTACATTGTCCCTATCCACAAAGGAGGTTCTCTAAGGGACCCAAGAAATTTCTGACCAATCACTATTATCCCTCCACTTGCACAGGTTCTGGAGAGGTGGGTCTATGATCTGGTACATGATGAACTGTTATCAGTAATACCTACTTCCCAGTTTAGCTCTCAGCCAAATTCTTCCATGCTTTTTGTATTTTTTTTTCCATTCTTGCTACTGTATCATCTGCCATGGCCTCTGGTAACATCTATGTGCTGTTGCAGACAGATGTTGCAAAAGCCTTTGATACGGTTGACCATGGCCTGTTAATCAGGGCTTTGAACAGCACGGCTGGGAACGCCTTTGTATTAAATCTTCTAAAGTCCTTTCTACATGGTAGAACAGTCAAGACCAGGTCTTCTCCTGCTTCCAAAGTTTTAGTACGTGGCATCCCACAGGGGTCCGTTTTGGGACCTATCTTGTTCAACCTTGCCACTTCGGGGCTACCTGAGGTGTTTCAGGGGTGGCAATTGTGGTCTTTCACCGACGACAACTACTTTGGCATGGAGCTTGCCCCTGATCGAATTCATGAGGTCCCACTATTGATTGATTCCCTCTTAGCACGTCTTGCAGGATGGTATAGGTCCCGGGGTATGAAACTCAATGAGGATAAGTCAAATGTAATTGTGTTTGCTCCTCATGTGTTCTCACTACCCCTGAAAGCAGTCAAGCCTTTTATTGGGCTTCTGGGGGTAGTGGTTGATGCCCATTTGAAATTTACCCATTACCGGGGCTATCTTAGAGCAAAGTTGTTCTCACTCCTTGCTTTATTTAAGCACCTTAAACCAGTGTTAGGGATCTCTCATTTGATGGCGTTGTTCCATGCCAAGGTGGGGGCAGCTCTTAGGTTTGCAGCCCCGTTTTTGGCAGGGCTTACTAATGTGCAGCTCAGTCCTCTGCATGTGGCTTATAATGCTGTCCTTAAAGCAATTTTTCGGCTCCCGCCGTGGGTGAGCACTAAACGGTCCTGTGCTCAATTTAGCATCCTCCCGTTTAGCTTGTGGCTAAAGTACTGCCAGCTTGTTGTTGTGGCAAGTGCACTGAGAAACCGCCTGCACCTGTTGCATGCTATTAAGAGGTTTTTTCTGGCCAATGTGGCTATCAGGCACACCCAGCGCTTCTTGTTTGTCTTGCAGGTAGCTTTTAGGGACTTTAGATCTAAGCTCTTTCCCCTTGTTATGTTCCAGCACTGGAATGGGCTTCCCTATGACCTCAGGTCTAGCATGTTTGAGTGTGCCCACCATAAATGCCTTTCCACTTGTAGGCATTTTAGTGCCAAATTATTAAAGTACTTCTTGGAGAGTTAATATACTATGTATCATGTTTGTATTTTCCAATTGTACATTATGTATGTGAATTAAAATAATAATAATAATACAACTTGTCATTTTCATTTTTTGGCAGAATGTTGTGGGGTATTTTCTTCCTGTGATAATAAACTTTGCATCATTAATTCAAACAATACAGAAACAGTTTCTTATTTTTCAAAATCTGACCTACAATAAACTAATTTCAGAGAAAAACCTACTGATTTACAACCTTCGTTTGATTTTTCCACAAAATTATTGCTAATTTCAGAAAACATGTGACCGCCAGAAAACATACCTATTCATTTACAATCTCCTCCAATCCCATATATCTCCCACCAGGTCCCTGTCCACCCACACACAGTTGGTAGTCTGATAGATTACCTTCATCATCCACGTTTGTGAAGCTACTTGTAGTAGCACAGCTCCGCATGATAGCTTTGCATTGCGGTGTAGTAGGATTTTGTGGGCCAAAAGCAATTAAAAAACATGCTTTTCACCCAATTGTCGTTCACTGAATCGTCGTATTCACCAAATTGTCATATTCACCCAAATTGTCGTTCACCCAGCTGTCATTCACCCAACTGTCACAGTGGCATAGCCAGGTTTTAGAGCCAGGGGGAGCTGCAAGCATATTAAGAAGGCGCCATTTTTAAATCTTACAAAGGCGCCATTTTCTTAAAATTTGCTCAGTGGGAGCGGGCACTCCCCCTGCACCCCACTAGCTACGCCACTAACAAGACCTCCTAGATAACAAGGCCTTTGCAGTATGACGTCACAAGCTAGTGACGTCACACAAAGTAGTGCTAGCCTGCTTGAAAACGACCATATTGTCTGCATTTCAAGCAGGCTTTTAAGTGATATTTCAGTCGCGTTTTTAACTTAAATCATTTTCCTACCTAAATCAAATTATTATGGATTTGCTGAAGCAAAATGCCATATAATTCTGTTGTGCCTGGACGAAAGGAAAACTGCAGAAGTGGACCTAAAGTTAACGTGTTTAGTTGTCCAAAACATCCCAAAATGGATTATACTGTAGCTATTAAGAGAAAGGATTTTGCACTGACCAAACATAGCAAGGTAAGCAGGTTTAATATTTAATGAGTGGTATTAGGCTTATATAAATTAGGGCATATGCTTATATATTTAAATTTTATGTATTATACTTTAACATATCGCCAAAAAGTGAAGGAAAATAGGCTGAGGTGCTATGGACCCATCATGAGAAGAGGGGAAGAGGAGCTTGTAGTTCCATTACAGGAAGGCAGGCGGTTGGTAGCACCCAGGGTAGGAGAAACTGAAGCTGACATGGGAACAGGTGGTCCATAAGGACATGGCAATGTGTGGGGTGGACAGGTTTGTTTGTTGGCGTTTTAGGGCCCTTGAACTACAAGGTCATTAGAGCCCAATTCACAACATAGTTCTTATGTAGAAACTCCACAGACACTGCACTAATGTGACGATTTTTGGGTATTAGCACTATCCAGTTTTCAAAAGTGGCCACCCATGTCAGTACTAGCTGGGGTTGCACTGTTTAACTCCTAACTCTTTCCTCCTTATGGTAGGATCAGATACCAGTCTTGTCCTCATGAATACACACAATGGTGCTATATTGGACATGGTTTTCCACAAAGCTTGTTTATCATTGGTATACTGTTCATTGGGGCACACCACTGATGCCAGTGGGTGAGTCAGGGGTCAATCAAGAGGGGGAGCAATGCCCAATTGCTACCCCTACAGTGCCTCAATGAGGCACATATTTTAACTGATGCATGATTCAGCTTTGCAACTGATGAGGCACTGCTGCATTTGCTATTCCCATTTCTATACTGCCAGTCCAATCTGCAGTTGGCTAAACCTCTGAAGTTAGGACATTGTCTAAGGGGCAGTGTGTATGGGTCTACATTTATACTATGAGATTCTGAATATTAATAGTATTTGGGGTGCACTTTGTTTGAAGTGCTCCCCCTCATCTGCCTCTGGATCTGTCCCTGGGGTAAGCTCCTACAGCTGGGGATTTTTTTTAATGCCACAGAAGAAAAAATTTAGTACATTCAAGAAACTTCATGCCCTGAAAATTATCACTAAAAGCTTTATCTACTACTAGTGTAAAACATCAAAATGTGAAATTAGTTTTAAACATTTTTAATAAATGTGCTAATTGAGCACTACAATCCACTAGGGTAGTTAAATTTTTCATATAGTTTAGACCAGGGTTTAGACACTTCTATGGCTATTGAAAAAAAACATCTGTAGTGTGTATTTAGGTATGTGGCATAGGTAGGGTGTATTTTTAATTTGCATGTGTATCTTACAAAAATTTGGAAATTAATTAGTTATTTTCATACCAATATTTAAATGTACATTTAAAATGTTTTATATTTTATTAATAAATCATTACTTTGCTGTGAAAGGGCAAGCGTCAGCATTCATTTGCAGTAGGTTTTAGCACTACTAAGGATGACGTCACGTATGAGTGAAAAGGCCTTCTGTTTAGGAGGTCTTGCCACTAATCGTTCACCCTATTGTCGTAGACCGCATGTTTACATATAAGAAATATGTATCAATTTTTGCAAGAATTCTACACATTGTGGAGGACATCAATAATAGAAATTTAATGGACTCTCTGAAAGGCATAGCATACAATTTTGAATTTTAGTTTTAAGTTTGTGTTTCTATGTGAGTCTTGCTTCATGTATTTTTATTTTATTGAAATTATTATATTCAACAGAAAAAACAAGAAATAAATGTCCATTAGCCCTCTCAGTGGTGAAACGTCTGAGGGGCAAAATGTTTGGGGCGAAACGTCTGAGGGGCGAAATGTTTGGGGCAAAACGTCTGAGGGGTGAAATGTGTGGGGGCAAAACCTCCATAAACCATATAAACATCTGCTGTCATTGCATCTTCTACTACTGCTAATTTACTGTGTCATTGGATTGCATATAACCCCAAACCATAACATGACCACCTCCATGTTTTACAGTTGGCAGGATATTTCACTTTACAAACTCTTGTTTTTTTTCCCCAACAACACTGCCTTCCATCAGATGCGAAAGTATTGAACCTTGACTCACAAGAAAAAGTAACGCTTCCAAAACTCTTCTTTATTTAAATGTTCCTTAGCAAAACTGAGTCTTTTTTTATTCTGGTAGGCTTCAGAAATGACAGGTTGTTCCTTGATGCTCTTCCAACATACTCGTTTTCATTTAAGATATTTTTATGGTTTTGGGTTCTACTACAGTAGTTGAAGCTGTTGCAATGCGTTTGGCATTGCAACAGTTTTTTGGGTTAGTTTTGCACATTTCTAACTACCTCTCTTCTTTCACGGTCTAAAAGCTTGTGTGGACGTCCACTCCTTGGAACATTTTCATCTCAACCTGTGTCATTATTCTTTTTTATTACACTTCCAACAGTAAATAAACTAATATTTCAATTGTTTTCCAATTTTGCCATAACTAAAACCTTTCCTCTACAAAACGATTGTATTTCTCTCAGCCACTGTTAATTCATGAGTTTTGTTCGACATTTTGTAAGTATTAAAAAGAAATTGAACTAACACAAATTTTGTTTATTTAACATATAGAACTCCATACCTTCTAATAATATTCTGAAAGTCAGCATCCTCTAATAAATAGCGTCCCCAAATAAAGGGTGCACCAAAAAAGCAGTAATACAACTTTATGGTTTGCCAATACTTTTTTTGGCCTGCAATTTTCAGATTTTTTTTCTTTTATTTTAAAATTCCTTTGATAGAAATTTATCAAATTTTGGGAGAAGTTATAATAAAGTATTATATATGTAATGCATATTTTACATTTTTTCTCTATAAATGTTTTTCAATGTACAATCTGTACCCCCTGGATGCACATGAAGCCTTTCGAGACTCTCTAAAGTCTCGATGGTTATGCCAAAATAGTACAAAAAACCTGAATTCGGTAGCGCGTGACGGAATGTGGCTGATGCCAGGAGGAGTTATTCATCGTACTAACGCTGCACACGCCAAATTTAACAGCTAAAACATTTATGGATAGCGCTTTTTAAAATCTCTGTTGTAGTAAACGAAACTCATCATGGATGTATCCATTGTAGATACATCGACAGCACATACTGGTTTAAAAGTGTGCAATGATTCGCTTTTTGAAGACTTCTCAAATGTTCGTGTTCTTGTGCCGTCGTCATTGAAAGCAGCCAAAAGTTCTTCAAAAAGAATATTGTTAAGTAGCATTGAAGATGAGCTTGGTAGTGGAGGTTGGGTAGCTGGAGTAGCTGATAAGAAGCAATTCATACTTGTGATGTTTAAATCAAGCCAAGAAATCACAGGAATTATCACCAAAGGTTTGTACCATCTCAGGAGGGTTTCTGGTAGTGAATGGACAAGCCAATGAAATTCAATTATGTTACCGATATAGTAACATCAATATAAATGTATTCTTCATAAATTATACTTTGCGATTTTAATTCATTTAGGCAGGAATAGTAAGCCGGAATGGGTGACGGAATACATGGTGTATTATAGTAAAGGTGGAATGAAAATCCCTTTGAGGAATAAAGAAAAGGAATACGTGAGATCCGTTTCGTTTAAAAACCCCGTGACAGTTCCTGTGACAATAAATTTATATTCTTATATGCTGAAAATTTGCAGGTGTTCAAGGGCAACTTAGATTCTGATACGCCATCGATCAATTACTTTGAATCGCCAGTGATAACAACTTACTTGTATATAATCCCAACTCAGTGGCATAACTGGATATCCATTCGTTTAGGTTTTTTAGGCTGTGGTACCTACGGTATGTGTTTGAATACTGCATCTTGCTTTTGAGATGTGATTAGTCACTTTCACCTACTTAACATTTTCAGATTTTACTGTCACATCTCCTCTCTCGCAGTCGTCAACTGAGTCATCCACCAAAATCATTATAAAGCCATCACCATGTAAGTGTATTCTTATCGACTTTCTTTTGTATAAAACTTTAAAGCTGGTCGTAGATATTGAATATGATGACAGTGATGTGCACAATTCTTGATAAAATAATTTGGTGTGTGGCAGTTGACATAGTCAATTTCTCATATACAGTGAAACCTCTCTGTGGGAACACCCCTCATATCGGGACAGATTTTTCAGGCACCGATTTTTCGCCCATAGGCTTAATGCTATTACTACCCCTCTTAGTGGTACACCTCTGTAATGGGTACACCCCTCTATTGGTTCATCTAATACATGTCACCACTTTTCAGAAAACCACCTCTGTAATGGGTACACCTCTCCATTGGTACATCAAATGCATGTCACCATTTTCAGAATACCACCTCTGTAATGGCTACACCCCTTTATTGGTACACATCATAAATGTCGTCATTTTCAGAACACCCCCCTCTATAATGGGTACATCCTGCCTTGGTGACGTAGTGGGTAGCGTGCTTGGTAACTGCAGTACTGGTTCTAGGTTCGATACTGGACTGAGGTGGGTTGCCTTCTTTTCTGCAAGATACATGCCCCGAGTGAGATTTTTCCTTTGAGATTTTTCCTCTTTCCTTCGGATGAGAAGTAAAACCACCGTCCCATCTGGTGTTCAATGACATTTCCACATAAAAATCTCTACTATGCAAATGATAGATGAGACAGACCTTCCAGGTGTAGGAGCTTTACTCCCCCTGGCATGGGTGGAACACCCTGAAGAAAAGTAGACCGACAATAAATACGCATTGGGGTTGTAGCTTTGGTCAGCAACTGGTTGCGGAAATACTGTTCAAAAGATCACCCTTGCATGTATTCAGAGGGGGTAAGATGTGTACCATAGGCGGAAAATAAGAAGGTAGCTTGATTCTAGACAAACGACCCTTCATTGTTTTGTTTGTAAAAAATTAAGTTTGTGTACGTCAAGAATTTTGTGAAATATTATAATATACAATGCATTTTTTTCAGTTTAAAAAGAAACATATAAAACAATATATGCACTGTAACTGAATAAATTAAACAACAGTATTATTAGTCTCCCCTCTTATGGGTACACCTCTCTGATGGGTACACGTTGGCCAGGTCCCACAGGTGTACCAATTAGAGAGATTTCACTGTATATCATGCCCGTTGCTTAGGCCGCGCTTACTAAGTTTCAAATCATCTTCATCATCATGCCCTTATCCCGCCTGTGGCAGGGTCGCTTCTGCGGGTTCTAGCCCTCCGAGTACTCCCGTCTATCTCTCACGAGGTCCCGTCTACCACACACAATACCATATCCTTACGGCCAACCTGCTCCCGCCCCTGCATAGTTTTCCCCCTGTCCTGGGTACTTTCAACCACCTGTATACCTGAAATGAACGTAACGAGCTCCTCCTCCCCTCATCTCATTACGTACCCATACCACTGCAACCTACTGTCCCTCACCCCAACCTACCACCCCCAGGTAACCTCCAGTATTCGGATTTCTATCTCTATCATCTCTCAACACCCCCCCCCCGCACACTTACTGCAACATTCGCATCTCGGCTACTTGGATTCTAATGACTTAGCTCCTCCTCACTGCCCAACAGTCTAAACAATATAATATAACGGGCCTAGCCATCATCATCATACCCTTATCCCACCTGTGGCAAAGCTTGGTGTTGCAAAACGATCCCCTTTATATACAAACAACTAACATTTTAGACCGATCCAGACTGAAGCTGCTGGTACGGGGATGAAGAAACGGGCACTGGAAGACTGACCGTCCTCTTACGTAGTAGGCCCAGGCCCGGCTCATGATTTTCAGGCGCTCTAGGCAAGTGGGTTCATCGCCGCCGCCCCCATTAAAGTTAATGCATTTTTAAATTGTCGGGAGCATCTCTCACGCCCTTGGTATTTGTCCCATTACCAATGCATTGCTTTGACTCTGCAACAAGGCGCCTCCAGAAGAACAACATTTAGAAAAGGCCCCACCAATCTGAGAAGTTTGTGTACCCAGGACTATGAACATTTTGAAAGGCCAATAGACTGCATGGCAAGGAAGTACCTCTGAAATTGGCCGCCTCTTTGAAATTTGCCGCCCTTGGCTGCCAACTAGGTTTGCCTGCCTCATGAGCCGCCTGTGAGTAGGCCTATATTCATTTTTGGAACTTCTAAATGTTACTTCCGGCACTAGTTGTTTTTCTATACCGCTTACATTCTCCACCCCTTTAGAGCCCTGATCACTAAAGTTAGGCAACGCAGTTTCAGCTAATACTAGCATGGTACTGTTAATAACCAAACTCGTCTTAACAGCGTTGTGCCTGTGCAGACTGACTTAGAACTAGGCAGTGGACTCGGCTCTAATAACCACTGCACTTGAAGGGCCCAAAAACACTAACGAACCAAAAAGAAATCCATTGCCTTGAAAATCGATAGATTGAAGTGCCGCTGTTTACAAAAAAGGAATGAGTTCAAAGGGGATACATTGGAATAACAAATGAGAAGGCCAGTTGATAGAGGATTCCGACATCTTTTTTGGCATCTGGCATCTTCTGCATAGGTCTTCTCAGGGTGGGTTTGATAACAGTGAGTCAGGTCAAGGTTTAGGTGGCCTCACCTTTTCTTTTGCTGGTCTGTGGTATTGAAGGGGCGCTGTTTTCTGCTTCTCGCACAGCTTGTTCTCCAGGGTGGTTTTCATAGTTTGTGATGTTTATTCATTAATGTCTTCTGCCCTGATTATTTGGTTAGGATGTTTGAAGTTTTCATTGTATTCCATTGAATACCTTCTCTGTTGTTTTTCCCTGTTTTGCCTTTTTGCCGCCTTTGTCACTAAAAGTACCCAGTTTCCCCAAGCGGCCACCCATGTCAGTATTATCTGGGGTTGTGTTGCTTAACTTCAGTGATCAAACGAGATCTGGTGTTGTCAATGCAATAAGCCGCTCTCAAGGATATGGTAATGTGGCGGGGTGAACGGGGACCTGGTGGGAGATAGAAAGGAGTGGATGGCTAGAACCCGCAAACCCGACCCTGCCACATGCGGGATAAGGGTATGATGATGGTGATGATTCCATTACAATAGAACTCCAGTTTTCCGAACTCCTTCTATCCGAATCGCTTTCAGAATTCATAAAAAAAAATTAAGAGAGAACGTACTACGATTTGCAAAATAATGCGCGACTTGGCTGCCCGAAAACGGATACTGACAGTCAAACAGCATACTTTAGCCGAGATGTTCAGCAAGCAATGACTTTCATTTACAGTATGGTACCCGTACATATTTATTGCACTAATGTACAGCCCTGTTAAGTATGCTTAATATGTAAATGTGTTGTCTTTTCATCTAATTGAAAGCTCTTTTTATTTAAAAATAGTTTTTTTCGCCCATTTATATCCTTTTTTCGGAAAAAATCAATTATCCGAATTTTTGATTATTCGAATGGGGTCCGGTCCCAATTGATTTGAATAATTGGAGTTGTACTGTATCAATGTTTATTTACATTTAAATGCCCTTCAACCTTTGTAGATTGTGGAGGCAGCTTTGGTTGCTATTGGAAGGTCATGATTATCTGCTGTTTAATCTCCGGCACTGGTTGATCACTCCACAGACTTTGGCGTTCCGCTGCGTCGCCCATCCATAGGTGGCAGATGCGGGAGCCTTACTGTCGGTAGAGGGGCTGGGAGCGGCTTATTACGTTGGACATACCAGTTCTCGTCTGTTCACTGAAGTTAAGCAACCCAACTGCACAGTGGCATAGCCAGGATTTTCTGAGGGGGGGATATTACTCGATAGGGTGTATACCTCTTCGTTATATTCGAGGCCCAAGGGGGGTTTAAACCCCCCCCTTGGCTACGCCACTGCAACTGCAGCTAGTTTACCATAGGTGGCCGTCTGGGTAAAACTTGGTACCTAGGCTCTCATGACCTTGTAGTTGAAGGGCCCTAAAACACCAAGGAAATAGGAAAACAATGTGGTGGGGCTGGTTCCTGCAAGCCGTTCTATTAACATAAAGCAGGGGCGAAATAACTCAGCTGCAAGAACCACCAGTGTTAGGGATGGATACCTAAATCAAAAACTCTCATTTACAGCACATATGCTATAGTGCAGGGAGTCGCGCCGCCAGCACTTGTGGCCGTCAAAGATTATTTAGCAGGTGCCCGGGTTCCCGTCATCATACGACCTCAATGCTGTGGCATCACACAACAGATAATGCCACCAGCGCAGAAGGGGGAGGGGAGATGTAGTAGGTTGCACTCAAAAGCTGTCTTCAAAAGCTTCAAAAGAACCAAAAAAGACCAATATGACTGGGGGTGAAAAGCCATGAGAGGATGAGTCTACCCGTTCTGAAACTCCGATGGTATTCGAGGAGGGCAGCAGGACATTCTAATTTCTAATTCTTATTCTAATTCACTACACTGTAAGCAGCCCTGCAGGCCAAATTGGCAGTGGAGAGAATGACTCTCATTCCTAATTTCTAACCCAGTGAACCCCCAAGGAACCTGAAGCATAGCATCTATTCTGCCATATATTGCATACCTGCTATAATAACACCTTCTTCCAGAAACTTCCTCACATTATCCTCACTGAGAGAATTCCATTGTCGGATGACCCTTGCAAAAACAGACCAGTAATACGAGTCTGAATGTGTGATGATCTCCTGCAGTTTGACTGGATGATCATCCCCTCCCCTCCTATGCTCTGCAAGGAATAAGCTGCCAACTAGAGGACACTCGCCCCTATTTTCAAAAGCCTGTAAAAAAAGCTTGCTGCTGTCAGAACCCCCCTCTGACGCTGTGAGTTCTGCCATAATTCTGTGATCATGTCTGAGACATTCAATCTATGAGAGAAGCGATGCAGCACAATTTTTGCTGCCCTCCCTTGGATAATTTCAAACATTTCAATGTCCCAAGATAAACCCTGCCTAAGGGGAAACCAAATTGGACTGCAGTACTCCACAATTGGCCATACCAGCAAAAAGTAGGGTATTTCTGTTACTCCTTTTGAGCTGTCCCCAGCACTCTTCTAACTCAGCGGGGGGCACGCCCAGCCTTCCCAATCAATTTTTCTGTGTGCTCCTCCCACTTTCGGCTCCAATAATATATCTGCTTAAGGTCCTGTTCCAATTCTGTGCAGGAAGATAACCAATCATCCACCACCCTTGCAATGCATAGCTCAATGAAGGATCGTATATCAAGGCCTACATCACTAACATAAATTATATGGAGTAAAGGTCGAAATGCACTACCCTGGTGGACCCCTGATGTCGCCAGTGTCCATTCTGAAGTCTTACCATCAAAATGGACTCTCTGCTGCCCACCATTCAGGTTAGGCCTTTACCCACTGAATAAACTTTCTATGAATCCCTAACTTGGACATTTTTGAGACAAGCTTGTCATGGGGTACCATGATATAGACCTTCTGAAAGTCCAGGAATACAGCATCAACCTGCTTACCATTCTCCACGGTTCTCTGAATATAGTCCATCAGACAAGCCAGAAGAGCGTCACATGACCTCCCTTTCCTAAAACCCATGCTGATTATTGTTAAGGATGCCATTTTCCTTCAAATTTCCTTCAAATATGCTCAGAGATCTTGCATACAGCACTTGTTAAAGAGACTGGCCTGTAGCACTTAGGATTTGCAGTCTTCCCTGACCTGAATACTGACACAACGTTTGCCAGCCTCCAGGAGGAGGGAACAATTACCACCAATTCCCGAAAGTTTTTCTAGAATAAATGGAGAAATGTTATCAGACCACATTGCCTTATGAACCATTAATTTATCCAGAAGCTTCTTAATTCCCTCTCTTGTAATGACAACCTCCTCCATTTCCCCTTGATAATCCCGAACTGACACTGTTGGGCAATTATCCCTACTATGTGCAAATGTCTTTACAAATGAATTATTAAACATATTTGCTGCTATAAGGCTATCCTTAACTAAGTTCCCTGAGCCATTCTTAACAGCTGGAAACCTATAACCCCCGCCCCCTTTCTGTGCTTTTAGGCAGCCCCAGAATTATTTTCGATTTTTCCTGTGCCTTTTCCCCAAAATATTGTGATCCAAATTATTGCAGGTATTCTTAATCAGTATTTTTGCCCATTTCCTGGCTTCCTTAAAAGCTTACACAAAGCTGCCTTCACTTCCTGGGTATACCAGTATGGATAACCATTGTCACACATCTTCTTAGTAGGGATAGCATGTCTTGTATCCTTTTCTAGAAGTGCTAAGAATCTTAGACAAGATTCCTCAACACTGCAAGCATTGGCAGTGACCTGAAAATCATCCAACATGGGATTCTATGTATGACCTGATAAGCTCTGTGATATTGATGTCTTCCTACAAGCTGTACCATACCTTAGTAGCTTTCTGACTATCTCAATCTTAACCCCATCAATGTCACTAACTTCCTTAATACACCTCACATCCTTGACAGAGCTAGGCAAATTAGTAAAGTGCCCAGGGTTAATCACAGTGGTAATCATAGCCAAGGAGTCTAATACAAGGAGTGACAGTTCCACCTTTTTTTGTCTCTTCGCATGCTAAGAGCGCCACCTAGTAGATGGTTTGCAGAAACTACTTGTCTTCATGAGTTATATGAGAATAATTGGAAGTACAGTCGAAATCGTTTATAACGACACCGGATATAACGTACAATCAGATTTAATGAATAAAATAGTCAGAACCACGAAAAACAATACAAAAAAGCATTAATGTTGCTTACAACGAACACATTGTTTATAACTTCTAGGAATAGTGCCTGTTGAAATATTGGTTATTGCATTGGTTACTGACAACAATTCCCATCAAGAAACAGGACATTACAACAGCAATGGTGAAGGGCAAGCCTGAGGTGAACATCAAGAAAACAGAGTACTTAGCTTTCAGTTGGAGCAGGCATGGACCAAGGGGGGGGGGGG
>JAAFCE010009126.1:28947320-28961925 GCA_013389805.1 Trigoniulus corallinus | reverse complement strand
TGCAAGTTAACTTGAATTTTTTTAATGATTAACCCTTAAATGCTACACACGGGTACTGGTATCATCATCATCACACCCTTATTCAGCCTGTGGCAGGGTTGGGTCTGTGGGTCCATTGAACATGCTATGACTGGGAACACCCCAGCCAGGCGTCTGGAACCTGCAGGAATATTGGCTGGTTGTCTGTGTGGGGATGCCGGCCTACCACACTGTTCCAACACCACATTTTACAACCAAAATATAAATTTTGGCAGGTAAATTAATGCTTTTTCAGTTTTAATATTGCATGGTGTCTGACCTATTGTACAACAGCTATACTGCAATAAGGAATCAGGCTCATGCCTGAACAGAGGTTCTGGTATACCCCAGGGTTTTTCTTCCTCCTCTCTGTTCTGTGGGTGACCCTGGAGCAATGCGATTCCCAGTATTTTCACATGATAGGTTGAACTTCCTAATAAGTCACAGTCATGTAAACTCAGCTTTATTGCAGATATTATTGAAAGAAAAGTTTCAAAGAGAAAGTATTCTTTAGCATTTAAATTGTTGGCAATTTCTGCAGTTGAGAATGATAGTAATCGTCCTGTGGCTAAAACTCTACAGTTATCTGAATTTAGGGTAAGGATTTAAATTTTAAATGAACCATTGATTATTTTTCTCAATTTCATTTTGCCAATAAATTCAGATGTGAGAGTGGCATCAGCAAAAATCAAAATTAATGAAATCAACTTGTCCGGCTAAAAAGTTACCATTTATAAATTGAAAAAAATAATAAACTGCGCCCTCTAATAAACGGCGCGCCGTTTATTAGAATAATTACGGTAAACGTAGGGGTGCAGCTTTGGCCGGCAACCGGCTGCAGAAAAAAAACTATGACCAACATATCACCCTGTGTCCATTCAGAGGAACAAATGGGTACCCGACCCTGCCATAGGCGGGAAAAGGGTTAGGAGTTGGAGTTGGTTGTGGTATGCTACAATCCCATCTCAGTGGCGCAGTGGGTAGCGTGCTCGGTAACTGCGTTAGTGTTTCTAGATTCGATACTGGACCGAGGTGGCTTGACCTCTTTCGGATACAAAGCAAAAGTGAGGTCCGGTTTGGCGTAAAATGCCACTTGTACGTAAAAGAACCCTCTCTACTTTGCAATGGCTTGGTGAGGCACAATTTCTAGGTGTAGGAGCTCGCCCCCTGGCGTTGGTGGAGCTCCCCAACGAACAGTGGCCGACAATAAATAAGCATAGGGGGTTGCATCTTTGGTCGGCAACCTGTTGCGGAAAATCACTGCCCAATATAACTTATCATCCTTGTGTCCATTCAGAGGAGCAACATGAATGCCCGACCTTGCCATTGGCGGGAAAGGGGCTAGGAGTCGCTTTTTTTTAATACAACATGAGGAATAGTAGGCCCTACTCCCAGTGCTATCATTATTTATAGGTTGCGTATCCTAGTATAACTTTTTCTCACCTTTAGACGCCCTTTAGTACTTGCATGTAAGGCCACGTTTGAACATGTTGGATCGGATGGGCCAGCTAAAGCAACACCCAAGAGTTTTATTATTTACCCTGTCTCCAGTTTTCGTTTTCTAAAACTGATACTGCATTAATTAATGTGAAATCTAATGTTTACCTGTTAATAAATATTTCAAGCTCGTAGATGTGCTTTCAGACATCAATATGACATCATTAGTGGTAAAGAAGTTCTGATTAATCCATCAAACACTAATTTGAAGTTTTATGAGGTACTGCATATAATATTTTGTAGCGTCATCAATTGTGGACTTTAAACAGTGTTAATAGAATTAATTTGAAATTGTAGATTGGTGAAAGGTGGAATGATGGACTATGCAGGCGATGTACTTGTTTGCTGTCCAATGGTACTGCTAGTTATCATTGTCAAAACAAATACTGCCCACGGCTAGAAGACTTTCAAGATTATCAGGTAAATTTGACTCTACTAGTAACTAACTGTGAAATATCCTCTCAACTTACCCTTTCAATGGGTCAGAGAAGTGACTCCTTGTACTCTATTGGGCAATGGAGAAGTAAATCTAGGGTTGTAAGTTTCAATCCCAAGGATGACGGGGCAAAAGCAGTGGCATAACTGTTGACATGGTTTGCACTGAAAGCCAGCCTTAATATCAACTATTACGATGGCGGTGGTTGATGATACAAATGCCATTCAATGTCTTAAAGTAGATGAACAGCGCTCGCCATTCATCCAGAAGGTACCAGGGGCGGATCCAGAGGGGGAGAAATGCAGCAATTGCTCTCCCTCAGTCCCTCAATGGGGCGCATATTTAAACTGATGCACAATTCAACTTTGTAACTGATGAGACATGTTCGCATTTGCTGTTCACATTTCTATAAGGCCAGCTTAAGAGCAATGGGGGGGATAGACTCCGACATGACCCATAGGATCAATGCAGAGTGGCTGAAGTGGAAGCAGGCAAGTGGGGTCCTTTGCGACTGCCAGGTCCCAATAAGGTTGAAGGGCAAAGTTTACAGAACGGTCGTTAGGCCTGCTATGCTGTATGGCTCAGAGTGTTGGGCAGCTAGGAAGAAAATGAAAGGAGAATGCAAGTTGCTGAGATGGGAATGCTGCACTACATGAATTAAATGCCATGAGCCGACAGAATCCGAATCGATTACATTAGAGGTAGTTTGGGGGTGGGAAATATCACAGAAAAGATGACAGAAAATCGGCTGAGGTGGTATGGACATGTGATGTGGAGGGTGGAGGAGGAACTTATTAGGTCCATTATGGGACTGCAGGTGATTGGGGGCACCAGGAGTAGGGGAAGACCAAAACGGACATGAGAGTAGTTGGTGCAAAGGGACATGGAGGCGTGCGGGGTGGAGGAGGACTTGGCGGGGGTTAGGCGGCAGTGGAGGATGAAATCCAACATCGTGGCATTTTTGTTCAAGAATATATGTTTTTGTACTCCTATACTAATTGCTAGTTCAGCCTAGTTGTAAGAAATAATGTCATGTGTAACGCATATTCTTCTCAGTCAGTGGCGTAGCGTGGGTTTCAGCCGTCCCCATATTTAGGTATTTAAATCCATAGACCGCCCCCATTTCTTCTAATATTTTCTTCCTTAACTCTTCTTTTATTACGGGCCTTCCCCTGCCCTGGGTGCTACCGACCACCTGCATTCCTGAAATGGACCTAACAAGATTCTCCTCCCCTCTTCTCAATGTGTCCATACCACCTCAGTCTATTCTCCCTGATTTTTGGCGATGTGCACCACTCCCAGGCTACCTCTAATATACTCATTCCTAATTCTATCAGCTCTCGACCCGCCACTCATGTACTGCAGCATTTGCATCTCAGCCACTTGCATTCTACTGACGTGGCTTTGTTGCTATAACAAAATAATGTAATTTTCACACTTAAAATACAATTGGCTAAGTAACAAAGGTTTTGTATTATAAAAAATTTCAAAATGTGAAATATATTAAAAAATAGTAATTACTAAAATTTACCTCTTTTGATTTATTTACTGTAATTAAGTATTGGACGACTGATGTTTCAGGCGTTATTAGACAATTTTCAACTCTATTCTTTATATGAAAGAATTAATTCTCACTGAAATATTCGTCATGAACAATCCGAGCACAAAATGTAACATGGGGAATTATAACAAAGAAACCGGATAGTGCAGATGATGTTGCTATTTTTTTGTTCGTTTGCTGGGGTTTAAGGTCCCATCAACTACAACGTCATTAGAGACCCGTCCATTGCGTAGTTCTAATGCATAGACTGCACAGACACTACACTAATGCGACGATTATTGGGTATTAGCAGTACCCGGCTTTCCCAAGCGACCACCCATGTCAGTGCTAACTGGGCTTGCGTTGCTTAACTTCAGTGATCAGACGAGAACTGGTGTGTCCAACGCAGCTCGCCGCTCCCATGATGTTGTAAGTCACTAGAGCAAGTGAGATGAGTACACTCACTTAAAGAAAGGGGAATTCCTGGTTCCGTCGCAAATTAAATAATAAAAAGCGCCATGCTCATTTTAATCGGTCCGAATTGTAGGTGCGACAAAAGTATGGAAAGAAATGTTTCAGAATTACAGTATATTAATAGTTCAAATTACAAGATAATGAATTATTTATTTTGAAATTTTCCCTCCCCCTCCTGCCCCGCCACGCTACTCCACTGTTCCGAGTCTGCATAATTAACCTCTTCTGTATGTAGGATTACTTCTGGAGCAGTGAAACATTGCCTGGTGCATGTTGTGCAAAACCAACAAGAATATCATGCAGAGATGGAATAGTGAACTATACTGTAAGTTAATTTGAATGCTGCAGTGTTATTGGAAATACAGTATAATGAATATCTGGATGGATTAGATTGGAGATGAATGGAAATCAAATATTGGAAATGAATGCATACACTTTAAGTGCCTACAAGCGAATGACAGAGAAGCAAGAAAAACTAAATATGAGAGCTCTTGTGATAGAAACTGCAGCTTGGTACAATTGTAATTTTGAAACTTGAAATTGTCATTTGGAAATCTTATATTTGATATAAACTCTATTCCTATTCAGGGTATGGAATATGTTCCTCCTACCCAAAACTCATCTCAGTGCTGTGGAAAATGTGTTCAAACGTCTTGCATTGAAACAGGACAAATACATAAGGTAATCATTAGTATTAATTATATGGATGCTTTAAAATCCATCATCTTTGTGGGCTAGAGGCAAAAGAGAGCCCCTACCGTTCAATGCGATGTAAAGCCATAACCCCATGTGGTGTGTATGATGTAAGTTGCACTTATACAGTATAGTTCCCTATAGTTCCCTGGTGTAAGGATCTCGTCTGATCACTGAAGTTAAGCAACGCAAGCCCAGTTAGTACTGACATGGGTGGTCGCTCGGGAAAGCTGGGTACTGCTAATAGCCAATAATCGTCGCATTAGTATAGTGTCTGTGCAGTATATGCATTAGAACTATACAGTAGACGGGTCTCTAATGACCTTGTAGTTGACGGCACCTTAAATTCCAACAAACAACCAAACAACTGGTGTAAGGACTCGCACGCTGGGGGGGGGGGGGGGGGAGCAAAATGCCCCAATGAATAAATGTAGGTCGACGATAAATAAATGTAGAGGTTACTGCATTAAGATGCTAGCCGGCTGTATATAAATACCACCCACCAGATAGCCCATGCTTCATAGCGGGAGAATCTTGGGTACCCGACCTTGTCAAAGGTGGAAAAATGGTTATTAGTAGTTGTTGTACTTGAACTTACGTGGGGAATACATGGCTAGCTACAGTGAAATCCGTTTAACACGAACACTCTTAACATGAAATAACGGCTAATACGAAATAATACTGTGGTCCATTTGTTTGTTTTTGTTTGTGTTTAAGGTCCCGTCAACTACAAGGTCATTAGAGACCCGTCCACTGCGTAGTTCTAATGCATATGCTGCACAGACACTACACCAATGAGACGATTATTGGGTATTAGCAGTACCCAGCTTTCCCGAGCGACCACCCATGTCAGTACTAACTGGGCTTGCGTTGCTTAACTTTAGTGATCAGACGAGAACTGGTGTGTCCAACGCAACTCGCCGCTCTACTGTGGTCCAGACAAAATACTATGTAATTTCATACATTTTTTTTTCTTTTAACACAAAACAAAAATCGCTTAACACGAAATTATTTTCCTTCTCACCTAACAAAATACTGGATATACAACATATACCGTAGTTTTCGTTAAACTATTCAAATAAACAATGGTTGCCACTGTTGCTAGATTACAGCCTGGGTTTGGGATGGTAGCGGCATGCCATTGAAATCCTTTCAGACTATGGGGAGGGGATCATTTTATTGACAATTTATGCTCAAAACGACACTGCAAAAAAAAAAAAAAGAAAAAAAAAATCACATTTTATCCCCAAAACAAATAATTCTTTTAGGATTTTTTAAGTTATGCTTTATTAGGATTTTTTATATTGGAAATATTGAATCTAATATAAGGTGCGTTCAAAAAGTAACGAGCCGGAGGCATAATGATGGAAACCAGTACCTGCCTGTTAGAAGTATTGGCCCTGGCTGTTGAGGCACTTGTCCCACTGTGACACGAGGAGGTGAATGGCTGTCTCTAAAATTCCCTGGGCTGTGATGTGAACCAGTTCCGCACGTACAGCTTGGCGTCTGAGGTGAATTGGTGGCCCCTCGGAGCCCTTTTCAGGGGACCAAACATGGCGTAATCACAGGGAGAGAGGTCTGGACTGTATGGAGGGTGGCCAAGAACCTCCCATTTCAATTTCTGCAGGAGTGCTGCAACTGTGTTGGCTGTATGAGGTCTTGCATTGTTGTGGAGCAGAATGACCCCATGGGTGAGATTGCCTGGTCGTTTTGTTTTGATCGCTTGGTGAAGGGTAGTCAAGGTTTGCGAGTAACACTGGGCATTCACTGTTGTCCCATGCAGCATGAAGTGTATCAGAAGGGGGCCATCTTGGTCAAAGAAGAACGTCAGCATAACCTTTCCTGCACTCATGTGGACGGCCTTGCCTTCTTTTGGTGGTGGTGACTCTCAATGCTTCCACTGGAGGCTTTGTCATTTGGATTCTGGTTTGTAGTGATGACACCATGACTCATTTCCAGCCACCATTCGTGCCAGGAACCCATTCCCTTCCTTCGATTAGCGCTGCAGATGACCAAGACAGTGGGCCAATCGACATGCTTCCTGGTGTGGTTGAAGACTGTGGAGCACCCATTGGGCACACAATTTGCACACGTGCAGTCGTGCCTTCATGATGGTGTGAACACTTCCAACACTCAATCTGACCATGACGGCTATGGCATTCACTGTCACTCGGCGGTCCTGGGTAATGAGGGCATAAACCAGCAGGACAATGTCATTGGTAATGCGGTGAAGTGCCCCAGACCGTGCTTCATTGGCTAACGACACCTGTCCTTCCCTGAAGTGCTTGTGCCACTCCTTGACCCTTGCAAGGGACATGCAGTGTTCGCCATACACTTGTGACATTTGGTGATGAATGTCCGTTCCCCATAATCCTTCCACTGTCAGAAACCAAACAACACCTCTTTTCTCATCGTTTGATGCCTCCATTTCACTGTTTGCAATGCGACTGGCAGCATTGGATGATGAATGCATGCTGCTGCTTGCTTTGTATTGTCACGTGCTGTGCACACGTGCCCTCTAGTGACAGGCTGTGACTTTCCACGCTCTGGTCAGAATCACACCTCGTTACACATGCCATGATATTACCATCCTGTCACCAGTTTGTGCATTTCAGCCTCTGGCTCGTTACATTTTGAATGCACCTTTATGATGCCCACAAGTGTAACATTTAGTGAACATCTTCATCACACCCTCATCCCACCTGCAGTATGGTCGGGTCTTTGGGCCCACTGAACATTCTCTGGACTTGGGGAACCCCATCCAGGCATCTGGAACCCACAGGAATATTGGCCAGGGTGTCTGTGGGGGATGCTGGCCTACCCTACTTGTTCCAACATTGCATTATACAACCCAAATAGAAACTTTGGCAGGTAAATGAATGCTTTGTTGGTTATATTACTGAAAATTACAAGTGTAACTTTTAGCAATAAATCCAATTAATAAAATATGACGACATACAAAATAATGATGGGTTTTCTGCCTGCATCGTTTAGCACTAAATTCTTTTAACACAAAAAAATATTTTGGTCCCTTCAGTTTCGTGTTAAACGAGTTTCACTGTACAGTATATGAACAGTGGCATAACTAGGGGGTCGGTCCGCTCTCCGTGGCACTTCTCAGGGTGCATATTGTGGGATACTTTACACTATTCAAAGGAGGTAAAGGCGAAGAGGTTGAGGCAAATTTGGACACCGCCCGGCTGGTATTTACCCCAGCTACACTACTGTATGTAAATACATCCAAACTGTATATTTTAAGGTTGGTGACACCTGGAATTCATCTGTACAAAAATGTTTCAATGCGAAATGCCACAGGAAAGGCAATAATTTTCATATAGAGTACACTCCACTGATCTGCCCACCACTTTCGCCACTGTGCACAAGGGTGAGTTGTGGAGATTTGGTTATACTTGAAGTCTCCTGTTCCTTAATTGGATTATTTGCTTTCAGAAAGGAAAGGACATTACTGGCTGCTGTGAAATTTGCAATGAGACTACTAGTTACATAAATGGTAACACTGCAATTCAGCTTTGAATTGTCTACTGTGAATAGTCAATTACTGAACTGCAGTTTAATAACTGGCTATTACATTAAAAATGCTGATTTCAGAATGTCATCTAGAAGTAATGAACCCAAATGATACGATCAACTACTTTGGGTTGTATTCCAAGAAAGTGCTTTGTACAAACAATGAACCAATTGACACACTTCAAACTTGTGAAGGACGTTGCATACAGATAAAAGAATCAGGTGAGATTTTAATTGCTGGATGCATTAGATATGATCACTTAAAAATGAGATTTCAGAAAGCGCCTTTAGTTTCATTAATTATTTTATGTCTTAAAATGAATAGCTTCACCATTGACAATCTAAAAGATTTGTTAGTAATTTTACATCATCCAATGTTTAGTTAAACCTGCCTCGATTGCAGAGCAGTAGCATTCTTTATCACTGCATCAGGTGGGTTGGCTGCCTGCGGGCAAGATAGAGAGGGGGAGAAAGGGATAGGGAGGGAGGGAGGGGGAGAAGGAAGGAAAAGAGAGGAGAAATGGAGAGAGAGTTAGAGCGCTCCAGTATGCCTTGTAAAAGAAGAGGGAGAGGAAGAGAGTGTGAGAGGGGGGCAGAGAGGGAGACAGAGAGAGAGAGAGAGAGAGGGAGAGAGAGACAGAGAGATGAAGAGAGAGGGATTTTTGTTCGTTCGTTCGTGTTTTAGGGCCCATCAACTTCAATGGTCATTAGGGTCCAGAAAGACAATCACCACGGTGGGGGGTGTAAGTGGCCATCCCACCATGGTGAAAATTAATAAGGGCAAAAGCCCAATAAAATTAACGAAATAAAAAGGCAATAGCCAAATACATAACAGACAATAAGTAAGGGCAAAGGCCAACAACAAATACAAAAAAAAATAGGCAAAAGCCTAAACAGACAAAAATACACAGAAGGCAAAAGCCAAAAAACAGACAAAGATAAAACAGGCAAAAGCCTAACAAACACAGAGATAAAAAGCAAAAGCCAAAACGGATACAGACATAAAGAGGCAAAAGCCAAAACACACAAAAGGAAAAGGCAAAAGCATCAGTATTAGAGCTTGTGAAAGAGGCCAGCCTCTTTCACAAATACAAGAGAGCTCTCAACTAACTGGGGGTTATCCCCAAGGGTAGTTAGAGAGCGCTGGACCGACCCCCAGTCGGTATTTTAGTTCGCGGTATCTCTCACAGTAACTGAAGGTGTGTGCCACTGTGAGAGGCTCCCAACAGCAGTCACACCATGGTTCATCCTCACCCTGTAATATGTAGGAGTGGGTGAGGAACATGTGACCAATTCGCAGATGAGCAAGCACAACCTCCCAACGACGCCCAGTGCTCTTGGGTGTCCTTCAGGATGCAGAGTATGTTGGTCGTCTCCGCAAACCACTGGGACCGCCATTGCCCATGGACAGCCCGCTGAACCATTGAGAGAGTATCAGAGGAGGGGACAGTAGTGTCAGGAACATCTGACAGGTGGGCCACCTGACAGGCATTGACATCAATCAGCCCTCTCATTCCCTATGACGCCAACATGCCCTGGGACCCACATAAACAAAACTGTCTTGCCCTGCTGACAAATCATGAGCAGCAAACTGTGCACACCCTGGACGATGGCATTCCTGCTATACAGGGTGTGCAATAGCTGTAGGGAGGATAGGGAGTCAGTCGCAACCACAAAGGCCAGTAATGTCCTTTCCTTTCTTATTTCACTCCTTCCCTCAGCACATCCAGGGGCTGACTAAATCGCCATTCCCCAAACGCGCTGTGGGAGTTCCCCTATCCGCCACCCGGGGACGCGCCAACGTAGCAGTTTACTCTGCCCGTGGGAGAGAGAGGAGATTCTTTTATTTACACTCATGTTCAAAATTAAGAGAATAAACGCATATATTGAAATTTATCGAAAACTACTTGAAAGATTTAAGTAAAATTTGGTAAGTAGACAGTAATATGTAGGGCATCAATTTAAGCTCTAAATCAGGGAAATTAAGATTGCAAACTCATGAATAATTCGCGTGATAGCGAGAGTGTTCTAAATGAGACTAATGGGGGGGGGTGTGGTCACCTCTAACAAACACGGGTTACACATTGAGTCATACTGTTTATGAGACAGATGAATCCCTGAGACAGTTGCGGGAACTCCTTCACCAAAGTAGTTCTTAACTCCTTTATGGTTCCCGAAGGTGGTTGGCGAATTGCTATTGCCTTTGAAGAGCACTGCAGACATGTTCATTTCGGGTATGCCGCTAGGTAGCAACTGCTTTTTGTAATACCACTTGGCGAAAAAGGCTTCAGCTATGCTATTGTGTGGCAAAAGCCCTAGATATGGCAGTAAACTGGAGAAGATGACTGGTTTTTGCCCACCACGTGAACTCATAAGTACCGCTTTGAATAAATTCTGTTTAATTTCATAATAAGTTATAAATTACAATGCAACCTGTAAAGTTGATTATCTCATTAGTTGGCCACGTTGTTAATAACCAAAATGTGTCTTATGCTGTATGCTGACTATTTGCTATGTTGACCTAGTATCCGTTTTTGGCCTTTTGCCTTCCAATTTTAATTATCTTTTGGCGTATTGCCTTTTATCTCTGCGGTCATTGTGGCTTTTGCCTTTTTATGTTTGTGTCGGTTTTGGCTTTCGCCTTTTCAGTTTGTGTTAGTTTGGCATTGCCTTTTATTTGTCTGTTTTGGCTATTTCCTTTATTATTTATGCGTCTGTTTTGGCTTTTACCATTTTATTGGGTGACCAGACGTTCCGATTTAGGCGGGACAGTCCCGATTTCAGACTTCATGTCCCGCCGTCCCTCTCTTGTCCCAGCGGGACGCCCTTTTGTCCCACTTTGTCGGAAACTTCTCAGAAGCATTCACTAGTCAATGTAATACGTGTACAGAGTACCCACACAGAATTTTCCTTCTAGGTCGGCAACTGATCATCGTCTACATCAAATTAAAACATCAGGCATCCTGTGCTGGACCCATCCTGTGACCCATAGGATCAATGGGGGTGGTTGAAGTGGAGTCCTGTGTGATAGGAGGGTCCTAATCAAGTTGAAAGGGAAGTTCTGCAGGGCAGTGGTTAGGCCTGTTATGCTATATGGATCAGAGTGCTGGGCCACGTCAACAGACTGCAAGTAGCGGACATGTGAATGCTGTGGTATATGAGTGGGGTGTCGAGAGCTGATATAATTAGGAATGAGTATATTAGAGGTAGTATGGGAGTGGTGGACGCCACCAAAAAATGAGGGAAAGTGTTGGATGGACATACCAATTCAAGCTATAAGGTACAGTAGGTACGAAGTCATAAGTTTTGTCGTTTGCTCTCCAGGAAAGCATGTCTCACCACCCCTCTTGGGAACACTCACCAAAAGCCCCCCGTCCCCCTTTGCCCTCTGGAAAATCTGGTCACTTTACATTTTATGTTCTTATTGCTTTTATTGGGCCTTTGCCTTTATTTGGTGTCACCATGGTGGGATGGCCCTTTACACCTCCACCATGATGTGGCTGTCTTTCTGGGCCCTAATGACCATTGACGTCAATGGGCCCAATAACACTAACAAACAGCAACAGCTACTGTATGTTGACCAAAACAATGTATCCCAATATGGGCAACATGAACAGGTTTCGTTGTAATTTCTTTCAAGTTTTTACCTTTCCGGGATTTGACTTTCTTTAAGAATTCAACATTGACTCATAAAAACCCAGAAATTTAAAAATCGCTGATAAAGAACAGTATATTTCTTTATTGCAGGTAGCGAAAGAACTGCTACTGCATGTAACTGTATACCAACAAAAAGTGAAAAGAAACCTCTTCTACTTGATTGTGATGATGGCAGGAAAAGACAAATTGAATACATCCAGCCACTTCAGTGTGGCTGTGGGACATGTGATAACTCTACAGCAATTGAAAATGATATTTCACTTGCATATGGCAAAGTGGTTTGAAATTTCAAATAGCATGCACAAACAAATGCATTACCTTTAATTCCAATTACCTGCTTCATTAACGATTAGGCCTTTAAATCAATTTTATTTTATTCAAAACTGTTTGTATGCATTTCTTACAATTAAAATTTCTTGATATTGATACCTGTTATTGATGTGGGATCCCACGAAATCGGCGCATGGCAATTGCGGTTAGAGGACAGTTGAGAGTATCAAGGGTCAATTTGCAAAATATGCATTGCTTTTGATTGCCTACAGACGAACGACTTACGACAAACTACAAATTTGTAGGCAAGTCATCACAGACTAACGACTGTGATTCGTCATCTATTTCGATGCACATAGAAACATTTTCTGACCAGTGTCGGTCAGAAAATGGAACATGCTCCGTCTTTTTTGTCGTGGTTGCATTTCTGTCGTTCGTCTGATTTTCCCCATTGAAATGCATTGGTTGCATTTCCACCGACAATTTTGTAGGTGACGATTGTCGTTTTTCTGTCTTCAGCCTTATAGTTTGCAGAAGGTTGGCAACCTGTACCTTTAGGCTGAGGACAGACGAACGACTGACGACCAATGACAATTTTGTAGGCAGTCACCACAGACGAACGACTTTTTAGTCATTGTCTATGTTTAAGCACACATGACAGACAGTTAAGCACACGCGACAGTCAGTTAATGATGGACAACCTACAACTGCGATGTTTAGCTTTGTATTTGAAATATCGCCAAAAAAGACGATGACATAGGGCCGGCCATCCGGAGGTGCATTGCACCCGGGCCCCGTGATTGAGGGGGCCCCATCATCAGTACCGAGATCATTACTAATATTAAAAGTTTAATACACGTTGTTGTAGGGGCAACGTTCCTCATTCGACCCTGCCAATGCAACATAACCTAAACGTAACCTAACAATCCTGCCATTGAACTGCACCAGAGTTGTACAACCTTTCTGGTGTTGTGGGTCATTCGACTGCTCCATGAACTGATTGTCAGCCACAGGCTGTCAAAACCAAAATGGATGAAGATAGCGTTAGGTGTTACATAGCAGGTAGGCTATAATGCAAAATTAGAAATGATGCACCATGGGCCACATTACAAGCGTCAGTGATCCACAAGCTGGACAACCCAGGGAGCGGCGAGTTGCATTGGACACACCAGTTCTCGTTCGATCACTGAAGTTAAGCAACGCAAGCCCAGTTAGTACAGACATGGGTGGTCGCTCAGGAAAGCTGGGTACTGCTAATACCCATTAATCGTCGCATTAGTGTAGTGTCTGTGCAGTATATGCATTAGAACTATACAGTGGACGGGTCTCTAATGACCTCGTAGTTGACGGGACCTTAAACTCCAACAAACAAACAAACAAACTGGACAACCCAGAATTCGAGGTTAAGCTATTATTTTTGGGTTGTTGAAACCAAAATACCTTTAATAATCAGAAGTGTAATAAAAAAATATAATGACACAGGTCCAACTGAAAATGTTCCAAGGTGTGGACGTCCACATGAGCTTTCAGGCCAACTCATAAATCCAATGGTGACATATTAGGACACATGGCATCATCCAAAAATGTAATACCTTCCAAAATTAGGAAGGATCTCAGAATGGGATAGGAGGGCATCTAACAGGAGTCCATTTACTCTGAATCCTTCTATTTTTATTTTTGGAAAAATATGTAGGGTCTCCAAAAGGATTTCTACACCCAGGCCCCTTTATAGAGCAGGCCGGCCCTGCGACGAGATAGGCAGTTCTGGGTTCACTACCCGTGTGTGCCCGGGGTAGAATAGGCACACTGCATACCTGCATGTCATAAGAGGCGACTAAAAGGGGTGACCTTTTCTTGCCCCAGTCTGGACAACACCACTGTCGTCCTTGTCCATGACGTGTTATGGACAGGACGATACCAACATCGTGGTTGTTCCAGTGTTCGGTCTGACTTGTTCTTGGTCAATGTAGGCTCCTCAATGATGTGACCGTAAACAAACGCCTACCCGCGTGTTTGCCGTGCGTGGAGACCCGTACCCTGGGAAAAGTGGATCCTGGTGGTTGAGGAGGCATATGCCCTGCGATGTCTCTTGGCCACTCCACACTGGTGAGGTGGCTGACAGACATCGGGGACTAGGGTTGCGATCCACAGTCTCCAAAACATCACTTTGGCCACAGCTTCTAGGGAAAACGGGAGGCCAAGGCAGTAGCCCGGTCTTGGTCAATCGGCCGGGGGGCGCATAAGTGGTTATGCCTCCTTAGGGTGACTGTAAGTGGACCGGCAGTCAACCTCGATGCCAATGGTCCGGTACTCGGGGATTATGCCACCCAAACGGTATCCTGCCTGAGGAAACTCGGCGACCCGAATGGGCGTCCCCTCGTTGGGATCCGTGGTGGGTAAGACCTGTGGGCAGCGAAAACATAATTATCTAAAATTATGGCAACTATAACCCAGAGGCTGGGGGCCTCTACAAATAACCCCACCCCTCCCCC
>JAAFCE010009126.1:28837196-28942320 GCA_013389805.1 Trigoniulus corallinus | reverse complement strand
CCGGCAGCAAGGAAGCCACCCTGTGGGAGGGGTGGCTATCCTTATCCGGAATGGGTGCATGCATGTGCCGGTTGCTTTGCAGACGCCTCTTCAAGCAGTGGCGGTCTCATTGCAACTGGATGTGCCTACCACTCTATGTTCCCTCTACATGCCTCCTGGGATCGATATCCCATGGGCAGACCTCGACTCCCTCAGTGCCCAGCTTCCAAGACCCTTCTTGATTATGGGTGACTTCAATGCCCATAATCCACAATGGGGCTCGGACAGTCACAACCCCCGAGGGCGACTTGTGGAACAATGGGTGTCACACAATGGCCTCATTGTTCTCAACACAGGTGCCCCCACGCATGTGATGACTGCCACCGGTGGTCTTTCGTGTATAGACCTTTCCATCTGCTCTCCTGGGTTGGCACCAGGTTTGCAGTGGGAGGTTCTGTCAGACCCTTGTGGAAGTGACCACTTCCCTATCAAGATTAGCAGTGGAGATGGGGCATTGCCCCAACACCCACCACGGTGGTGTCTGCGTCAGGCGGACTGGGAGGAGTTCACCCACCATATACATTTTCGCCCACTGTGTGATTTTGATGGCGTCAACGATCTAGTGAGTCACTTCACAGAGGTGGTGGTCGGGGCGGCATTGGCATCCATCCCCCAGAGCTCGTGTAACCCACAACGAGCACGGGTGCCATGGTGGACGGAGGATTGTCGGAGTGCGATTCGGGTTCGCCGACGAGCCCTTCACAGCTTTCAATCTCGTCCCACCGAGGCCAATCATATTGACTATCTCCGAGCCCGGGCAAATGCACGACGGGTGATCAAGGAGGCCAACCACTCCTCATGGAGTCAGTACGTCTCCTCACTTACCCGTCACACGCCCTCCAAGAAAGTCTGGGAAAAGCTGAGGAAGATCCAAGGCAGATATTTACCATCATGTGGCTCAGGTCTCCTTGTACAAGGGAGACATTGCCTTTTGCCGTGTGAGGTGGCTGAGGAACTGGGAAGGACGTTTGCAGCCGTCTCCATTTCCCGGCACTACACAGCAACATTCCTGCAAACGAAGCAGGCTGCAGAACGCCATCCACTGAACTTCACTGGTGGTGTCGCCGAGGGGTATAACAATCCATTTGCCCCTTGGGAGCTACGAGCAGCTCTAGCAAGAGCCAGGGACACTGCCCCTGGACCAGATAGCATACACTATCAAATGCTACGACACCTACCAGAGGAAGGCGTTATATACCTCCTTGAGGTATTCAACATTATATGGCAGCAGCATGAAGTCCCTGCAGGCAGGCGAGAGGCTACTATAATCCCACTCCCAAAACCTGGGAAGGATAGTAGCCTTGCAATAAATTACAGACCCATTTCATTGACGAGCTGTCTTTGCAAACCAGTGGAACGAATGATAAATTGGCGCCTGGTGTGGTATCTCGAGTGGCACCACCTCCTTGCCAATGCCCAATGTGGCTTCCGTGCTGGTAGGTCTCCAGTGGATCATTTGATCTCCCTGGAGACTGCAGTACGTGAGGCCTTTCTCCACAGACAGCACTTAGTGGCTGTCTTCTTTGATGTGGAGAAGGCATATGACACCACTTGGCGGCACGGTATATTGGAGACCTTGCACCAGTGGAGGCTCAGGGGTAATCTGCCCCTCTTCCTCCAAAGCTTTCTGTCCAAACGGACCTTCAGAGTGCGTGTGGGTAACACCTACTCCTCTGCCTTTCTGCAGGAGAATGGTGTCCCACAGGGGAGCGTCTTGAGTGTGACGCTTTTTGCTGTTGCAGTGAACGGCCTACCATCCTCTGTTCACCCCCCGGTCAAGTCGTCCCTATTTGTGGACGACTTCTCAATCAGGTACCGGGCTGCCACGATGCACAGCATTGAGTGCCAGTTGCAACTCGCACTAAACAGTGCCCATGAGTTTGCCGCCTCGCATGGCTATAAGTTCTCCCCTGACAAAACAACTGTCATGCATTTCTGTCGTAAGCGAGGGCTTCACCCTGAGCCTCAGCTTACCCTGGATGGCCGCCTCCTGCCAGTTGTAGAGGTGGCCCGCTTTCTTGGTCTCCGTTTTGACAGCCTTCTGAGATGGGTCCTGCACTTGAAGGAGCTGAAGGCTAAGTGCCTTCGCTCCCTTAATATTCTGCGGTGCCTGCAGGGAACTGGTTTTGGGGCAGATCGAACGGTGATGCTTCGACTATACAGATCACTTGTTCGATCCCGTCTCGATTATGGCTGTGGCATATATGGCCTGGCCGCTCCATCTACTCTACGGATGCTGGACAGTGTTCATCACGCTGGCATCCGGTTGTCCATTGGGGCGTTCCACACAAGTCCAGTACTCAGCCTTTATGCTGAGGCTGGTGAGCCACCATTGACTGTGTGGCGGCAGTGCCTGGCAGCTGCATACATTTTGCGGCTGAAAGGTCAGCCACAGCACCCTACACACACAGCCGTCTTTAGTGACATTGTGAGACGGCCATTCAACCGCCGCCAGGGGGTTCCCCCTCCATTCGGTGTGCGTTGGATGGACTGTCTTGCTGGCCTGGGTGTGACTCTACCTAGGGTGCAGCCTGTACTGCCGGCCTCTGTGCCGCCCTGGACAGTGCCAGAGCCAAGTTTAAATTTAATGCTTGCAGCCTTACCCAAAACCAGTACCGATAGGTCATTGTACCAACAAGAGTTCGGACGCCTCTCTTGGACCTATCGAGGCCATGTTTTTATTTACACGGATGGGTCGAAGGATGGTTCCTATGTGGGTTGGTCAGTCTTTACAACTGGTCATCTCATAGGGGGCCGCCTTCCAGGTGTTGCCAGTGTCTTAACTGCAGAACTCACAGCTCTGCACAGGGCACTGGAACTCATCCAAGTATTCCATAACAGACACTTTGTTGTTGCGACTGACTCCCTATGCTCCCTTCAGCTGTTGCACACCCTGTATGGCAGACATGCCTTTCGTCCAGGGTGTGCACAGATTGTTGCTTGTGATTCGTAAGCAGGGCAAGACAGTGTTGTTTATGTGGGTCCCACGGCATGTTGGCATAGTGGGCAACGAGATGGCAGATGCCCATGCCCGTCAGGTGGCCCACATGCCAGAAATACCTGACACTGCTGTCCCCTGCTCCGACGCTCTCCCGATGGTGCGGTGGGCCGTCCACGACCAATGGCGGGCCCAGTGGTTTGCGGAGACCACGAACAAACTCCGCACACTGAAGGACACTCCAGTGCACTGGGTGTCCTCGTGCCACCAATCACGGGGGGAGGAGGTTGTGCTTGCTCGGCTGTGAATCAGTCACACCTTCCTCACCCACTCCTACATTCTACGTGGGTGAGGATCAGCCATGGTGTGACTTCTGTTGGGAGCCTCTCACAGTGGCGCACATATTTAGTCACTTTGAGAGATACCGAGAACTTAGATGGCGACTGGGAGTCATCGCAGAGCTCTCCACATCACTTGGGGATAACCCCCAGGCAGTGGAGAGCTCGCTAGTATTTGTGAAAGAGGCTGGCCTCTTTCACAAAATTTGAATTATATGACATTTCTTTTAGACACCTTTTGTAATTATTTTTGAATTATATGGCTTTTGCCTTTTGTTTCTGTATTCGTTTTGGCTTTTGCCACATTTATTGTAATGTCTGTTTTGGCTTTTGCCACAATTATTATTCTGTCTGTTTTGGCTTTTGCCTTTTTATTTCTGTGTTTGTCTTGGCTTTTGCCACATTTATTATTCTCTCTGTTTTGGCTTTTGCCGCTTTTATTGTTGTGTCTGTTTTGGCTTTTGCCTTTTTTATATGTCTGTTTTGGCTTTTGCCTTTATTTATATGTCTGTTTTGGCTTTTGCCTGTATTTCCTCTCTGAGTAATTATTAGGCTATTGCGTTTTTATTGTTATTACTTTTATTGGCCTTTTGCCCTTTTTATTGCCATCATGGTGGGATGGCCATTTACACCCACACCATGGTGATGTGTCTTTCTGGGCCCTAATGACCACTCTCTAATGACCTGTCTCTCAGATCATCATGGTGTGGCTCATTGGCTTTGTATTTCTAAAGTTACTGCAATCTAGGACATCCCCCTTGCCTTTTAAGAGTGGTACTATCCAACTCTCGTGGCATTCAGATAGCATTCCATCTCCACTAGCTGAAGAGTTTCCCTAGCCACTTAGTTCCTGTCCTCCTTAGGCTATGCCACATGCGATGGGGATTTTATCAGGGCCTACAGCTTTTTAGCCTTTTATCTTCCTAAGGAGGATGAGTAGAGCAGTATGTGGTTAACACTAGAAAGAGATGGGGCAACGAATTGCGTTGGACACACCAGTTCTCGTCTGATCACTGAAGTTAAGCAGTGCAAACCTAGCTGGTACTGACGTGGGTGGCCGCTTGGGAAAAATGAGTACCGCTAGTATCCAAGAATTGTCGCATTAGTGTGTTTCTGCCTCAGAACTACACCGTTGATGGTGTTCTAATGACCTTGTAGTTGAAGGGCCCTGAAACATCAAGAAACAACAACAATTGGAAAGAGATGACATACACATAGACCCAACAGCGCCTTTCCAGTGTGACCAGAAGGCCAGTGTTATGCCAAGCACAGTCAATGAAAAGCTTTTCAAATGAAGTGGAAATGCAAAATCCTCATTCCTCATTGACATTGAATATTGCAATATCAGCATAAGGGTGAGTTAGAACAGGGCAGAATCATCCGTCTCTTGGAAACGAATTCGTCATACTGTAACATTTTGGCTCATACAGTTACAACTGTGGAGCGCGTGTGGTACCAGTGGATAAAAGAGGGTCTATTCAGCAACGAGTGGGTTCGGGACCATGCAATGCGACCAACTGTAAGTTGGTTTGTTAATATCAATTGTCTCTTCCCCCAAGAGCATCCCAGTGTAGTTCGTCAATGAGTACCTGGCACTTTGGCGTCGCCCTACCTTGGAATCCTTTTAGACGAGTTTGCTAGGATGTTTACCTGATGTGCAAAGTAGGTAATTTGCGATGTTCCCATTCCTAGTCTACATCTAATATTCAAGTTATAAGTGAGCTTCACACGCAACCACTAATTACACTGAAGAACAAATTTTTACTTAGGAAAAAAATACATTTCTCACTTAGCGCTAGATTTATTGGATAAGTTATGCTGATTATTTATCTGTTCTCCATTTTGCCCTAGGGCGTCATGTTCTCTGGTAATTCATAGGGCTGCAGTAGCATTAAAACATTAATTTATGTTAATAATATAGGACTTGACATGATACAGGGCATTTATGTTAATGACATAGGGCTATCTGCAGATGACACCTGCATTGCAAGGGTGGTGGATGAAGGGTTATCTTGCAGCACAGAATTGCAACACAACCTAAACAAGATGCATACCTGGAGCATAAAGTGGGAGTCATTGCCATTAAACCGGCACAAATGTAGCTTTCTTATGATAAGCAGGTCTTGAGGGTGATTTGATCTTGCTTATTGCATAGGTGGTGTGAGGGTTAAGAGTGTTGAGATCCAGAAGTTCATTGGAATTATTCTAAATACTATGGTCACCTGGAGGGAGCACACCAACAAATTGATTGGGAATACTAGGCATGCCCTCTGTTTGGTTAGTAGAGTCCTAGGGGACAGCACAAAGGAAAGTTTTTCACTGGTATGGCGAATTGTAGAGTATTGTAGTCCAATTTGATATCCCTTTTAGCCAGGGTTTATCTTGGGAAATTCTAATGATTCAAAGGAGGGCAGCAAGAATTGTGTTACATCCCTTCTAACAAAGATTGAGTGTCTCACACATGATCACAGAACGTTTTTGGCAGCTTATCCCTTGCAGAGTATAGAGGGAGAAATGATCATCCATTCAAATTGAAGGGGATCAGGGCACAAACACATTTGTATTGCTGATCTTTTTACAAAGGTCATTTGGCAATGGTATGCTCTCGGTGATGATACTGTGGCGAACTTTCAGCAAGAAAGTGCCATTGCAGCTAGTAGGCAATGCATGACAATAGATGCTATGCTTTAGGTGGGTTACAAAGGCTGCTTGCATTGTATTCAATTAAATTATAATGCAATCATGTTCCCAGTGGCTCACTAATCTGTCAGGGAAACAAAACTCCACTATCAACTGGTCACTAGCTGTATCATAGAAAGCCTACCTAGGACTAATAGCTGGCCAGTAAAAATAGGTAGGCTAAAGTACAGCCAGATTTCTTTCATACTGTATGTCATTTACTGCTTTATTGACAACTGTCACTAAAATTTTAAAAAAGGGGAATTACAAAAAATTTGAGGGTCGCACAGTAAAACGAAAGTCATTTTCGTGAACAGCATACAAAAATACATAAAATAGCTCTATTGGTATTTCGGTATTTTTTTTTGCTGTTCTACAGTGTTATTACCAATCCCCAATAAAATTATCTACCACTGCAAGCGCTTCTCCTCCAGGATAATGCATTGGCTCACACACCGAACCTTGAGGACAACTTCTGTACTACAGCCTATGGACCAGCAGATGAATTCTAATTTGAAAAATTTCTTCACCAGGCACATGTTCTGCCTCTACTTTGATGTGAGAGAGCGCAAAGCTCAGAATTGTAGATATGACCTGGCAGAGTGTTACAAGGACTTTGACCTATACATGGAAGAAGCTGTGTCATGAGGCTGTCTGAAAGGGGAATGAAAAGATTGGAACCCCAAGTGGTAACAGCAGAGGAAAGTGTCCCTTGGAAAGTGCATGGGTTTGGAGGTTGCTGAAGAAGATGTGAATAAGCTAAAGTAACACTCTGCATGAGTTGACAATATAGGAGTTAATGGAGCTACAGTCACACCATATAGAAATTTTGCAAAAATTGGTACCATGGAGGAGCCAAATGTGGAGGACATTATCTCTACAAGTGATATAAGGGAAATATCTTGAATCTGGGAGAGGCTTGAGTTTGCTGAAAGGATGCACCCAGGCTTGCAGTATATTCCCATGCTGTCCTCACCCTAGCAATGGAACCATTATACATATCTTGCACAATCCTAATGTGGCCTTCATCATCCCCTTTCTTTCTTAAAACATTCCATACTACCTGTCTAAGGACACTATTGTATGCCTTCTCCAGGTCAACGAATATTGCATGAAGGTCCTTCTCTGTTGCCCTTGGGAGCAGCGAGTTGCGTTGGACACACCAGTTCTCGTCTGATCACTGAAGTTAAGCAACGCAAGCCCAGTTAGTACTGACATGGGTGGTCGCTTGGGAAAGCTGGGTACTGCTAATACCCAATAATCGTCACATTAGTGTAGTGTCTGTGCAGTCTATGCATTAGAACTATGCAGTGGACGGGTCTCTAATGACCTTGTAGTTGATGGGACCTTAAACACCAACAAACAACAAACAATCTGTTGCTCTATGCTTCTCTATCATCTGTCATAGAATAAAGATGCATTCCATGGTGGATCTACCAGGCATAAATCCAAATTGATTTCCCTGGACACTAGTTGTTCTCTGAGGTGATATTCTATGACTTGCTCCCACAGCTTCATAGAATGGCTCATCAGCTTTATGCCCCTATAGTTTCCACAGACCTGGGCGTCAGCTTTGCCCTTGAACAGTGGGACCATCCAACTCTCTTGCCATGCAGATGACATCTTGCCACCATTTGCTAACTTATTGAAAAGCTTCCCTAGCCATGTAATCAGGATTCATATCCAGGATTCACATCCACCGGGATTCATATCCAGGCCTACTGCTTTTTGACCTTTCATATTTTGAAAGGTCTGGACTATTTCATCCTCACTCACCTTTTTTTTTACTGCCTGTGGAGAGCATGGATTGCTGCCTGTGCCCATTGCACATGTGGCAGCATTTAACAGGCTGTGGTATTAATCCTCCCACCTTCTAAATACCTCTGCTGGTGGGAACAGCACCTTACCATTGGGATCCTTGACCGTTAGGGCCCTGGTAACATCCTTACTAGTTCTATCCCTGTTCCTGGCCAGTCTAAACGCTGCTTTCTCTCCTTCCCTTGTCCCCAGCTTTTTATACAGAGCCTCATACTTCTGTTACTTGGCCAGGCCCATGGTCCTCCTGGCGTTTTTCCATGCCTGAACATAGTCTGTCTTTGAAACTTGATCCCCTATTTCCCTCCTCTTATGGAAAGCTGCCTTCTTTTAATTTGATGGCAACTACCACCTCCTCATTCCACCACTATGTCTGCCTACCCTGATAAGTGCCTCCTACTCTACCCACACCAAACAGTGTCTTTCTACATCCCTGAATTTTCTTAGCCACCCTGTCCCACATGGCATTGGCAGACCTATCCCAAACCCAGTCAACCTGACTGAGAGCCTCCTGCCTGAATTCTTCTGCCATGGTGGGAAACTTCCACCACCTAATTACTTATTCTCCTTCCCAGGCATAGTTCCTAACTACCCCCTTCATTAGGAATTCCATTATGAGCAGCCTATGGCCACTCTCCTTCTGGAAGTCCTCAGTTGGTAGTGCCCAGCAATCTTGGATGTATGCCCTGTGCTGTTCCCTAACCATGAAAAATTCTATTTGGGACCTCCCCTGTGGTGATTGGAAAGTGATTGGGTTCTTTTCTCTCTTCTTGAACCATGTATTTTCCAATGCAAGGTCATGTGCTCTTGCTGTTTCAAGGACCTTCTGCCCCTCAGCATTGATTGTCTCATACCCACATCCTCCATGTACCTCCTCATATTCGAAACCATCCATGCCCACATGGGTAATAAAGTCTCACCCCATAATTAGGTGCTCATTCCCCTTGCCCTGTCTAATGGTTCTGTTCACTGACTGTTCTACTTCATCACAGTCGCTCCAGAAATCCACTTTAGTGGTGTCACCCAGGCCAGCTTGGGGGCATAGGCACTTATGAGGTAAAGCCCTATACCCTACCAAACTACTGTGACAAACATTATCCTACTGCTAATTCTCTTGACTGAAGTGATCTTCTTCTGAAATTCACCACTCAACACAATGCCCATCCCTTTTTGTACCTCCTCACTACCTGTGTATATACGTTTGAAGCCTTCCCCAGCATCCATGATCTATTTCCATTTCAGCCAAGTTGCATTGGAGTGCAGCCAAGTTGCGTTGGACACACCAGTTCCCGTGAGATCACTAAAGTTAAATAGTGCAAACCCACATCAATGCCAACATGGTTGGTTGGTAAAGAACGTTGGGTGCTGCAAATTGGCCCTCTCCTTTGTCCATTCACCTACCTCCTCATCTCCTGTGGGCAGCCTCCTAAGGATTCGTCCTGTTATGGCTGCCTGGCTTACTCCCCAACCCTAGAAACTAATCCAGTAATCCACCTGGTCTCCTGGAGGAATGCAATGCTAATGCATCTGTACCTGAGGGTGTCCACTAATTTTCCAGTTTTTCCTGTATGGGACCCCACATTCCAAGTCCCTAATCTGAGCCTGACTCCTTTACTTACTCCTTGGGGCCTCCATCTTCAGATCAGTGGTGTCATTTGCCATCTTGGGAACTAGAGTTAGCAGTGAATTCAAGAAGTGGTTGTAAATTATCAATAAGTTTGGAGATCAGTTAGGCGATTTGGTCCGTCGACAGAGCTGTGAATGCTGCAGTACATGAGTGGGATATTGAGAAGGGATAGAATTTGAAATGAGTATATTAGAGGTGACCTGGGAGGGCATTGTGGAAAAAAATGAGGGAGAGTATTTTGAGATGGTATGGACAAGTATTGAGTAGAGGGGAGGAGAAGCTCATAGGTCTATTTCAGGTATACAGGTGGCTGGAAGCACCCAGGGTAGATTTTTGTTTTTTTGGTGTTTTAGGGCTCTTCAACTACAAAGTCATTAGATCCCCGTCCACTGTGTAGTTCGATGCAGAAACTGCACAGACGCTACACTAATGTGACGATTTTTGAATACTAGCGGTACCCAGTTTTCCCAAGCGGCCACCCATGTCAGTACTAACTGGGGTTGCGCTGCTTAAATTCAGTAATCAGACGAGAACGGGTGTGTCCAACGCAATTCACCGCTCCCCGGGGTAGAGGTGACTGAGGAAGACGTGGGACAATATGGCAGTGTATGGTACTGTAAGGATATGGTAGTGTGTGTGGTGGATGGGGACCTGGTGGGAGATAGACTGAAAAGGAGAGCTAGAACCCACAGACCCGACTCAGTGACAGGCAGGGTAACTTGTACCAAAAATATTCGATTCTTCTACACTTTTTTCAAAATATCAATGCCAGTGCACCTCGTACTGAACACGCTGTATATCATCATCATTACCTCACTATTATACCGCCTGCGGTGGGGGTCGGGTCTGCGGGTTCTTATCCTCCACTCCCGCCTATCCCCACCAAGTTCACCCTCCACCCCACATGCTTCTTTGTCCCTTTACACCCCCGGCTGCCCTCCTACTCCAGGTACCCCCAATCACCTGCAGTCCCATAATGGACCTAATAAGTTCCTTCTCCCCCTCTTCATCACATGCCAATACCACCTAAGCCGATTTTCACTCATTTTGTTCTTTGATGATGACTTCCAACCTGCCTCCAATGAAATCGTTTCAGACTCATGACACCCCAATCAATTAGTGCAGCATTGGCATCTCAGCCACTTGAATTCTCCTTTCATGGTTCTACCTAGCTGCCAAACAATCTGAGCCATACAGCATAGTGCGCCTAAAGACCATTCTATAATCTTAGCCTTTAAACTTTATTGGGAGCTGGTGGTAACACAGGACTCCATCAGGTCCCCATCCTGATCCTAAATAACAAAACTCTTGCACCACTGGTGTCACTTCATACGCACAGTGAATTTCGCCCCCTTGCCCTTGGCCACGAAAACTGAAAGCTAGCCACTATCTTCTTCATGTTCACTTTTAGGCCCCCTCTTTCCATTGCTGCTTTAATGTCTTGTAGGCCCTTTTGTGTATCCTCTTTGGACTCCTCAATCCTTCCCATATCATCAGCAAATACCATGCATTGAGGGGCCCATTTGCCTATACCCATCAGCAGCTCATCCATTATTAGAGTCAATAGATATGGGCTAAGTGCTGACCTTTGATCCACACCGAACTTCACGCTGAAGCATGTGGTATTATTCCATGCTGTCCTTACCCTAGCGATGGAACCGTCATACGTATCCTCCACTACCCTAATGTAGCCTTCATCAACCCCTTTCTTTCTTAAAATGCTCCATACTACCTGTCTATGGACAGTATCATAACCCTTCTCCAGGTCAACGAATATTTCATGAAGGTCCTTCTTTGCTGCTGTATGTTTCTCTATCATCTGTCATCGAATAAACATTGGCTCCATGGTGGACCTACTGGGCAGAAACTCAAATTAATTTCCCTGGATATTAGTTCAGTCTCTGAGGCTGTGTCTTATAACCCTCTCCCAGCTTCATAGAATCGCTCATCAGCTTTATGCCTCTATAGTTTACAGTCCTGGGCACCACCTTTACCCTTGAACAGTGGAAACTGTCGAACTCTCTTGCCATGCAGATGGATCTTGGCACCATTTGCTAACTTATCCAAAAGCTTCCCTAGCCATGTAATTCTTGTGGCGCCCAAGGTGCGCCAAACATCCATGGGGATCTTATCAGAGCCTACTGCTTTTTTGACCTTACATCTTTTGAAGGGCTCTGATTATTTCAGCCTCACTCGCGCTGACTTCTGCCTATGTGGAGGGTGGGATTCTTTCTGTGACCATTGTACAGGGGGCAGCATATAAGCTATGGTAGTATTGCTCTCACCTCTTGATTTCCTCTGCTGGTTGAAACAAGACCCTACCATTGGTATCCTTGACCATTATCAGTGTGGGTCATACATCATTACTAGTTATATCGGGATCCGGAACATTCGCCCCCAACGTTTCACCTCCGACATTTGGCCCAGACATTTTACCCCCGAATAATTTTCGCCCCCAGAGCTTTCGCCCCTGGGAGGCAATGGAATTTTAGTTTATGTTTGCATATAATAAATATGCGGAAATTTCGGCAAGCATTCTACATATTGTGGAGGACATCAACAATAGAAATTTAATGCACTTTCTGAAAGGCTTAGCACACAATTTTAGTTTATGTTTGTGTCTTTTTTATGTTATTAAAATTATCATTATATTAAGCAGAGAAAAAGAGAAATAAAAGTCTGGGGTGGTGGACATCGTTAAAAATGAGGGATAATAGGCTGAGTTGGTATGCCCACGTCATGAGAAGAGGGGACGAGGAGCTCGTTAGGTCCTTTCCAGGAATTCAGGTGGTCGGTAGCACCCGGGGCAGGGGGAGACCGAAGCAGACGTGGGAACAGGTTGTCCGTAAGGACATGGCCGTGTATGGGGTGGACGGGGACCTGGTGGAAGATAGATGGGAGTGGAGGGCTAGAACCCGCAGACCCCACCCTGCCACAGGCGGGTTAAGGGTGTGGGGATAATGATGATGATGTCTCAGAAAACGGTCTGAATGAACAATGCTGTTTTTCAAAATAAAAGCAGAAAAAACGACCATTTGCCCTCACAGGGGCGAAACATCTGAGGGGCGAAATGTGTGGAGGCGAAAAGTACTCAGGGGCGAAATGTGAGAGGCGAAACGTCGGGGGCGAAACTTCCGTAAACCAGTTATATCTTTTTCTCCCTTCCTTTGCCCCAACTTGTCATATAAAACCTCATACTTCTGGTACTTTGCCAGGGCAATGGGCATCCTGGTGTTGTCCAGGGAATCGTTGTTGTTGGGAATTGTTCGTCCAGAGGATTGTTGTTGTTTTAGGGCCCTTCAACTACAAGGTCATTAGAGCCCCGTCCACACCATACATAGTTCTTATACAGAGACTGCACAGATACTACACTAATGCGACGATTTTTGGGTAGTAGCAGCACCCAGTTTTCCAATGCGGCCACCCATGTCAGTATTAGCTGGGGTTGCGTTGCTTAACTTCAGCAATCGGTCGAGAACTGGTGTGTCCAACGCAATTCGCCGCTCCGAAGTCCAGGGGAATTAAAACAACATGAGTATTTATTAATTCAAATTAGCTACAGATAAGGAAAGATTTAGGACAGTGGTGGCGAACGTTTTTCGAAGATGGGTCAAAATAAGACGAAAAAAAAACAAAAAGTGTTCCGTGGGTCAAGTGCAATCACTATTTATTTCATGAATAAAAATAAATCATTATTACTAATGAATACAGTTTATTAAAAAAGCAAATAGGGGCTATCGTTATCATAATACCCTTATCCCGCCTGTGGCAGGGTCAGGTCTGCGTACGGACGGACAACCTGCTCTCACGTCTATTGTTTATGAGACGATAAACTAGATATGATTCACCCTCGGGACACAAAATTGCACGGTGGGTCACAGGTTCGCCACCACTGATTTAGGATTTGCTTTATTGCCTTAAAGATTAATGGGAAGACTGAGGCCGGTCGCACACACAGCCACTTGCAGCAGCCACTAGTGGCGATCATTAGTCGCTGTACACGGCCACCAGTGGCTGCCACAGGCGGCAGCAACGAGATCTCGTGCTTGCGGTAATAGGAAAAACGCCGCCACTGGCGACAAGTAGCGAGATACGGCGACTGCCGCAGCTTGTGGCTCAGTAGCGCTACTGCAAACGCCGTGTTGATTCCAATTAGAAACGCAGTCCACAACGTGTGGTCGCCACAAGTGGCTGTGTGTGCGAGCGGCCTGAGTTTGCAGGTCTTAACACAGGAGTGACAATTAGGCGTTTCATGAGGCAAGACTTGTAGTGTAGACAGGGGCTCACCCCAAAACTTGTTGCACGAGTCAGCCTCGTGGTGAACCACCTCACTGTCGGTTTTTGGACACACATCAAAGGGCCTCGCCACTCCCACTTCAAGTAGTGTGATGGTAGATACAGTAAAACCAAGGAGTGACAGCTCCACCCTTTTCGTGTCCTCATACCGAAAGAGCGCCTCCTAGTAGATGGTTTGCTGAAACTACTTCTTTACAGGTACAGTATTAAGCAACTCCTAACCCTTTTCCCGCCTATGGCAGGGTCGGGTGCGCATTTGTCCCTCTGAATGGACACAGGGTGATATATTGGATATAGTTTTTTCTGCAGCCGGTTGCCGGCCAAAGCTGCACCCCTACGCTTATTTATCGTCGGTCTAGTGTTTGTTGGGGAATGCTACCGACGCCAGGGGGGGCGAGCTCCTACATCTGGAAATTTTGCCTCATCTACCCGTTGCGTCGTAGAGAGGGTTCTTTTACGTGCAAGCACCATCGTACACCCACACGGGACCTCGGTTTTACTTCTCATCTGAAAGAAGGCACAATCGCAGATTCTCTCTCACCCGAAAGAAGCCGACCCACCATGGTCCAGTATCGAACCTAGAACTACTGGCGTAGTTGCCGAGTGAGCTAACCACTACGCCACCACGGCGGGTATTTTACATGTACAGTATTAGCTTGCGTATTTACAACTATATAAATAATAATTAGAATGATTTAAAAGTAGTTATCAAGTGCCTGGTGTATATATATATATATATATATCATCATATAATAAATATGTCATCTCACCCTCCTCACGCCTGTGGTTGGGTCGGGTCTGTGCATTCTTATCCTCCACTCTTGCCCACTCCACCCTTTCCATCCTGCACGTCTCCATGCCCCTCTGCACCACCTGCTCCCATGTCCGTTTTGGTCTTCCCCTACCCCAGGTGCCCCCAATCACATGGAGACACATAATGGACATAATACGCTCCTCCTCCTCTCTCCTCATCTACTTCCTAACATCTATCCATCTATCCTACCATCTATCCATCCTACCTTCTATCTACCATGATCCTACCATCTCAACCTCTTCTCCCTAATCTTTTCCGCGATGTCTCCCACCCCCAAGCTACCTCTAATGTAAACATTTCGGAAATATATATCACCTTAGGACAGTGGTTCTCAATCTTTTTGAAGACGGGGAACACTAAACTGACATTTTACTAGCACAGAACACTTACAATTCAACATAAACTTTAAAGCAGGTTGTACACCTTCTACACTTGGTATTCACTACATCATTATCCTACCCTTATCCCGCCTGTGGCAGGGTCGGGTCTGCGGGTTCTAGCCCTCCACTCTCGTCTATCTCTCCCCCAGCTCCCCGTCCACCCCCACACTGTCACATCCTTATGGACAACCTGTTCCCACATCTGCTTTGGTCTCCCCTGCCCCTGGTGCTACCGACCACCTGCATTCCTGGAATTAACCTAACGAGCTCCTCTTCCCGTCTTTGCCTGACGTGTCCATACCACCTCAGACTATTCTCCCTAATTTTTTTGGCGATGTCCACCACCCCAGGTTACCTCTGATATGCTCATTCCTAATTCTGTCAGCTCTCGACAAGCCACACGTGTGCCACAGCATTCGCATCTTGGCGAGCGAGTTCTCCAAACAAGCGAGTTCTCCACCCCCTGGGGGTTATCCCCAAGTGATGTGGAGAGCTCTGGACTCACTCCCAGTCGACATCTAAGCTCATGGTATCTCTCACAGTGGCTAAATATGTGTGCCACTGTGAGAGGCTTCCAACAGGAGTCACACCACGGTTCATCCTCACCCCATAGTATGTAGGGGTTTAAGGAAGTTTTGCCCCCGACATTTCGCCCCTGGGTACTTTTCGCCCCCACACATTTCGCCCCTCGGACGTTTCACCCCTGAACATTTCGCCCGTTGGATGTTTCGCCCCTGGGAAGGTAAATGGCCGTTAAACGAAGTAAATGCAAACTTAAAACGTAAAATTTACGTCGTCAAAGTCTTATAAGTGATGTTCGTCTGCTAAATTGTACTTAAAAAAAATAGCGGCAGCGTCGATGCTTAAAACTACCAACGTAAAATTTGGCGCATGCGCGTGTCACTACCTTATGTCCGAAAACACATCGATTTGTAGGGCACTAGTGGTTTTTTAAATTCATATCCTTTCTTTTTATGAGATGGTAAAATGAATTTCCAGATATTTAGGCTATGCCTTTCAGAAAGTCTATTAAATTTCTACCATTGATGTCCTCCACAATGCGTAGCATTCTTGCCGAAATTGCTGAATTTTCACCTAACCTATTCCTTAAAACACTCAGAAAAAGGTCCGAACGAACAATGCTGTTTTTCTAGGTAAAAACGGAATAACAAAAAAAATACCGACCAAAATAAGGTAAAAATCAAGGGCTGGCATTGACTCAAGGGTCAGTTGGCACTAGCCCTTACCTAAAACGGAATAACAAAAAATAACAAAAAGACGGCCATTTGCCCTCCCAGGGGCGAAACATCCGAGGGGTGAAATGTTCGGGGGCGAAACATCCGAGGGGTGAAATGTTCGGGGGCAAAACGTCCGAGGGGCGAACGTTCCGGATCCTGTATGTAGGAGTGGGTGAGGAACGTGTGATCGATTCGCAGCCGAGCAAGTCAACCTCCTCCCTCCGTGACTGGTGGCACGAGGACACCCAGTGCACTGGAGTGTCCTTCAGTGTGCGGAGTTTGTTGGTGGTCTCCAAAAACCACTGGGACCGCCATTGTTCATGGACGGCCCACCCCACCATCGGGAGAGCGTCAGAGGAGGGGACCAAAGTGTCAGATACATCTGGCAGGTGGGCCACCTGCCGGGCATGGGCATCTGCCCTCTCATTGCCTATGATGCCAACATGCCCCGGGACCCACATAAACAACACTGTCTTGCCCTGCTTGTGAATTGTGAGCAGTGAACTATGCACACCCTGAACGATGGCATGTCTGCTATAGAGGGCTTGCAACAGCTGGAGGGAGGATAGGGAGTCAGTCGCAACCACAAAGTGTTGGTGATTCAAACGTTGGATGAGTTCCAGTGCCCTGCACAGAGCGGTGAGCTCTGCAGTTAAGACACTGGTGACGCCTGGAAGGCGGCCCCCTATGAGGTGACAAGTTGTAAAGACTGACCAACCCACAGAGGTACCATCCTTCGACCCATCCGTGTTGCCGTTCTCGTTCTTGATGTTATTGTGAAGCGGGCTTAAGGATGAATGTGACGAAGACAAAGTATTTCGCTTTCAAATGGGAAGGACAGGCAAAATAACAGTGACGTACATTCAAGGCACAAAATGGTTAAAAGGGTGTAAGAGGTAAAGTACTTAGGATCAACGTTCCAAAGCAATGGGGAGATAGACTTGGATGCAACCCGTAAAATCAATGGGGTGGCTGAAGTAGGATCCCTAACAAGCTGAAAGGGAAGTTCTACAGGGCAGTGGTTAGGCGAACTATCCAGTATGGAGCGGAGTATTGGGCAGTAAGGAAGAGCCACGTCCATAGAATGCGTGTGGCCAAGACGTGAATGTTCCAGTACATGAGTGGCGTGTCGAGAGCTGATGGAATTAGGAACGTGTATATTAGAGGTAGCTTGGGGGTGGTGGACATCACATAAAAAATTAGGGAGGATAGGCTGAGGTGGTATGGACACGTCATTACTTTTTCTTGCCCCTGATTGGACAACACCACTATCGTCTTTGCCCATGACTTGCTTTCTGGACGGGACGATACCATCATCAGGGATGTTCATGTCCTTCCTGTGTCATTTACTGGATGACTGTCTGACTTGTTCTCGGTCGATGTAGGCTCCTCACTGAGGTGACCGTAAATAAATGCCTACCCACCTGTTTGCCGTGCGTGGAGGCCCACACCCCTGGGAAAAGCGGATCCTGGTGATTGAGGAGGCGCATGCCCTGCGATGTCTCTGGCCACCCCAAATTGGTGGCTTGGCTGACAGACATCAAGGATTAGGGTTGCGACCTACAGCCCCAACACATCACTTTGGCCACACCTGGAAAATGGACGGCCAAGGCGGATACAAGGTCTTGGTCATTCGGCCAGGGGCACATAAGTTGTTATGCCTCCCAAGGTTGCTGTAACTGGACCCAGTCAACCCTCATGCCAATGGTCCGGTACTCAGGGAATATGCCACCCTAACAGTATTTTGTCCGAGTAGTCTCGACGACCCGAATGGGAGTCCCAGTGTAGGGCGCCGTGTGGTGGGTAAGACCTGTGGGCAGCGAATATAATAATTATTTAAACTTATGGCAACTATAAAACAGAGGCTGGGGGCCTCTACAAATAACCCCACCCCTCCCCCTTCTTTATGTTTATTGACTTGTGTTGAGCCAGAAGATGGCGGGCTTGGTCCCACCCAACTGAGTGGGCCACCTGCCACTGAGCTGATGGAGACATGTACTGCTCCAACAAAGTGGCCGCATTCCCCCAGTAAGCCAACTGGATCAGAGAACGAACTTGAGGCGTCTATGGCATCGGCACCTGCCCTTAACAAGAGGCAATGACCTCTTAGCCTTAAGGTGCAGGGTTCCTGCCATGTTCCTGCAGGGTTCCAGCCGATGCACAGCATATTCCTGCATCTAAGAATATAGGTGCAGCCAAACCACTATCCACACCTTCTTCCTATCCTCCCCGGTTTATTCCCATCTCTGGGGAGGATGGAGCAGACTTGGGGAAGGCGTCGCCCTTCCTTATCGCCAAAGTAATCAAGGGCATTGCCGGCGACGTGACTTCGGTCAAAAAACTGCACAATGGCACCTTGTTGGTGGAGGCATCTGCCCCTCACCAGATAGAGGAACTACTGAAACTGCAGAAGCTCGGTGATATCCCCGTTTTGGTCGAACACCATCGCACCTTAAACACCAGTAGAGGTGTGGTGTGGTGCCCTAACCTACATGGGGAATCAAAAGAGCAGATAGCGGAGGAGCTCAGGGACCAGGGTGTGGTGGCTGTTTGCCGCACCTCGGTCCAAAGGGACGGAGAATCCTGCCCATCTGACACCTTGGTGCTGACCTTTGGTACACCCAGTCTGTGCAAGCATTGGCTGTCAGACGGACCCCAACCCCATTTCCAGGGTTTCTTCTGGCTCCACCACCGCCTCTGGCCCATGCATGGCCCCCCCCCAATAATGGCGGTGCCAGCTGCTTTGGAGGCCCCAGATGTCACTCCTGAAAGAGAGGCATCTCCCTTGAAGGCCTCCCTCCCTGTCTCCTCCCTTACCCGTCACACGCCCTCCAAGAAAGTCTGGGAAAAACTGAGGAAGATCCAAGGGAGGTATTTACCACCATGTGGCTCCGGTCTCCTTGTAGAAGGGAGACATTGCCTTCTGCCGTGTGAATTGGCTGAGAAAGTAGGAAGGACGTTTTCAGCCATCTCCAGCTCCCAGCACTACATGGCAACTTTTCTAAACAAGAAGCACCCTGAAGAACGCCATCCACTGAACTTCACTGGTGGTGTCGCCGAGGGGTATAACAATCCATTTACCCCTTGGGAGCTGCGGGCAGCTCTAGCAAGAGCCAGGGACACTGCCCCTGGACCAGATAGCATCCACTATCAAATGCTATGACACCTACCAGAGAAAGGCATTAGCTACCTCCTCGAAATACTCAATTACATATGGCAGCAGCATGAAGTCCCTGCAGGTTGGGGAGAGGCTACTCTAATCCCACTGCAAAAACCTGGGAAGGATAGTAGCCTTCCAACAAATTACACACCCATTTCATTGACGAGCTGTCTTTGCAAAACCATGGAACGCATGGTGAACTGGCGCCTAGTGTGGTATCTGAAATGGCACAACCTTTTCGCCAATGCCCAGTGTGGCTTCCGTGCTGGAAGGTCTCCAGTGAATCACTTAATCTCCCTGGAGACCGCAGTACGTGAGGCCTTTCTCCACAGACAGCACTTAGTGGCTGTCTTCTTTGATGTGGAGAAGGCATATGATACCACATGTGGCCATGGTATACTGGAGACCTTGCACCAGTGGGGGCTCAGGGGTAATCTGCCCCTCTTCCTCCATAGCTTTCTGTCCGAAACGGACCTTCAGAGTGCGTGTTTGTAACACCTACTCCTCGGACTTCCCGCAGGAGAATGGTGTCCCACAGGGGAGCGTCTTGAGTGTGACGCTCTTTGCTGTTGCAGTGAACGGCCTATCATCCTCTGTTCACCCCCCGGTAAAGTCGTCCCTGTTTGTGGACAACTTCTCTATTAGGTACTGGGCTGCCACGATGCACAGCATTGAGCGTCAGCTACAACTGGCAATAAATAGTGCCAACGAGTTTGCCACCTCTTGTCGCTGTAAGATCTCCCCTGACAAAACAACTGTCATGCACTTCTGTCGTAAGCAAGGGCTTCACCCTGAGCCTCAGCTTACCCTTGAAGGACGCCTCCTCCCTTTTGTAGAGGCAGCCCCGTTTCTTGGTCTCCGTTTTGACAGCAGTCTGACATGGGTCCCACACTTATAGGAGCTGAAGGCTAAGTGCCTTCTCTACCTGAGAATTCTGCGGGAGAATTCTGGGGCAGATCGAACGGTGATGCTTCGGCTCTATAGATCACTCGTTCGATCACGTCTGGATTATGGCTGTGGCGTGTATGACCTGGCCACTTTGTCAACTCTCCAGATGCTGGACAGTGTTCATCACCCTGGCATCCAGTTTTCTATTAGGGCGTTCCACAAAAGTCCAGTACTCAGCCGTTATGCTGAGGCTGGTGAACCACCACTGGCTGTGCGACAGCAGTGCCTGGCACCGGCATACATTTTGTGACTGAAAGGTCAGCTGCAGCACCCTACACACCTAGCCGTCTTTAGTAACACTATGAGACGGCCATTTGACCGCTGCCCGGGGGTTCCCCCTTCATTTGGTGTGTGGTGGATGAACGGTCTTACTGGCCTTGGTGTGACTCTGCCATGGGTGCATCCTGTACTGCTGGCCTCTGTGCCAACCTGGACAGTGCCAGAGCCAAGATTAGATTTATAGCTTGCAGCCTTACCCAAAACCAGTACCGATAGGTCAGTGTTCCAACAAGAGTTTGGACGCCTATCTTGGACCTATAGAGGCCATGTTTTTATTTACATGGATGGGTTGAAGGATGACTCCTCGGTGGGTTGGTCAGTCTTTACAACTGGTCATCTCATAGGGGGCCGCCTTCCATGCGTCGCCAGTGTCTTAACTGCAGAACTCACAGCTCTGCACAGGGCACTGGAACTCATCCAAGTATTTAATGACAGACACTTTGTTTTTGCGACTTACACCCTATGCTCCCTCCTGCTGTTGCACACCCTATATGGCAGACATGCCATCGTCCAGGGTGTGCACAGATTGCTGCTTATGATTCGTAAGCAGGGCAAGACAGTGTTGTTTATGTGGGTCCCAGGGCATGTTGGCATCATGGGCAATGAGAGGGCGGATGCCCATGCCCGTCAGGTGGCCTACTTGCCAGATGAACCCAACTCTGCTGTCCCCTCCTCCAATGCTCTCCCGATGGTGTGGTGTGCCATCCATGGCCAAAGGCGGTCCTAGTGGTTTGCAGAGACCACCAACAAACTCCACACCCTGAATGACACTCCAGAGCACTGGGTGTCCTCGTGCTGCCAGTCACGGAGGGAGGAGGTTGTGCTTGCTTGGCTACAGAATGGACACACCTTCCTCACCCACTCCTACATGCTACGGGGTGAGGACCAACCATGGTGTGACTTCTGTTAAGAGCCTCTCACAGTGGCACACATCTTTAGTCACTGTGAGAGATACCGAGAGCTTAGATGGTGACTGGGAGTCAGTGCAGAGCTTTCCACCTCACTTGGGGATAACCCTCAGGGGGTTGAGAGCTCGCTGGTATTCGTGAAAGAGGCTGGCCTCTTTCAAAAAGTTTGAATTATACACGTTTACTTTTCAGAAGCTTTGTTTTTATTCTTGTATTGTTTTGGCTTTTGCCATTTTATGTATGTGTCTGTTTTAGCTTTTGCTGCATTTATTGTATTGTCTGTTTTGGCTTTTGCCACTTTTATTATGTCTATTTTAGCTTTTGCTGCTTTTATTGTTATGTCTATTTTGGCTTTTGCCGCTTCTATTGTTATACCTGTTTCGGCTCTTGCCGCTTTTGTTGTTATGTCTATTTTGGCTTTTGTTGCTTTGATTGTTATTTCTATTTCGGTTTTTGCCTCTTTTATTGTTATGTCCGTTTTGGCTTTTTCCACCTTTATTGTTATGTCTTTTTTTTTATTTTGTCTGTATTTATTTTCCATATTTATTTGGCTATTGCCATTTTATTCCTTTTAGTCTTAGTGAGCTTTTGCTATTATTTATTGCCATCTTGGTGGGATGGCCACTTACACCCCCACCAGGATGTTTGTCTTTCTGGGCCCTAATGACCATTGTTGTCGATGGGCCCTAAAACTCAAACAATCAATCATCTCCTCTCCTGGGTTGGCACCAGGTTTGCAGTGGGAGGTCTTGTCAGACCCTTGTGGAAGTGATCACTTCCCCATCAAGATTAGCAGTGGAGATGGGGCATTACCCCAACACCCACCACATTGGTGTGTGCGTCAGGCGGACTGGGAGGAGTTCGCCCACCGTATCTACTTTTGCCCACTGTGTGATTTTGATGGGGTCAACGACCTAGTGAGTCACTTCACAGAGGTGGTGGTCGGGGCGGCATTGGCATCCATCCCCCAGAGCTCATGTATCCCACCACGAGCACGGGTGCCATGGTGGACGGAGGATTGTCATAGTGGGTTTTAGGCTCGCGGCAATGCCTTTGCAGCTTCCAATCTTTTTCTACGCAGGCCAATCATATCGACTATCTCCAAGCCCGGGCATATGCACGATGGGTGATCAAGGAGGCCAAACGCTCCTCATGTAGTCAATATGTCTCCTCACTTACCCGTCACACGCCCTCCAAGAAAGTCTGGGAAACGCTGAGGAAGATCCAAGGCACATATTTACCATCATGTGGCATGTACAAGGGAGACATAGCCTTCTGCCGTGTGAAGTGGCTGACGGAACTGGCAAGGACGTTTGCGGCCGTCTCCTGTTCCCAGCACTACACGGCAGCATTTATGCAGTCCAAACAAGCTGCAGAACGCCACCCACTTAATTTTGCTGGGGGTGTTGCTGAGGGGTATAACAACCCATTTACCCCTTGGGAGTGGTGGGCAGCTCTAGCAACAGCAGGGACACTGCCCCTGGTGCAGATAGCATCCACTATCAAATGCTATGACACCTACCAGAGCAAGGTGTTAGTTACCTCCTTGAGGTATTGAACTACATTTGGCAGGGGCTTGAAGTCCCTGCAGGTTGGCGAGAGGCTACTATAATCCCACTGCAAAACCCAGGGAAGGATAGTAGCCTTCCAGAAAATTACAGACCCATTTCATTGACTAGCTGTCTTTGCAAAACTATGGGACGCATGGTGAACAGGCGCCTGGTGCGCTTCCTAGAATGGCACAACTTTCTCACTAATCCCCAATGTCGCTTCCATGCTGGCAGGTCTCCAGTAGATCATTTGATTTCCCTGGAGATCGCAGTACGTGAGGTCTTTCTCCACAGGCAGCACTTAGTGGCTCTCTTATTTGATGTGGAGAAGGCATATGATACCACATGGCGCCATGGTATATTGGAGCCCTTGCACCAGTGGGGGCTCTGGGGAAATTTGCCTCTCTTCCTCCATAGCTTTCTGTCCAAAAGGACCTTCAGAGTGTGTGTGGGTAACACCTACTCCTCGGCCTCCCTGCAGGAGAATGGTGTCCCACAGGGGAGTGTCTTGAGTGACGCTCTTTGCTGTTGCAGTGAACGGCCTATCATCCTCCGTTCACCCCCCGGTAAAGTCGTTCCTATTTGTGGACGACTTCTCTATTAGGTACTGGGCTGCCACGATGCACAGCATTGAGCGTCAGCTACAACTGGCACTAAATCGTGCCAACGAGTTTGCCACCTCTTGTGGCTATAAGTTCTCCCCTGACAAAACAACTGTCTTGCACTTCTTTCATAAGCGAGGGCTTCACTCTGAGCCTCAGCTAACCCTTGAAGGCCGCCTCCTCCCAGTTGTAGAGGCAGCCCTGTTTCTTGGTCTCCGTTTTGACAGCCGTCTGACATGGGTCCCACACTTGAAGGAGCTGAAGGCTAAGTGCCTTCTCTCCCTGAATATTCTGCAGTGCCTACAGGGAACTGGTTTTGGGGCAGAACGAACTGTGATGCTTCAGCTCTACAGATCACTCGTTCGATCACGTCTGGATTATGGCTGTGGCATGTATGGCCTGGCCACTTTGTCAACTCTCTGGATGCTGGACAGTGTTCATCACGCTGGCATCCGGTTTTCTATTGGAGCGTTTTGCACAAGTCCAGTACTCAGCCTTTATGCTGAGGCTGATAAACCACCACTGGCTGTGTGGCAGCAGTACTTGGCAGCAGCATACATTTTGTGGCTGAAAGGTCAGCCGCAGCACCATACACACCCAGCGGTCTTTAGCAACACTATGAGACGGCCATTCGATCGCCGCCCAGGGGTTACCCTCCATTCGGTGTTTAGTGGATGGACGGTCTTACCAGCCTGGGTGTGACTCTGCCTAGGGTACAGACTATACTGCCGGCCTCTGTGCCACCCTGGACAGTGCCAGAGTCAAATTTAGATTTAATGCTTGCAGCCTTCCCCAAAACCAGTACCGATAGGTCAGTGTTCAAACAAGAGTTTGGACGCCTCTCTCTGACCTATCAGGGCCATGTTTTTATTTACATGGATGGGTCGAAGGATGGCTCTTTCGTTGGTTGGTCAGTCTTTACAACTGGTCATCTTATAGGGGGCCGCCTTCCAGGCGTCACCAGTGTCTTAACTGCAGAGCTCACAGCTCTGCACAGGGCACTGGAACTTATTCAATTACTAAATGACAGACACTTTGTTATTGCGACTGACTTCCTATCCTCCCTTCAGCTGTTGCACACCCTATATGGCAGACATGCCATCATCCAGGGTGTGTACAGGTTGTTGCTTGTGATTCGTAAGCAGGGCAAGACAGTGTTGTTTATGTGGGTCCTGGGGCATGTTGGCATTATGGGCAATGAGAGGGCGGATGCCCATGCCCGTCAGGTGGCCCACTTGCCAGATGAACCCAACACTACTGTCCCCTCCTCTGATGCTCTCCTGATGGTGTGGTGGGCCATTTAAACGGCGCGCCGTTTATTAGAGGTCGCTGTTTATATTTCAGTACCTTTAATAAGGCACCCCAATAGACAACCCAGCGAATATTCCTGTGGGTTACAGACATCTGGCTGGGATGTCCCCAGTGTGAGAATGTTAAGTGCACCTACAGACCAGACCCTGCCACAGGCTGAATAAGGGTATGATGATAATGATGATAAATTCAGTTTCTTTATTACACAATTTGCCGTTTATTTGAGGGAGCGGAAAATTGCGCTGGACACACCAGTTCTCGTCTGATGACTTAAGTTAAGCAGCGCAACCCCAGCTAGTACTGACATGGGTGGCGGCTTGGGAAAACTGGGAACTGCTAACACTGAAAAATCGTCACATTAGTGTGGTGTCTGTGCAGTCTCTGCATAAGAACTATGCTGTGGACGGGGCCCTAATGACCTTGTAGTTGAAGGGCCCCAAACACCAACAAAAAGATTTTTAAAAGGCGCTGCTGGTTAGAATAAATATGGTATTTAAAAAGGTACTTAAATAAAGGTACATATTTTTCATTTTCAATACAAATCAAAGCATATTATTTAAATTTTATATTGGGTAACCCATTGAAACAGTGCTGTGTTTGCGTGTTAATGTGTTTGCTGTCTTCAGAGAATTATACTGTATGTGCAGTACGTTCAAACAAGTTCAAGCAACGCCATTTTGAATTCTGCATTAATATTTTAATAATAGTGTAAATATTTTTCAAGACCACACCTAGGAGGATCATTGCCCTGGTCAAACACCAGAAGTATGAAGCCCTCTATAAATCAGTTAGAGACCAAGGAAGTGGACAGAAGTTTTTAAAATGCCAAGGTAAGGCCCTCTTTCCCCCGTCTCAGGTAAAGAAGAGGTTGTAAGAGCCTTCCACAACCTCTTCAATGTTGCAAGGGGAGAGGATGACATTGACATTCATCCTATATCTTCAGGGACAGTGGACAGCATAACAGAGGAGAAGGTAGTCAGGGGCCTTAGGATGATGAGAGGTCGAAAAACTGTATACCCAGACAGAATCCCCATTGAAGTGGGGCATAGTCTAGGGATGACAGGAATCTCGTGGCAAGGGAAACTTTTCAATAAAATAACTATGGGAGATAGGACCAAAATTGTGGTAACTATGGAAATATTAAGCTAATGAGTCATTCCATAAAGCTCTGGGAGATAGTAATAGAATGTTGTCTCCAGGATCGAACTAGTGTCCGTGGAAATCGGATCTCCTTGCCATCTTTATCAACGTGGAGAAGGCTTATGACAGTGCTGCACGACAGGTTGTTTGAGAGGTATTATGAAGAAGGTGGGTAGAAGAAGAGTTTATTCGAATAGGACACCTTGGTGAAATACTGAGGGCTTCCCAGTGAGTTTTGGGAAGCACCAAGGTTCAGCACTGGGTGCTTCCCAGTGAGTTTTGGAATGCACCAAGGTTCAGCATTAAGTCCATAACTTAGCAAGTAGCTCATCCATAACAAGAATGAAAAGCATTCTGGTTATGGATGAGCTGCTGACGGGAGTAGGAGAATGGGCCCCTCAGTCCATGGCATTCGCTGACAAATATTGCAAATCTTAGTGGCTGCAGAGAACAAGTAGAAAAGGGCCTAAACGATATTAGAGGAGCGATAGAAAAGGCTAGACGATTGAAAGGGCTAAAGATAAACATGAAGAAGAAAGAGTATTTAGCTTTCAGTTGAGAAGGACAGCAAAATAACGGTTTCCTACTTCCTATCGTCGAACTGGTGGAAAACGCACAAGAGGAAAAGTACTTAGGATCAACATCCCAAAGCAGTGGGGAGATAGACTCTGATGTGAACCCATAGAATCAATCAAGGTGGTTGAAGTGGAGTAAGGTAAGCGGAGCCTGTGGATTAGGAGAGTCCCAACCAAGTTGAAGGTGAAGTTTTACAGGGCAGTGGTTAGGCCCGTTATGCTATAGTCACTTCAACAGAATGCACGTAGCTGAGAGGCGAATGTTGAAGAGCTAATAGAATTAGGAATGAGTACATCAGAGGTAGCTTGGGGGTGATGGACATCGCCAAAAATGAGGGAGAATAGATTGAGGTGTATGGACACGTACAGAGAAGAGAGGAGGAGGAGCTTGTTAGGTCCATTTCAAGAATTCAGGTGGCCGGAAGCACCCGGGGCAAAAGGAGCCCAACCAGGCTTGGAAGCAGGTTGTCCATAAGGATGAGGCGGTGTATGGGGTGGACAGGGACCTGGTGGAAGATATAGCCAGAACCCGCAGACCCGACCCTGCCATAAGCGGGAGAAATGGTTGCTTTTAGCTTTTCGACGTAAGCAATATAATTACATTACGCACTGTAAATTTTTAGCAAAGGAAAAAAAATCGATGTGATCTATTAATTTCGTAATTAACACGTTAATATTTTTCTCAAACAGCCAAAATTCCGCCCCTAAATTTTGGCGCCCCAGGCAAATGCCTGGCTTGCCCCTCCCTAGAGCGGGCCCTGCTGTAATTGGGAAAATCCACCATTTGGCTCAATTTGGAGGAACTCCTATAATTGGTCCACCTCCAAAGTGTTTCAAATTTTCCCAGCCCCTTGCATGTCCCAATTAAGAGGTTTTACTGTACTTGTTGCATGCTTGCTTCATGCAATGGTTTGCTCATTGTAAATAGGAAGGGCGAGGCGGGCGAGACTGCTCCAGGCCTGCTGAAACAGTTGTGCGAGTATGCTGCGTGCAGCGTGCAGCATAAACCTAGCTTAAGCCTTACACTCAGGAGGCAGAGCACCACTCCCCACCAAACTACTAAAACTAATAGTTGCCTGCCATTTATAATGTTAACTATGGTCTCCTCTCACTTTTGCAAACTATTTGGTATTTTACCTACCCCATTTCTTCCTTTTCTCATGTTACCAAGGGTTGTTAATTTATTTCATTTCTATGTTGTTTCCTGCAGAAAACCAGCACTACTCCTTGTACTTTTTAAAATATCTTTAGTACCATATTTTTCGACGATTAATCTCGTCTTATAGATCAGATTCGACTTACCTGCCAGTGTGTCTTATGCTGCATGAGGTAGGGTGATTGCTGGCTGGGGGATTGCACTCATTAACCCTTAACTGGTGACGTGAACTTTAAGGACGTAGTTGGTGAGGTGTAGTCTAGCAGACTCCTAATTTCAAAAGTTCATAAAATGATTAAATATTATACTTTTTCCAGATATTATGTGCTACTATTGTTAGAAGGAGTATTAAAATTTATTATTTACAGGTTTTGTGAAATTTCAAGTCAAAATTAAATTTTTACAGTAATAATTTCAGAAGCACTAGAACATTCGTTTTAATTTGCAATGATGCATTTGAAGTAATATATCTTTGGTTATAAGCAAACTATGTGTAAAACAACGATGTATTTTCAAATTTTATACATTACAAAGCATAGTTTAAGAGAAATTCACAAACTTGCAACAAAAATAAAAAAACGTGCAAAGGGTTCATATTAGTCATCTCTAGACACACAGAATTTGCATACTTTGTTAGCACATTCCAAACAAATGGGTTTCTTGCACTTGGAGCATAGGTGTTTGGTTTTCCTATGCTTTCTAATAGGGCAAATATAACAATACTTTCTGGTGGTCAATACTTCTTCTTCTGGAGATGGTTCTCTAATGTCCAAAATTTTCTTAATTTTATTCTGAATTGCCACTGGAATTCTTGGGTTCCTGGCTCTCTGTTCCATATGTGGTTGGACTAATGATTTTGCTAAATTCTTCATGAATTCTAGACATGAAATATCTGGATTATTTTTATAGCATTTATACATAATATAGGCATTGACACTGCTCATATCAAATATTCTATATAGTACAGCCATGGGCCATCTTCTTGTTCATTGACCAGTGCAATAGATATTACACTTTTCATCCATTGAATCAACACCACCTTTAGTGCTGTTGTAATGATCAATTATTTCAGGCTTTTTGGTTTCTGGATCAACAAAATCTGAATGATGCATTGAAGAAATGCATAGCACTAGTTTCCTTCATTTTGGTATATAAGATAGTAATGTAATTTCCTTGGTAAATGCAAATGTGCATGTTCCAATTTCCTTGCCATGCAACTCCAAAAATTGGCTTGGTATTTCTTTTTTGGTTTTTCTTAATGTCCCCACATATGGGAGTTTTCTTTCTTTTAGTTCTTTAATTAGCTCAACAGAACTAAACCAGTTATCCCCTGTAATATTGATGTTGGTGTTGTAGATAGGTTTTACCAACCTCAGTACAGCTTGTGTTGGTTTGGATAACTTCTTTTCATTACTAGATAATCCAATGCCATCGGTATCTTTACCACAATAAATGTATCCATTGAGAGCATAACCACTCCGAGGGTGGTTATGGTGGTTATTTGGAAGCTTTACTTGGTATAAACATTTTGAATCTGCCGCGACCCCTGAATCCCACAAGGATTTCATCTACACATGCATAGATGCCAATTGAGAACACAGCTTGTGCATTTTTAAAAAAAGTTTCTAAAATATCACTTACTGCTGCAGCAGGATTTACCAGTCATCTTTCATTTCTATCATGTGGGTTGTCAAACCTAAGATATGAAAGCAAATTTTTAAATCGTTTTGCACTCATAATAAGGTGAAAGATGTCTCTTCCTGTGCCATCTGTGGCATAGAGTGAGTCCACATTTTCATGGTTAGACTTGAAGACTGCACTGTAAAATAGTAGTCCTATAAATGCTGTCATTTCTGTTATGACAGTATCTTGAATATCTGGATGGTCTTCATTTGCATATTTACTTCTCATACTGATTAATTTCACATTGGTCCAATTTACCAATAATGCAATCATCTGGGTATCAAATAACTGCTTCCATATGATTTCTGGGGTTGCAGAATCACTAGCTGCTGGCCCTCTTATAACAGGCAGGTGAACAATAATGTTATGCTTTGGTGTTCTAACATTCCTGGATGGTGGTTGTCTTGACCATTCTTTCCATAGAAATACTTGGGCTGTTTGGTAGGGTGTTGTTGTTCTTCCTCACTAACACTTTCATATATCTCACTATTTTGGGAACTGTCTGACTGTGAACTGTCTTCATGTTCACACACAAACTCATCATCAACATTATCAATGTCACTAATGTCTTAATCATTATCATCATATTTAAAATAAATGTCTTCATCATTGCCTTCAAAAGATGCACTAGAGCAGCAAGCCATACTGTTATTTTCAATACTCTATAATGTTTCCTAAAAATACTATTTCTGCCTTATATACAGCACTCTGTAAAATGTCATGTATTCAGTGACATAGTAGGGCAAAAGCTACCCTTATGATTGGGTCCTCAATCCCCTAAGTGATAAGAACACAGGCAGGCAAACCTAGGCAGCTGCCTAGGGTGGCACATTTCAAAGGGGTGGATAATTTCAGAGGTACTTCCTTGTCATGCAGTGTATGAGACATTTAAAATGTTGATAGTCCTGGGGTTTCCAAACTTCTGTGATTGGTGGGGCCTTTTCTAGATGTTAACTTTCCTTAGGTGAAAATAATGCATAGCAATGCATTAGCAATAGGACAAATCTAATGGGCATGAAGGACACTCTGACAGTTTAGAACTGCATTAAATTTAATGAGGGGGCAGTGATGGACCCATTTCCCTAGGGCCACTGAAACTCATGAGCCAGGCCTGGAAATGAAAGTTGTAATTGGACTATAGTCATCAGAGAAAGAGAAAATTTTTTTGGTATAATTGTCTCAAAATATGCTCCTTTACTCCTTATCAACAAAATCTTTTTATTTCTAAACTACTTAGTGAAAATTATTTTCAACCCTTCACCAGCTAGTTTGATAAACAATCAAAAGACAAGATACCAAAGTGTGATAACCTTCAACATTTAAAAATTTACTTTTTCAAAATTACAGCCTAAAATCCACAAAATCAATTCTTGATCAAAACCCACCAAATCCCATCCCACCATGCACACTACCATTCTCACATTTGACCCTACCTCATTTGAACCCATTTGAACGTCCCCACCACCAGGTCCCTTTATCTATCATGTTGGCCCTTCTGTGCATCCCCTTAGTCACAAAGCTTATTGAAATAAAGCCTAACCAGTCAACAGCTTGTCCATATTTAGGATAAAAACTTTTGGGGCTTGATGCACCTCAACTCAAACTTGTTATCCTCCAGCATTCTGTGAAGTAATTATTACCATCCTACTATACATGATAGTGGAACCATCATACAGTACATATCCTGCAGTATTCTAATATCATCTCCAATATCAATTGACAACTGAAATAGTTGTCAGAATTTTTGTAGAGAAAAATGCAAAAAAATCACCATGAGAAATTCACCATTTAATAACCAATGGGTTAAATAAGAGAACAATTTCCATATAGACTAAATGAAATCAAAACAGAAGTGATTTTTAAATTTTATTTCTATGAAGTTAATTACATAAATATGAAACAGTTACTGGAGAAAAGTTGCATAAAGGGCGAGGTGAAGTCTCGCAGACTAATGATGGAAAGTTACATAAATGGTGACGTGGCATCTCACAGACTCCAATTTCCCTGTAGCTCAGGGTCTATTGCAGATACAGGCTTAAAATTTTGTCTCCTAATGTATTTTATTATTATTTGAAGGTACTGAAAGGCCCAAGGATGGCTGAGGATAATTGAAAAATTTACAACAGCAAATTGATGGCAAGGAGTCTCACAGACTCCACGTCACCAGTTAAGGGTTAAAAAAACAAATAAATATTGTTCTGCAGGCGACTAAAAGGATGTTAATTTCCAAATGTAGGAGCTCGCTCCCTGGCGTCTCGGAGTGTTACAACGAATAGTTAACCGACGATTAACAAGTATAGGGGTTGTAACTTTGATCGGCAACTGGTTATGGAAAAATACCGTCCAATATATTACCTGTGTATCCATTCAGAGGGACAAGATGAGTACGCTACTGCCATAGAAGGGAAAGCGGTTGGGAGTTGTTTTAATTCAAGTGTCTAATGTCAGTATTTCATAACAAAAAAAACTATCCAACATTTCAGCCCTGTGTCCATTCAGAGACAAGAGAAGTACCCGATCCTGCCATAGGTGGGAAAAGGGTTTGGAGTTGTTATCTGGCTTTCAAACCCAATTTATTGCAAGAAAATGGTGTAGAAGTAAATTTGATACCTGTTGCTGGCATGTGTCGACTGGCCTGGCACATGGTACATCTTAAATATCCTCCCTTGATCCCCTGTTTGAAAGACACCTAGATTTTGAATGGAGAAACACTTTGGATGTGGATGTCCCCCTGCCTCAGTGGTTCCTGCCTCCGTGCTTGATTACAGAATCAGTGGTTCCAGGTTCGATACCGGAGCAGGGTGGGGTGGCTTATTTTGGGCAAGAGAGAGGCCCCAAGTGCGCCTTCCAACAGATTAAAAGTAAAACTGTGGTCCCGTGTTGTGTACGAAGTCGTTTTCGCATCAAAGCACAGTCTCTATTATGGAACGGGTAGTTGAAGCAAAGTTCCCAAGGGTAGGACCCCTGACCCTGGCATCGGTGAAGTGCCCCAACAAAAATAGATTCATGATAAATAAACATTGGGGTTGCAGCTTTTGTCGGCAGCCGGCTGCATAAAAATACCATCAAGTGTATAGCTAGTATGTCCATTCAGAGGGACAACGATGGGTACCCGACCATGCCATGAGCGTGAATTTCGACCAACTTTGAATTTGGAAGGCACCCAAGTCCGTACATATTTCTTACCTCTTTACCACTTTTTATAAAAGTATTCAGGTAGTAAGTATTTCATCTCATGTAAAAGGTCAGAATTTTATTTTGATGCTTTTGTGTATTTTAAATTATAATATTGAAATTTATTACAATCTTCTTTCTGACGCTGTAGGTGATATGCCAAATTGTCTCATACACCATATTACCATCACCAATTCGTAATAGACCCACCAATCCTCCTATTACCAGTGTCCATTAACAAATTTTATGGAAGTCCAGAAAGATCTCTCCTCTCATTCTCCTATTCTGTTAGGCTTCATGGAATTACAAGTAGAACAGTTGCAGTCATTAGGTTGCAAATACGTGAACGGTAACGTGTTTTCATTAGTGCACATCAACTGTATTGATCTAGTCGTAAATTGAGTTGGTGCACAACTGCAGTTAATCCCATGCACATTTTCTATAAAAGAAAAAGGGTGAATATTATTCATTTGATAGTTAATATATATGTCAAATAAATCATCATTTTGCACTGCAGCTGAAATGATTCTTAACCACTTTCATAACAGCATATTTTTTAATAAACAACAGTGTTAGTGCAGCAGCAGCATCATTATTTGAGACACTTTTACGCATATATCAGGGTCGGATATGCATGTGATCCACAGGAACCAGAAAGTTGTGAAGAACAATCAGATGACGTATGCAGCCGGCTGCAGACCAAATTCAATGACCGCTAGCTCTTTTCTTCTGTTGGGAACAACTTCATTGACGTCTCGTGGTTAGGTATTATGCCCGAAATCTTTTTTGATCCTCATAGAAAGGGTTCTTTTACATTGAGGTAACATCGCACACACCACGCGGTGGTATCAGTTTCAAAACGCGCTTAGGTTTCTCAACTATAGCAATTACAATAGGTATAAACACTCGCCACGTTAGGAATAAGGTACTCATGTGTGCCAACAATTTCTTGAATATGCAACTTTCTGTTTAGCATGCATTATTTCCAAATTTTGCTGAGATCTCTCCTGATTCTCACAGCATGGTATTTTTGTTTTGTTTCTTTTTTTGGCGTTCTGGGGCCCTTCAACTACAAGGTCATTACAGTCCCGTCCACAGTATAGTTCTAATGGGGAGACTGCACAGACATTACACTAAGGCCCTTCATCCACTGGCACAATGCAACGCAATGCAACTGCAACCCAATCCGTTTATGACAGTTGTGTGATGCCTAGTTCCATAACACCACAGTTAAGCATTAATCACATTGATGCTGTCGACATCTTGAGGACGTTTTGTGCAAGCGTTTCAGAAAGGAGCGTCAGTGCAATTCCTTATATGTAGCACTTTTTTGGAGTCACATCACGCACAGCATCACACACAACCTAACTGAAGCAGACAGCTCAACCTCCAGCCAATCAGAATGCAGCGTGACTTGAAGTGTGAAATGTTTGTAATGCACACAGGCGCCAGGATATTAAAGGCGCCAAAGATGTCCCCCATGTGTGCCCAGGGTAGAATAGGCACACTGCATACCTGCATGTCGTAAGAGGCGACTAAAAGGGGTGACTTTTTCTTGCCCCAGATAGGACAACACCACTGTCGTCTTTGTCTATGACGTGTTCTGGACAGGACGATACTACCATCGTGGTCGTTCATGTGTTTGGTCCGACTTGTTCTCAGTTGATGTAGGCTCCTCTCTGAGGTGACCATAAATAAACACCTACCCACGTGTTTGCCGTGCATGGAGACCTGCACTCCTGGGAAAAGCGGATCCTGGTGATTGAGGAGGTGCATGTCCTGCGATGTCTCTGAGCCACCTCACACTTGTGGTCTGGCTGCCAGACATCGGGGATTAGGGCTGCGGCCCACAGCCCCAACACGTCACTTTGCCCACAGCTTCCAGGGAAAGTGGGAGGCCAAGGCGGATACCTGGTCTTGGTCAATCGGCCAGGGGTGCATAAGTGGTTATGCCCCCTAGGGTTACTGTGAGTGGACCAGCAGTCAACCCCGATGCCTTTGGTTTGGTACTCAAGGATTATGCCACCCTTATGGTATCCTGTCCGAGCACCCTTCGTGACCCGAATGGGCGTCTCCTTGTTGGGCTCTGTGGTGGGTGAGGCCTGCAGGCAGCGAACTTCATAATTTAATCAAATTATGGCAACTTTAAAAAAGAGGCTGGGGGCCTCATCAAATAACCCCACCCCTTTGTCTTCTTCTTTTCTTTCTGTGACTTGTTCCTGTGTTGAGCCTGAAGACAATGGCCTCGGTTCCACCCAACTTAGTGGGCTGACTGCCGCTAAGCCTGTGGAGACAAGTAGTGCTCCAAACAAGAGGCCACGTTCCCCCAGTAAGCCGTCTGAACCCCGGAACGATTCTGTGCCTCCTACTGCATCAGAACCTGCCCTTAACAAGAGGCAACGACATCTCAGTCTTAAGGTGCAGGGCTCCACCGCCGATGCAAAGCATGTCCCTGCATCTAAGGAGGCCTTAGGTGCAGTTAAATCCCCTTCCACCCCTTCTTCCTATCCTATCCGGTTTCTTTCAATATCTGGGGAGAATGGTGCAGCTTTGGGGAAGGCGTCGCCCTTCCTTATTGCCAAAGCCATTAAGGGCGTTGCTGGTGACGTGACTTCGATCAAGAAGCTTCGCAATGGCACCTTGTTGGTGGAGGCATCTGCCCCTCACCAGATTGAGGCATTGCTTAAAATGCAGAAACTCGGTGATTTCCCCATTGTGGTCGAACACCATCACACCCTTAACACCAGTAGAGGTGTGGTGCAGTGCCCCGACCTACTTGGGGAGTCAGAGGAGAACATAGTGGAGGAGCTCAAGGACCAGGGTGTGGTGGCTGTCTGCCACACCTTGGTTAGAAGGGATGGAAAATCCCACCGCTCTGACACCTTGGTGCTAACCTTTGGTAGGCCCAAGTTGCCAGAATACATCAGGGCCAGCTAACTCCGCTTGCCAGTACGACCTTTCATTCCGAGCCCCCTTCGCTGCTTCAATTACCAAAGGTATGGTCATGGCCAGAATTCCTATTCTGCCAGGGCCATGTGTGGCACTTGTGGGCAGGGAGACCATTCCCCTGAGCCTTGTAAGGCTGCACCTTATTGCACCAACTGTAAGGGAAACCACCCCGCTTCTTCTCGAGATTGCCCCACCTTGTTGCAGGAACGTGCCATCCAGGAATTGTGTGTCAAGAAGGGTATCAGTTTTCAAGATGTGCAGTGGCTGCTAGGCTTGCCAGGGACGCCAAGTCATGGTTTGTCCTATGCAGGTTGCTGCAAAGGTGGCTGCTGTGTCATCTGTCTGTACCCAGACGGACATACTTCCACAACTCCCCCCACTCATCTGTTTATTGCCCACTCAGGCCTGCAGGGTCCATGGCATACCGGTCTGTGCTAGCATTGGCTGCCAGACAGATCCCAATCCCATGCCAGAGGTTTCTTCTGGTTCCATCACTGCCTCTGGCCCAGCCTCCTTGGAGGCCACAGATGCCTCTCATCAAACAGAGGCATCTGCTTTGAGCAGCCCCCTTCCTGGCTCAGCCCAGCTGGCCCCCTCCATAGCGGTGGTGATGGGTGAGAGAGGAGGGAAGAAACCAGGGACACCCCCTGCCCCCACAGGGGGCACGTGTCTTTGGCTGGCCTCTTTCACAAAATCTAATACTAATGCTTTTGCCTTTTCCTTTTGTATGTTTTGGCTTTTGCCTCTTTATGTCTGTATCCGTTTGGCTTTTGCTTTTTATCTCTGTGTTTGTTAGGCACTTGCCTGTTTTATCTTTGTCTGTTTTTTTGGCTTTTGCCTTCTGTGTATTTTTGTCTGTTTAGGCTTTTGCCTATTTTTTGTGTTTGTTGTTGGCCTTGCCCTTCCTTATTGTCTGTTATTTATTTGGCTATTGCCTTTTTGTTTTGTTAATTTTATTGGGCTTTTGCACTTATTTATTTTCACGATGGTGGGATGGCCACTTACACCCCCCACCATGGTGATTGTCTTTCTGGGCCCATTGATGTTGATGGGCCCTAAAACACGAACAAACGAACGCCAAAGATGTCTGGATAGAAGAAATTATTTTCATTAGCTCTAGACGTCTATTAGAAACTCTGCAAGTTTTCCACTTCATTCTACATTCTGTGCTGTTAGAGATGTGTAGTACAGCATACTGTCCAGTGAAACTTCCCTAAGTGAAACAACCCCTGTGGATATACAAAAGTTGACCTATCAGAGGGTGGACCGACTAGGGTGGTTAGCCAAAATACAGTACATGTACCAGGGAATTTTACATTCTTTAAAAGAGTGGACCTTTGTGAGGGGTGGATCAATTACAGAGGTGAACTGATATAGAGCAAGGTTTCACTGTTTGTCACTAGTGAAAAGTGTATCAAATGCAATTTATTGATGGGCATTAAATGTTTGATTAAGAACAGACTTATTAAGGGTCAAAGGAGACCAGAAATGCATACCACAACTACAGTGCAGCTTCTCTAATCGGTCCACCCCTTGGGACATGCAAAAGTGGAAATGCCAGAGGGGTGGAACAATTAAGGGGTTAACTAAAATACAGTACATGTACCACGGAATTTTCTGTTGTTCAAAAAGTGGTCCTTTGTGGGAGGTGGACCGATTACAGCAGTAGACCAATAGAGAGGTTTTACTGTAGTTGGTTTCCCTAATGGGACAAGGGGCAAAAGTTAAGTAATATGAAGGAACACTGTAAAAGGTGTAATTCCCAAATATTTCTTTCCAAATTTCATAAATTACTGTTATTATTGTTGGGGAGGGGGGTCTTGACGTCAACTCAACAGGAGAATCAAAAAATGAGGTTGCATTGGGGAGGGGGATAGGACGGAGAAAGGCTTTTAAAACACCACCAACATTCTAATCCAAACCCATGGATAACAAATCCATAGGTTTACTAAAATAAAATTTTGTTCCTAAGAAAAGGTACTATAATAAATTTGCAGTACATGAATTAAGTTGATAGAGAAGTTTTGGGCAGCAAAGAAAGATGTCCATGCTATCTTTATTGACTTGGAGAAGGATTATGACAACGTTCCACAACAGATTGCTCAGAAGGGACAGATTACCCTGGCTTCCAGTTCCATAGCCAGGGTAAGGATACCTTGGGGTAATCCTCGGGGCTTACCAGTGAAAGTTGGGGTGCACCAAGTTTTAGCACTTAGTCCATACCATTCCACCTTGGTTATGGATGAGCTGCTGACAGGGATGGGAGAGTGGTCCCCTTAGTGAAGTAAGTAAGAGCCACATCAATAGTGAGTAAGAGCCACTGACGGGGTGAGCTGCTCATGGGGATGGGAGAGTGGGCCCCTTAGTGAAGTAAGAGCCACATCAAAAGTGAGTAAGAGCCACGTCAATAGAATGCATGTAGGTGAGATGCAAATGCTAAAGTACATGAGTGGTGTGTTGAGACCTGATAGAATCGGGGATGCGTTCATTAGAGGTAGCCTGGGGGTGGTGGACATCGCCAAAATATGAGAGAAAATAGGTTGAGGTGGTATGGACACATAATGAGAAAAGGAGCTCATTGTGTCCATTATAGGAATGCAGGTGGTCAGAAGCACCCAGGGCAGGGTGAGGCAGACTAAAGCAGACATGGGAGGAGGTTGTCCATCAGAATATGGCAGCATGTGGGGTGGATAGAGACCTGGTGGGAGATAGATGGAAGTGAATGGCTAGAACCTGCAGGCTCATCCCTGCCACAGGCGGGATAAGGGTATGATTATGATGGTGCAGTACGTGAATTAAGTAAGTACAGTTCATCAAATTATTAGCATTACTTTTGTTCTATATAGCAATTTTGTATTAGGTGAGAGGCTGGGATAGGGGCGCCAAATAAAGTTTTGCACACAGGCGCCAGACACTACAGGAACGCCACTGACTTGTGGGACGCTATTTCAGTTCACCACCTGTCAACTCAAATACCGTCACGCATAGCTACTCTGCAGAGCCCAAAGTAGCATTGTGAAGTCACCACTTTTTGTGCTGTGTCGTCTGATTCAACGCTAATAGCGTTAGCACTTGGGTATAAAGAACCAGGCATGAGAATTGCATTGCACATACCTTCGTCCACCAGCGCAACTCTCTTGCAATTTTTTTTGTCAGTCTCATCCACAATGGCAAACCATGCATTTTGCTAGTTTTGTGCATAACACCTGATCACGATTGCACATGATAATATATTTAAAATATCGAACATAAAGATTATTTAAAATGATTATAAAAAAAGATTATCGAATGCATTGAAAATAAGTTCTTTGCAGTTTGACAAGTGTGTTGACAATGGAAGTCTTTGTATGTCTTTGTACGTCTTTGGAAGTCTTTGTATGTCTTTGTACGTCTTTGGAAGTCTTTGTATGGAAGTCTTTGTACGTTCTTTCCTGCAGAACAAGAGTTGACAATGAACACTTTGTTTAAAGTTGCACAAGCGTTGGCCATGCAACTGACATGCCAGTCGCTTTGGAGTTGGTCGTTTACCAGTTGATATCAAGTTGCGCTGCAGCCGTCTAGGTGGACGAAAAACTGCACAATAGCAAGTCCCATCCAACGCTAAAGCGATATTTTATCGAGTCGAATTGCAATCACGTTGTGCTGGTGGACGAAGGGCCTTCGTCCAATGCCGCAATGCAACTGCAACTCGACTGAAAAATAATCGAATTTTAGTTTCTTTTTAGTTGCTGGCTAGTCTGGCTCATGTTAACGATATGGACTTCTCCCACCAATGAAACTGCAACACAATGTAACGACAGTTGGTTGGAAACGAGTTGCATTGCAACCGAGCATGTCAGCTTCATTGCAACTGTCAAGCTGTTCGCCCCATTCGCACAATGCTCTCTATATCTAAACTACTTGGCATCATAAGAGCAACTCTTGCCAAAGAGTTGCATCTGTGGACAAAAGTGACATTGCAACTAACTTTAGTTGCATTGCATTTCAGTTGAGTTGCAGCTGGGTTGCAGTTGCGTTGCGTCGGTGGACGAAGGGCCTTAGAGTTCGAGAAAGGTGCAACCATCTTTCACAAAAACCAACGATTAACTGACTTCTAATTGTTTAAATTTTCCATCTCCTAATAAACGAATGCATGTGCACACAGAGGACTCAACTGCATCACGAAAAAGAACCAACTCCCCATGATGCGAGTGAATTCCATTCCTGAAATAAGCCTTTGGTTGTCATGGCAACACCAGATACCAAATAGCAAGTCATATAGCAGCAAAGAAAGATCTCCATGCCGTCTTTATCGACTTGGAGTTTGGTAGGTGTTGCAAGACAGAGGGGGTAGAAGAAGAGTTTATTCGAATAGTTTGAGATATGTATGACGGTTCCATAGCCAGGGAAAGGACACCTTGGGGTAATACCAGAGGCCTCCTAGTGAAGGTTGGGATGCACCAAGGTGCAGCACTAAGTCCATACTGGTTGTGGACGAGCTGCTGATGGAAGTATGCATTTGCCAATGATATCAGAAAACTTAGTGACTGCAGAGATTAGATGAATGGCAGAAAAGAGAGGGCTAAGGATAAAAATGAAGAAGACAGATAACTCAGCTTTCCATTGGGAAAAAAACAGGAAAATAATGGTGACGTACATGCTAGGACGAAATGGTGAAAACGGTGCAAGCGGTAAAGTACTTAGGATCAGTGTTCCAAAGCAAAGCGGAGATAGACTCTGATGTGACCTATAGAATCAATGGGGGATGGTTGAAGTGGAGTTAGGCAAGAAGAGTCCTGTGTGATAGGAGGGTCTCAATAAAGTTGAAAGGGAAGGGGTGGTGGATATTGGAAAGTTGGGGGTTGGGGGATATTGAGGTGGTGGTGGTGGATATTGGAAAGTTGGGGGTGGTGGATATTGAGGTAAAATGAGGAAACGTTGGTTGTAGTATGGACACGTAATAAGAAGATGAGAGGAGGAGCTTGTTAGGTCCATTTCTGGAATGTATGTGGTGTAAAGCACTTGGGGCAGGGGGACTACTTAGTGGGAGTGAAGGGCTAGAACCCGCACACCCCACACTGCCACAGGGTGGATAAGGGTTTGATGATGATGATCTTCTTACCTTCAGGAATGCAAATGCAATGTACACCGATTGCATATTAAATTTTAAATTTATTATGGGAGGCCTGTTCCTCGAAACTTGTGTAAAAATCATGCAAAGTTGGTATATACCGATTGTTATCCGTCAAATTGGCTATGGTTTTAACGTTCAGAGTAGGGAGTTTTCTTGCAGCATGGATGCACACACGGACGTACACTTACTATGTGATCGACGTACAATTAGTAAGGAAAAAAGTATTTTCTGACAACGTTTACTGAAACTTATAACACATCGGTAGAAAGGTAGGTAGAAATCCTATTATATCATACAGTTTCATAGTGTTCCGTTGCTATTACTTGAGTGATCCGTTATAGAACAACGTTTGTTACACAACATAAAAACACAGTAGTACGTATGGTTCTGTGAAAAACCCAGCTTGAGTGCTCTGTAACCAGGGCTGAGTTTCTAAATTACCCGAGTCAAACTCGAGTTACTCCGGAGTGACTCCAAAGCGTTTCTAAATGGCTTACTCCGAAAGCCCCGCGTTCCTCAATGCGTTTTTTCACGTTTTAGAGTCACACTAGAGTCACTCCGGAGTGACTCTTTTTGACTCCTATCAAAAAGGAGGAGTAAACGGAGTGAAAGCAGTCGACAGTTAACGAACGCAATCTAAGCAGACGAACAATTAGGCATATAGAGTAGGGTTGCCATAATTGTCGGACCAAAAACGTTCCTTAAAAGTATTTTTTCAACAAAATAAGAGTTTTATTACAACTTTATGATAAAAAAAAAAAATAGCATAGATAAATGGTGGTCGAACAGTCAGTTTCACTGGCAAAATGCGATGTTTTCGTGGACGCGTCAGTACCAAATCTTGGCATGTATATGCGCAGTACTGAATGCAATGATATTATCGGAAAATAATTGTCCTGCATGCAAAAATTTTAAATCGACCTGGACAAATGACTGTCTGACATGGACACAGACCTACGGGACAGCGGGACATATACAGTAACCCATATATATATACATATATCTCCCGCTATTAGGGTTGTATATATATATATAATGTCAGTGTGAATGAATTAAACAGTGTTCTGGGTGGACAAATGAAGATCTGGGGGCATAACGAGAAAATTATCGTCTGCCATCTTTGTAAATTTTGCTCTTGTATCGTCCCTAAATGCATGACACCGGAGTTACTCCTGTGACGTCAGCAGTGACCCGAGTAACTCCAGAGTTACTCTAACTGGAGTAATTTAGAAACTCAGCCCAGACATATTATCTTTAACGTCCCACCCTCTATTGGTAGGAACATGAAACTGGTTCCCTTTGAAGTTGTTTTAGTTACTTTGAATGAGTTCGCCATTTTATCATAACGTTCGTTTAAACCTATGTGGAACGTATGATTACTTCAGCATATGCTCAAACACACGTTTCTAATTTTACTTTGGAATATTTCACATGCGCAGTATGATATTCGTCTGCTTTGCATAACTTGCGTTGTTCAAAAACGGATCACTCAAGATGTCTATTATCTTGGATTTATGCTGTCCAAGTGTTTTGGAGGCCTGTAAAGATCTTCGTCATGCCAACAGATATGCTTTGATCCTAAGGCTATGAACCATTTATCACTAATATGTAACACTTACCTTGAGAAGAATAAGAATTGCACCTTCCAACGCAAATCTTTAAGTTTGGTATTGGTGAATTGTTTGAACATGTAGTGTCATTAACTTCTGCTTGAAACATATTTATGGTTTCATTTAGTTTGACATTGGTAAGGTAGCATTCTAGAAAAGAATAAACGATACAAATTAAGCAAAATGGAGAAAAGTTTAACACTTTGCATATTTTCTCTGCTATTACCACCAAATGTGTCTGTTGTGACAGTAGTAATTGTAGTTTCGGTTGTTAGGGTGATAAGTGGTATCACCGTCTTTGTAGTTTCCGTCATCGGAGCTGTGACCATTGTCATCGTTGACTGTGATTGTGTAGGCTTTGATACCGGTGCAGGTGGTTTTGGCGCTACAGTGATACCTACAGATTAACTTTTCAAAATTGCACTCATGGTTCAGTAGTGGTTGTAAATATGTGCATGTGGTACTACTCAGTACCATAGCAGCGCATTGGCACTGGGACAAATGCCAAGGGCGTGAGGAGCAAGGAGTGCAGGGTACTTCAGAGCCTCAAAAGCCCCTTAACGACACAAGGTAGGCCAGTTACCCATATCACTATTATAACTAGCGTGCAGTGTAGTGTTGACTTTAGGGTACAATCCTAGATATTTGCCAAGGATCCTAAAAGGATTGCTATGTCTCTGGTACTACCCTACAGCATTTGAATGCCTTCAAACATTGCCCACTCCTGAGTTCCCATGCCTTCTAATGTTCATCTAACGCAAATCTTTAACCTACTGCATCATTGGCAATCATTGTTAGATAAAAAGAAATAAAATATCTAGTATGCGCAGAGCCGAACTAAGACGTCTGTGCTCAACACCCAGCCACCCAAGGAGGTTCATGTCTTATAACATTCAAAAATAAATAATATTCCTTAGCTTTGAAAAATTTCTGTAATTTATAGGCCCTACAATCACTTTGCTTTATAATAATCATAACATGCATTGAATTCTTGTGAAAATTTCACACATGCACCACCCCATGTTTTTTATCGGCCAGGTCTGTGTTTATCTTAAAATAGTTTTATGGCACTATTTACATAGTGTATTACGTGTGCCCAAAATTTTTACCAGTTCTTTTTTTATATTATGGCCCCAACTATGTAAAGGCCCCCATTTTCCACAGTGGTCGCTAGCGCCAGCACCTTTATGGGGCCCGCCATCTTCTTTCTGAAATAACAATTTTTTTTTCTCAAATATTTGAGTATATTTTACAATCTAAATATTGAACAAAATCAGTGTTGGCTCTTGGACCACAGCCCCGAATGACAATCTAAGCGCGGGCCATGAAGTAAATGGTCACTAAGTGCTCCATCACTGATTATATCAGCCATTATTATTCCTACTTACTTTCCCCCTGTTGCTGAATACGGTATCAATTTGTTTCAGAAGAACCGGGAACACAGGGGTGATCTGTTGGACTGCATCTTTACTCAATTGACTGCTAACCTAACGCTGCAAATCATTAACACTATTCAACTTCAGTCTGTTCTATGCGGAGGAGCAACGGCTACCAGTAATATCAGGGGATGAACTCCTACACCCGGGGTTTTTCCAATTCTTGTTTGTTGGTGTTTTAGGGCCCTTCAACTACAAGGTCATTAAAGCCCCGTCTACAGCATAGTTCTTTTGCAGAGACTGCATAGACGCTACGCTAATGCGACGATTTTTGGTATTAGCAGTATCCAGTTGTCCCAAGTGGCCACCCATGTCAGTATTAGCTGGGGTTGCGTTGCTTAACTTCAGTGATTGGACAAGAACAGGTCAATTCGCCGCTCCCGGATTTTTCCAATTCAAGCATTTACCGTATTTATTCTAATTAACAGCGCCCTCTAATAAACGGCGCACTGTTTATTAAAGGTGCTGAATTCTTCATCATCATCATACCCTTATCCCGCCTGTGCCAGGGTCTGGTCTGTGGGTCCACTGAACATGCTCTCACTGGGGGCACCCCAGCCAGGCGTCAGGAACCTACAGGAATATTGGTTTGGTTGTCTATGGGGGTGCCTTATTAAAGGTAATTAAATATAAACTGCAACTCCAAAGCAACTCCTAACCCCTTTTCCCGCCTATGGTAGGGTCGGGTACCCATCTTGTCCCCCTGAATGGACATAGGGCGATATATTGGTCATAGTTTTTCTACAGCCGGTTGCCGGCCAAAGCTGCACCTCTACGCTTATTTATCGTCGGTCTAGTGGTCGTTGGGGAAATGCGCCCGACGCCAGGGGCGATCTCCTACACCTGGAAATTTTGCCTCATCTACCCGTTGCATAGTAGAGAGGGTTCTTTTACATGCAAGTGCCATCGTACACCCACACGGGACCTCGGTTTTACTTCTGATTCGAAAGAAGGCACACTCGCGGCCTCTCTCTCGCCCGAAAAAAAGCCGACCCACCTCGGGCCAGTATAAAACCTAAACTACTGGCGCAGTTGCCGAGCGTGCTAACCACTAGGCCACCGCGGCGGGTTTATAATTAAATATAAACGGCTCCCCCTAATAAACATCGCCCTCCAATAAACGGCGCAACAAAAACAGCCTTTGAAAAAATAAACGGCCGTTTATTAGAATAAATACGGTATTATATTCTACCAGCTGTGGAAAAATAATGTCCAATATAGCGCCTTTGTGTCGATTCTGAGGGACAAGATGGGTACCCGACACTGCCATAGGGGTGAAAAGGGTTCTTTTGCTTACACGTTAATTTTACCGCATAGGCTATGAACAGGGTTCTTTTGTGTCAAGCGCTGACAGGATCCGAAACGACCATGTTAGAGGTAGTCTGGGGGTGGGGGACATCGCGGAGAAGATGAGGGAGAACAGATTGAGGTGGTATGGCATGTGATGCGAAGGAGGAGGAACTGGTTAGGTCCATCATGGGAATGCAGGTGGTTGGGAGCGTCAGGGGGAGGGGAAGACCGAAGAGGACAACGGTGGTACAAAGGGACATGGGTGTGTGTGTGGGGTGGATGGGGCCCTGGTTGGGGATCGACGGGGGTGGAGGATTGGAACTTGCAGACCCGACCCAGTCTCGAGCTGGAGAAGGGTGTGATTATGATGATGAACATGGTTCTTTTATGTGCAGAGAAAGGTGTGCACACCACACGAGGCCAGGACTGTCTGTCTTCCAATTCAAAGGAAAGTGTGTGCACTTGTAATTCTACCCGCCTCAAATGAACTGTGGTTCCTAAATGACTGAAGTCGAATGTGGGACCTTTCTTTCATAGGAAAGAAGTAAACCGCCTTGACCAGGCTCAAACGTGCATCTATGGATGCACAAGTCGAAAAGGTTGGGATCCGGAACGTTCGCCCCTGACGTTTTGCCCCCGATATTTCGCCCCCGAGTACCTTTCGCCCCCACACATTTCGCCCCTCGGACGTTTCGCCCCCGAACATTTCGCCCCTGGGAGGGCAAATGGCCGTGTTTTTTTTTTGTTAATTTTTGTTATTCTGTTTTTGGTAAGGTAAAATGCCAGCGTAAATATCGCAAATAGTGTAAATTAGAGTAAATTAGAGTAAATATCGTCGTTGCCAGTTAGGTTAGGCATGGCCGGTTTTTTTTTGGTTATTCTGTTCTTACGTGGAAAACAGCATTGTTCGTTTGGACCTTCTTCCTGAGTGTTTAAAAGAATAGGTAAGGTAAAAATTCAGCAATTTCGGCAAGTATTCTACGCATTGTGGAGGACATCAACGATAGAAATTTAATAGACTTTCTGAATGCATAGCCTACAATTTCGAATTTTAGGTTATGTTTGTATTTTTTTATGTGACTGTCTTGCTTAATGTTTGTGTTTTTTTTTTTTTATTTTTATTAAACTGTGGCACTTTCCGAATAATGCATTACTCCTACAACCACGTTTGCTCTGCATGACACCTGTACTTCGTGGTGCAGCAGTATATAAGGGGCAGGCAATGTTTTCATGCTGAATCATTGATAAATTGGTTTGGGGACAGCCTCAAATTTCTAAATATCCGTTAATTCATTTTACCACCGAATTAAAAGAAATGATATTAATTAAAAAAAACCACTAGGGCCCTACAAATCGACGCGTTTTAGGCTATATGTTTACCGACTCCGTTTGATTTTCGGACATAAGGTAGCGACACGCGCATGCGCCAAATTTTACGTTGGTCGTTGCATCGACGCTGCCGCTAATTTTTTAAATACAGTTTAGCAGACGAACATCACTTAAAACACTTTAACGACGTAAATTTTACGTTTCAAGTTTTACGTTTACGTCGTTTGCCCTAACTATCTATTATTACAGTAAACCGCGCAACACAAAACCGGCCATTTACCCTCCCAGGGGCGAAATGTTTGGGGGCGAAATGTGTGGGGGCGAAATGTCGGGGGCGAAACTTCCGTAAACCGAAAAGGTTACCTCTAAACTAGGGTGACCATTTTTCCGCGGGCGAAGCAAGGACATTGACCCCTCCCCTCATCAACGAAGAAAAAAATTTTTTCTCTTTTCAAAATCTTGTCAAGTTGCGTTCAGGCGGCTATGGTGCGGCTAAGTTGCGTTAAACCAGCACCTCCTATATATGAAGGCCTACACATTGCGTAGTGACGTCAGCGTAGGTAGTCCTTTAGTCTTACCATTGCTTCGCAAGAAAATCATTAGTATAGAGATTATGCCAGTGGTGGGGAATTTTTTTTCGAAGACGGATCACAATAAAACGAAAAACACAAACGAAAAGTTGTTCGCGGGTCAGGTGCAAGCACTATTTAATTTTATAAACAAAAATAAATTATTATTAATAATGAATAAAGTTCATTAAAGGAGGCCTACCAAATAGAGATCATCATCATTATCATTATACCCTTATGTCGCCTGTCACAGGGTCGGATCTGCAGATTCTAGCCTTCCACTCCTGCCTACATCCCACTAGGTCCCAGTCCACCCCACACACTACCATATCCCTACGGACGACCTGCTAACAAAGTTTGCTTCGGTAAAGTAGGAAATAGAAAACAAAATAATATTGAAAACAAAACATTCATTTTATATAATACATCAGTGTGAAATTTGCTGTTGTTTAGAAGATGGAAAACTAGATATAATTCATGCTCAAGTCACATAAAATTTCACGGTGAGTCACAGGTTCGCCACCACTAGACTATAATAATGCTTTTTTTCATACCAGTGTTTAATTTGAGTGGATCTACACTATCTCATGGGAGCGGCAAATTGTGTTGGGTACACCAGTTCTCGTCTGATCACTGAAGTAAAGCAACGCAACCTCAGTTAGTATCAGCATGGTAGCCGCTTGGGAAAACTGGGTACTACTAGTATCCAAAATCGTTGCATGAGTGTAGTGTCTGTACAGTCTCTGCATCAGAACTATACAGTGGACGGGGCTCTAATAACCTTGTAGTTGAAGGGCCCTTAAACACCAACCAACAACAACAAGCCCATCTATCTCCTGCCAGGTCCCCGTCCACTCCACACACTGTCATGTTCTTATGGACAACCTGTTAAAAATAAAATTCAAATACATAAATACATACCCTGGAGTTTTCTGTTAAATTAGTTAAAAGAATCTCTGTTAATTACTTTTATCCATTTCTTGTTTAGGTCTGAATCAGATTGATAGTTAAGAACACTTACTGTGGGTCCATTTTTTTAATTATTCCTACATTATAATTACCTTGACGCTAAACACAAAATCCAAATCCAATGCCAAACAAACTAATCCAAATATGATGCTGAACACAAAATCTAATCCTTGACCACTTATTAATTGCATCATAATCATATTTGGTTAATTATAAAATCAACTTTGATTATTTTAATTGCACTAAAACACGTGGGGTACAATCAATGAGGCACATTTCATGTTGGAATGATCTACGGTGACTATGTTGCAGTGGACTAATTAGAGTGACGTTATACGATTGCTACCTTCATATATAGGAGGTACTGGTTGAACACACTAGTTCTCATGTGATCACTGAAGTTAAGCAATGCAAACCCACGTTAGTACTAACATGGGTGGTTGGTAGTGAATGTTGGGTGCTGAAAATTTTCCCTCTCCTACATCCCCTACACCTACCTCCTCCTCACCCACGAGCAGCCTTCTAAGGGTTCAGCTGGTTATGGCTGCTTGGTTTACTCCCCAACCAATTGACTGACATAGTTACTGTACTTATAAATATTACAGTTAAAAAATATTGAAAGTAGGAATAATTCGCAAGTGGTAACAATTCGCAACTTCCCCACATCATTATATATGCTGAATGCTGCCAATGAAAGGCTGCGAAAATAATACGATCCAGATGTGGAAATATTCATCATCCTCTCACCCTTATCCCGCCTGTGGTAGGATCGGATCTGCAAGTTCTTATCCTCCACTCCCATCTATTCCTTTTTCCCCTACTCCTGGTGCCACCAATCATCTGCAGTCCCATAATGGAGAGAATAACTTCATCCTCATCACATGCCTATACTACCTCAAGCTATTTTCTCTCCTATTTTCTACGATGTTTCCCCCCCCCCCCCGCTACCATTAATGTAGTCGTTTCGGATACTGTCCGCTCGTGGCACCCCACTGATCTAGCGCAGCATTCGCATCTCAGCCACTTGCATTTTCCTTTCATGGTTCTTCATGAAAGACACTCTGAGCCATACAGACTCCACTTGTCTGTCTCCACTTTAGCCATTTTTTGGCGAAATTCTATAGGGGCTAAATTTTTTTCGACAAATCTCTGAACCGATGGTTAATTCCAGGACGCGTATCCATGCGGGATGCAGAGCTGAAATCCGGGACGGATGGTCACCCTATTCTACACTACCAAAATTGGTTAAGCACAGTAAAGCCTGGTTCTGTGGCATGCAACCCTGGCAAGAATGGTGCTCAAGCAGATGGCAAAATTATGATGTAAACCACAGGCACTAAGAGAAATTGCCTGTGTTATGGTTCCATGGAAGAAGCAAAATCATTGTTGGTTTTAATGCTTCTGTAAATGCCTGTGATGGTGCACAGAGCGCAAAATCCTAATAACCAATAGAACTCAAAGAGCAGACGTTGTTAAAAAAAGTGATAGCCAGTCGCTTGTATGTGGCACTCGTCAGTGTAAAGCCTCACAACCAGGCTTTACACTACGTTACTTACTGTAGTCGCTGCTGCAGCCGTGAATTTCCACCCTCATTGAAATTGCATTATTCCATGTCTGAGGAAGAATTCTCAACTTGGAAGATTTCAGTCGTTCATCGAAGAAGTTGGTGATGACAGTCTCTGGATCATAACTTGCTGAGAAATTCTAGAAACGCAAGTAATCTTGCAAATCAATGCTTTACAATATCCTGAACTTTAACTACAGAAGCTTCATTACCTGAGGCTTTTCACTGTCTTGAATTACTGGAGTCCAAGTGTTATTTGGGGCCAAGTATGTGACGAAGAATGAACTAACATATTGCATCCCAACTGTGCGGCCTTGGGTAGAAATACCAGAAATGATCCATGGATTTTTGAAAGTAAACTAAATCACATCAGAAATAAATGGTTGTTTCATACATTGTGACTCTTAAGCCCTTAAAGGCCTTAGAGAAGTAGAATTAGAACACATTTTTAATAGGAACTCATGGGAGTCGAAGTGACCCAACAGAAGTACGTAAATAAATAAGGCAGAGTCCCATAGCAAATTTTTTCCTGAACATATTTTGGGCGTCATCTGACAAAACAGCTTTCACAGGCGTTAAATCTACGGGAAATTATGGTCACCAAGAATGTTCAACTTTGAAACATTTAGATGTCAGCAGGTGAAAAGTTTTCTAGGTGCCCTCAGTCAGATAGGGGTCTATGACAATTGGGCGAATACGACAAGTGGGTGTATATGACAATTGGGTGAAAAACATGTTTTTCCCCCTCTGCTAGAAAGCTACATAGGGCTGTGATAGCAATGCGTACCAATGTATTTTATGTACGCCATTGCCGATTTCCGCATCCAGTTTTACCAAGAAAGTGGACATTGGGATTGGAACCTGCATTATATTAATTCTATAAATCAGCGGTCTTCAAAGTGTGTTCAAATTCGTTAGCAGCGGCACGATATTCTTTTCTAAAGGTGGGATGGGATTCCTCCAAAGCATCTTATAGTTCTAAGAGTTCCGTGAGCCGACAAAGTTTGAAGACCACTGCTATAAATAAATAAGCTATAAATTAATTCAAATCTATACCATTTTTATCTTTTTTGGTACAGTAGAACTCCAATTTTCCGAACTCCTATTATCCTACTGCGATTTTCAAAACAATGCGCGACTTGGCTGCCTGAAAACGGATCCTGACAGTCAAACAGCTTACTTTGACCGAGATGTTCAGCAAGCAATGACTTTCATTAACAGTATGGTACACATACTGTACTAAAGTACAGCCCTTTTAAGTACGCTTAATATGTAAAAGTGTTGTCGTTTCATTTAATTAATTAAAAACTCTTTTTATTTAAAAATAAGTTTTTTCTACCATTTAAACCCTTTTTTCGGAAAAAATCCAATTATCCGAATGGGGTCTGGTCCCAATTGATTCGGATAATTGGAGTTCTACTGTAGTTGGTAATCTGACAGACAACCTTCATCATCCACGTTTGTGAAGTTACTTGTAGTAGCGCAGCTCCGCATTACAGCTGTGCTTCGCAGTGTAGTATGATTACGTGGGGTAGCCTAGCAATTTTCCTATTGAAAATGCAATCACAGGAATATATTAAATCATCATAATCTCACACTTCTTCAGCGTGAGGCTGCGTCGAGTCTGCGGGTTCCAATCCTCCACCAGGCCCCCATCCACCACGCACACAATTATGTACTTTTCTACCACCTGTTCCCACATCTGCTTTGGCCTTCCCCTCCCCCTGGTGGCCCCATGACGGACCTAATGAGTTCCACCTCCCCCCTTCGAATTGCGTGCCTATACCAATCGATGTTCCCCACTCCTAAGCTACCTCTAACATATCGTTTCGGATTCTGCCGGTTCGCGACACACCACTCGTAGCACAGCGTTAGCATCTCAGCCTCTGGCATTCTCCTTTCATGGTCCCCCTTTCAATGTCCCAATGTCAACTTTCTTGGTAAAACTGGATGTGGAAATCGGCAATGTCGTTCATAAAATACATTGGTACGCATTGCTATAACAGCCCTGTGCAGAGGGGAAAAACCATGTTTATCACCCAATTGTCGTATTCACCGAATTGTCATTCAATCCAATTGTCGGGATCCCGTCAGATAGGATAGGAAGCCAAGGTCCCGTATGTTATTTACTATGTAAGCCACACATCAAACAGCCCTTACAACATCATGATCATTACTAACCCTTCTCTCACCAATGGTAGGATCCAGTGCCCATTTCGTCCCATTGTGGTCTTTTTTGATTCCATGGAAAAGTTCGCGTTCTACATTTGAATATCTAATCCTCTGTGACGGAAACATGCTTGTGGGATTTTTAACGCAAGACTCATATGTCTAGATCTCCACCAGTACCCCTACAAAAGCGTATGGCAAGGTCGGGTACCTATTTTTTCCCTGTGGGACATAGATGATCAGTTGGGTGGTATTTTTATGCAATGGTAATCAATCTAATGCTGGGACTCCTGTTTATTTATCATCGGCTTTGCATTGGGACATTCCGCCGACGCCAAGGGGCTAACTCACACATCTTCCTGATGCATAGCAGATAAGGTTCTTCTACCTTTAGGGACATCGTACACACTACACGGGTCCACTGCTTTACCTTCCACCCAATAGTAAGCGCACTTACGGCTACTGTCATCCAAAGGAAGGCATCTTCCAGGAGCGAACCTCCAATTACGAAGTATTAACAAGCGAAGCATGCTAACTACTTAGCCCATGAAAATTTTGTATAATCTTACCTCCAGATACTGATGTTGATCGGACACTTTCGCCACCCAGCTGGATGAATCATATAGCCTAGCTCTTTCTGGTTCAAGGCCCACAGCAGCAAAACTTGATGCTGTAATGCTGACATCATCAAACACTCTACCCTGCAACCCCACCGGATTCAGGCATGGATCAGCTTTAAATAGTAAACAGGTTACAATATAAGCAATAGAATGGAGAACCATAAACCAGGTAGACCAAGGAGCACATTAACAACAAAAGTCAAAAAGCCAAGACCAGGTGTTACACCTCAAAATGTCCCGTTTTCTTTCTGCAAAGTGTCGGGGGGGGGGGGCTTGCCTTGTACTTAATTGCAGGTTTGAGATTTATGGCGCACAAATAACACCCCGAGCAATTTCAGTGTTTGCCAAGGCATCTCGGCAGCTGAACGTTCTACCGTAATTTTGTCAGGTTTGTTGGACACGTTGAGGTGTGACACTGGCGCCCTGAGGTTATCAAGGAAATTGCACTCCTTTATGTAAGATGAAAACATGTACATGTATATAAATTAATATCACGTCAAATTCTTTTATTGATCAATAACACAGGTCTGCAAAAAAATACTTTTTTAAAAATTGTTTTACTTTTGATAACTGATTTTTATATTATTAGGTGGGCTGATTCCAAAATCGCAATTCATTTTTTTCTATCACGTAAGGTTTTCTCTCAAAATATTTTCATAGTTTGGAAGAAATAAGGGAAATTGCAGCATTGTGATGTTTCGATTTTAATTTTATCACTCCACAAATACATACTTTACATTTATATTATAGGTCTAGTAATGATTGAATACATAATGATTTAACTTTCCTCTTGTGGAGTTGCTTGAGATCATCTCTTTTTAACCGTTTTGTCAATACCCAGAAAGTTCCACATGGTTCAATAAACAGGGTAGCCATATTGAGTGAAATGGAATTGTGCCAAACATATGTTTGACATGCAGGTATTTCTGAAACTATCATATTTCTTGATGCATGATGGCCCATAGAGGATCTTTACCTATTGTTCTACTATAATCTTTCAACCATTGGCAGCCAAACTTTTGTGCATCTAGCCTTTCTATTCGATATCAACCCAAAAATCCACTGTGTCAAACATTCCAAGACACCTGTTTCATGCATTTACTATCCCTCACAACAGTAATCTCTTATGCTTCATCATCCTATCCTTATCCTGCCTGTGGCAGGGGTGGGCCGCTGGGTTCCAGACAGTGGCAGATCCAGGAGAGGGAGCAATGCAGCGATTTCACCACCCTCTGTGCCCCAGTGGGGTGCATATTTCAACTGATGCATGATTCACCTTTGCATCTGATGAGGCATTTTCACACTGCTATTTCCATTTCTATACTGCCAGGTCAACAGTTGCAGTACAATCCACAGTTGGCTAAACCACTGAAGAGAAGACACTGCCTGATGGGCAGTAGAGCACCTATTGTAACTGCTAGCTAGACTCCCACTAGATTCTAGATTCTAGCAGAATTCTGAACTTTTAAAAATATTTGAAGTGCACTTATTTGAAGTGCTTCCCTCTGATCTGACCCTGGCTCCATCATTGGGTCTAGCTTACCACTGCTGCCTACCTCCAAACTAATCCCAAGTTCGTTTTGGTTCTTCCCCATGCTTCCTCTTTCCTCTTCACATTCCATGACCATATCACACACATCCATTCCTCATCATACCCTTTCCCTGCCTGTGGCTGGGTCATGTCTGAGAGTTGCATCCCTCCACTCCCAAATATCTCCCACCAGGTCCTCACCCACCCCACACACTACCATTTCCTTACATACAACCTCCACCAACCAGTGCAATAGTGTTTGGTCTGATCTGCCCAAAACCAGCTGTCTAGACAGTGACAAATGCCCCTTTCCAGTGGGTGATCCAGAGGGGGAGCAATACAGGGATTACTACCTCTCAGCGCCTCAACGGGGCACAACTGATGAGGCATTTTTACCTTGCTCTTCACATTCCACATATCGTCCTTCTGACGATAGGACATTGTGTAAGGGGCAGGAGATGACCTATTGCAATTGCTAGCTAGATTTATAGTAAAGGATTCTGCATACAGTATTTAAAAAATACTGTATTTGGGGTGCACTTTTTTGAAGTGCTCCCCTTGATCTGCCACTGCCCCATTCCTTAATGAATGGCCAACAACACTATCATCCTTCAGCCACCTATTTCAAGGGCCAAACTATTTTGTCCAAGGGACATTGAGACAGTAGTCCACCATAAATAATAGCATACTATTTCTTTGATTGTATTCATATAGACCAAATCTTAATTTAACAGTAATAGGTTCACGCAAGTAATATTTTCTAGGTGATAGATATACTAAATTTCTGAAAATTGAATTTTTGATTAAACTGTACGTGATAGAATATTTCAATTATTTTTCTAGTAATCAGCATCCATAAAACAGTAAAAAACAATAATTGTTGTGAAGACAATCTTTCATCGCAGACCTGTGTAATTACAAACAAATTTTTACATACCATTCTACATCATCATACCCATATTCCACCATTTGAAGGGTTGGGTCTGCGGGTCCTAGCCCACCCTCTAGCTTGTCTCCCACCTGGTTCCCTGCCACTCCTCACACTACCATATGTGGACCTGTTCCCATGTCTGCTTACGTCTTCCCCTACCCTTAGTGCTACCCTCCCCTCTTTTCATTACATGGGCACACGGCCTCAATCTATACTCTCCCATTTTTAACGATATCTCCCATTCCTAATTCTATCTGCTCTCGATGCCCCACTGATGCATCACAGCAACTTGTTTTCGCTGTTGTGGCACTTTCTCACTGCCCAACATTCAGAGCCATACAGCGTAGTCGGTCTAACCAGAATCTTATAAAATTTCCCCTTCAGCTTAATTGGGATCTACCGGTCACACAGGGCTCCTCTTGCCTCTTTCCATTTCAGCCGCATCGCCTTAATCTAATCTCTGGGTCACATCTGAGTCCTTTTCCCCCATTACTGTTGATCACTCACTTGGGAACCTATTTTGGCATGTCGCAAGGTGAGGCATTTTAGGTATGTGCCCCAACTACCGTTGCTTCCGCCAGCTCCGTTAATGATTGACTATAAATGTCATGGCGGGGTCCATAGAAAAAGTTCGAGGAGAGTAAGCAAAGTTTGGAGACAGTGCTGTGGGAAGTGGGAATGTTCAGGAATGGACTTGACGAAAAAAGAATAACTTATGGAGTTACAGTAGGCGCCGTACAGTAGGCGTAGGCTGTCGGACCAGTAGCTTTTCATAGCAAAAACTGGCTGATAACATTAAGCACAAGAAAATGAACTGTACTTACAGTATGCGGTTTGGTACCGACTGATTGTGATAAGATTAGACTGTAGATAACATTATCCGTGATTAAAACATCAGGCTTCTACTATATTTTTAAATTTCCCTGACGAGGGGAACTACGTGACAAGTATCGTGAAGGCACCGTCAATTGGAGCTACTTGGAACAAATTGTAGCATTTGATTCTGTAGTTCCTTGCAGTACATTTAATGCCTTTTCATATTCTCTAATGACATTTATGTTCGTTATTGTCTAGCTTGTTATGATGAGCGGTTGGCCGGCATCCCCACAAACAATCCGTCCAAAATTTCTACGGATTCCAGACGCATAGCTAGGATGCCCCCAGTCAGAGCAGTATCATCCAGGGAAGGATAGTCTGGGTGGGGGGATGGAATATTGCGGAAAAAAAAATTAAGGATAGTAGATAGAGGTGGTATGGACATGTAACGAGAAGAACGAGGTGGAACTCGTTAGGTTCAATACAGGTGGTTGGAAGCACCTGGGACAGAGGGAGACCAAAGCAGACGTTGGAAAGGGTTGTTTGTAAGGATATGGCAGCGTGTGGGGTGGTTGGGGACCTGGTGGGAGATAGACGGGAGTGGAGGACTAGAACCCGCAGACCAGACCCTGCCACACGCAGGATAAGGATCTAATGATGATGACTGTTCTAGACATAAAATATTTAATATGCAGCTGTTTTATTCCATGAAACATACGGACGTCTTCCTACAATAACATCATAATCATTCCTTTACGTTGCTTATGGCAGGGTCGGAGCCCCTCCAGTCCTGCAAATCCCCCCGAGGTCCCCATCCGCACGTGCCGTCACGTCTGCTCCGGGAGCTTCCAAGGGAGCTAGTACGTACTAACATGGGTGGCCGCTTGGGAAAACTGCGTACTGCTAATATCCAAAAATCTTCGCATTTTTTTGCAGTGTCTGTGCAGTCTCTGAATTAGAACTACGCTGTGGACGGGCCTCTAATGACCTTGTTAGTTTAAGGGCCCCAAAAAACGCCAACAGAACAATAAAGGGGGAGCTTCCAATAACCTGCAGCCGTGAATGGACCTAACCAGCTCCTCTTCTCATTACATGCCCATGCAATTTCAATTTAATCTCTATCGTCTTCTCCTCAATGTTCCTCAAATGTTCGTAGGTGTTCCGCAATGTTCCTTAAATTTTTCGCAAGTGGCTCTAGCAGGGACTACATGGGGCGCTAATTTAATTGTTATAAATTCTAAGTTTGAAAATATACGACATTGATTTGCAAAGTCCTCTTGATGTTTAAAAAAAAATCTCACAGAAATTTGGCTGACTGTCAGAAAGGCTAACTACGCTGTCCCAAATAACCTCAGATGATGGTACGTTAACCCAGTGGTTCTCAATCTTTTTGAAGTCGGGGAACACTAAACTGACATTTTACTAGCATGGAACAATTACAATTCAACATAAACTTTAAAGCAGGTTGTACACCTTCTACACTTGGTATTTACTACATCATCATCATACCCTTTTCCCGCCTGTGGCAGGGTCGGGTCTGCGGGTTCTAGCCCCCCCCCACACTGTAACATCCAGATGGACAACCACTTCCCACATCTGCTTTGGTCTACCCCTGCCCCTAGTGCTATCGACCACCTGCATTCCTGGAATTAACCTAACGAGCTCCTCTTCCCCTGACTTGTCCATACCACCTCAGCCTATTCTCCCTCATTTTTTCGGCGATGTTCACCACCCCAGGTTACCTCTAATATGCTCCTTTCTAATTCTGTTAGCTCTCGACACGCCACACATGTGCCACAGCATTCGCATCTCGGCTACTTGCATTCTAATTGCGTAGCTCTTCCTCATTGCCCAGCACTCGGATCCATATAGCATAGCTGGTCTAACCACTGTCCTGTAGAACTTCCCTTTCAACTAGATTGGGATCCTCCTATCACACAGGACTCCGCTTGCCTGTCTCCACTTCAGTGACCCCCCTCGGGCCACCTTCTGCGGGTTACATCAGAGTATCTCTCCATTGCTTTATTTGTGCATTAAATTTTTTGCAGAACCATTGAAGTGGTTTCACGGAACACCAGCGTTCCGCGGAATATGCTTTGAGAACCACTGCGTTAGCCAACTGTGACACACACACAAATAGATTGCAGATATAACGAAGTAATGCCGGTATTTAAAATTACCTACCGTAAGACTGGTAACATCCTTTAAATTCTACTCTCATAGCAATTTTCGAAATCCAGGTTCTAGGAATAACCCGTATCCTCGTGCAGATCACTGGTTCATAAAAGTAATTTGAGATGACAGTAGTTGAGTCATAATTGCCATTAAATACCTGGTGCACAATTTAAGGATAGCCAATCAATTTCAGAAGGACAATGAAAATAAATGTTAATGATGATAGTAAATGTTATGAATGAGGGCTGAATGATGATAAATGTTAAAGAGAATGGAAATCAACCTGTGATTTTCCAGATGCGTCTGTCAAATTGGTCCAAGCCGAACTGTTATATATGTACATCAACGTGAAAGATGTAACCCACTGTGGAGCGTCCCCACGCCCTTGAGTTGATATCCCAGATATCCTTCTTGGTCCAGTAAAGTAAAACTGAACAAAATAATTTCACAGCTAGTTAACACATGACATCAAAAGCATCCCTATCATTTTCCTGCCTGTAGCAGGATTGGTGACCTCATTTGTCACATGAGAATTGAAAAACAGGTCTGATATTTCTACGTGACTAGTCGCTAATCTAATACTGTATCCAGTGCCGGAGTTACTACGCTGCTTAAGGGCAGGGTTCCGTAACCAAGGGGTCTATCTTATTTGGGGGAAAACGTTACAAATTACAATTAACTCAGGCACAAGGGTAGATGGCGCTACTAGCAAGGAAAATTTTATGCGCCCATTGTCAATACTCATGCTTTTGTAGAATCTTTCATATTTCTTGTTGTTCTTTATTATCTTCCTTTCTATAATGTATAGAAAGAATGAACTCTCTTCTTCAAGAGTGGAGAGCATGCATTCTAAGAGACGTCATCATATTCGATATTTTGAGTTACAAAAGAATTCGATATTTTCAAATGGTTAGAATCTCTAACGATGAAAGTTTAACTTTTTAATTTAAAATTATAGAAAAACGGAGAGTTCTCTTTCAGTGATCATCATGGTCGGACGTGTTGTTTTACTGCTCTGGGATGTAACGTATATTGTCCAATTTACAGTGTTAAATAGTTGTTAATATTAAATAATGTTACAAGTTATTATTTTTTCGTCCTAGTCTTCAACGGAATTTTATTCTTGAATTTCAATTTTGCCTAGAAATCAGTGGATTATTGAATGCGCGACATTTATTTAGGAAGAAACATTAACCCAACGTCTTTTCTTACAAACATCTTCTTCTAAATACATCTTATTAAATTAAAGCTTTCACAACACTTTAAACCCGTCTCAGTGGCACAGTGGATAACCGATGTGGGTTGGCTTCTTCCGCTAGAGAGAAGCCTACAGTGCGCCTTCTTTCGGATGACAAGTAACAGAACCCCCTCTACTATGCAACGGGTAGATGAGGCAAAATTTTCAGGTGCAAGAAAATCACTGTCCAATATATCAGTCTTGTGTATATTCAGAGGGACCAAATGGGTACCCAACCCTGTCATAGGCGGGATAGGGGTTAGGAGTTGCTTTGCTTTTGCTAATTAATACTGAAAAACGGAGTTTTTTAACAATAGTAAAATATGCAGTTAAATAGAAAATAAACTGAAAAATGTGAGACTCCAACAGCAAACAAACAAATAGTAAATTTTGGCGCCCTGAGACGGTTGCCTAGGGGCGCCTAATGGTAAACCAGGCCCGGGTTACGATGAATTTCTCCCGGGCCTCATAACTAGTAGACGGCCTAATTGTCCTAATCCGGCATTGGCTGTATTGGCAGTGGTTAGGCCGCCAATTTTATGTGGATCAGACTGTTGGGCAGTGAGGAAGAGCCACATAAATAGAATGCAAATAGCCAAGATGCGAGTGCTGCGGTATGAGTGGGGTGTCAAGAGCTGATAGACACTGACGTGCCGGCATAGTTTGCAATGTGTGCATCGCACACAGGCGCCAGGATATTACAGGTGTTAAATATATCAGGGGAGAAGAAAATATTTTCATTAGTTCTAGACATCTATTTGAAACTCTGCAAGTTTTCCACTTTATCCTACATTCTGTGCTGTTAGAGGTGTGTAGTACAGCATACTGTCCAGTGAAACTTTCCTCATCGGGCCAACCCTGTGGATATACTAAAGTTGACCCATCAGAGGAATGGGCCGATTAGGGTGGTTAACCAAAATACAGTACATGTACAAGGGATTTTCCATTCTTGAAAAAAGTGGACGTTTGTGGAGGAGGGGTGATTAGATATGGCAGCGAGTGGGATGGACAGAGATCTGGTGGGAGTTAACGAGAGTAGTGGGCTAGAGATCACAGATCCGACCCTGCCACAGGCGGGATAAGGTTATGATGATGATGATGGTGGTGCATTACGTGAATTAAGGCGAGAGGGCTGGGATAGGGGCGCCAAATAAAGTTTTGCACACAGGCACCAGATACTACAGGAACGCCACTGCTGATAGAGCTAGGAATAAGTACAATAGAGGTCGCCTGGGGGGAGGGGGACATCGCGAAAAAAATGAGGCAGGGTAGGTTGAAGTGGTATAGACACGTAATGAGAAGAGGGGAGGAGAAGCTCGTTAGTTCCATTACAGGAATGGAGGTGGTTGGAAACACCCGGGGCAGGGAGAGACCAAACCATATGTGGAAGCAGGTTGTCTGTAAGAAATATGGTAGTGTGTGGGGTGGACGGGTTGAGAGCTAGAGCCCGACCCCACCACTGACGGGATAAATGTTTGATGATGTCTGCGGGAGTCCATGACTGCAGCATCAATTCTGGCCGAAACTCATGCTTTAGCTTTCTATGGGTAAAGAACCCCCAATGCGCCTTCTATCGGACGAAAAGTATAGGGTATCTGGATGGGATGGGATTGTAATCAGCAAACGCAAATTACATACTTGTTCGTTTTATAGTTATATAAAGTGGTAGTAAGTTCCAAGTGTAGAAAGTGTACAACTTGCATCAAAGTTTATGTTGAATGGCAAGTGTTCCGTGCAAGTAAAATGTCACAGTTTAGTGTTCCCTGGCTTCAAAAAGATTGAGAACCACTGACATATGTTATTAAATTACCGAAATATACAGGCTAAAGGGCTTGCGCCCATACGTTGTGGAAGAAAAGTCACATAATGCAGTATAAAAGCCAATGCCGGAAGTCCGCGGTATAAAAATATCCTCTAAGAGATTACTGGAACCAGGTTCTTAGCTTCTTATACAATAACGGGTTGGGGAGTAGCCAAGCAGCCTTAACAGGCTGAAGCCTGAGAAGGCTGCTCGCGGGTGAGTAGGAGGTAGGTGTAAAGGATGAAGGAGAGGGGAAACGTGTAGCACCCAACGTTCCTTACCAACCACCCATGTTGGTGCTATCATGGAATTGCATTGCTTAACCTCAGTGATCGCACGACAACTGGTGTGTCTAACGCAACTTGGCCGCACTGTAGTGGCAGTTAAATTCTGTACTAGACGGGGGACCAGAGTTTCCTGATTTTCTTTCCCAAATGGTGAATGGCCAAAGCCAAAATTTCGTCATCTCAAAGCCCTGTTACACTCAGATGGATTCAAACGATTCTCCATGTTGCATTTCAATGAGTCATAAAGTGCTACCTTCAAGTAGTCAAGCGGCTCCCTCTAAATGAAATCTAGTAATCCATCAAAGCAACTCCTAACCCTTTTCCCCCTGTGACAGGGTCGGGTACCCATCTTGTCCCTCTGAATGGACACAAGGGTGATATATTGGACGGTGTTTCTCCACAGCCGACTGGCGATCAAAGCTGCCACCCCTTGGCTTATTTATGGTTGGTCTACTGTTCGTTGGGGGACTCCACGACGCCAAGGGGTGAGCTCATCTTTCCACTGCATGGTAGAGAGAGTTCGTTTATGTGCAAACGCCGTTGTACACCACACGGGATCTCGGTTTTACTTCTCATTTGAAGGAAGGGGCATCGGTGATTATCTCTCGCCCGAAAAACGCCAACCCACTTCGATACAGTATCAAACGTGGAACCACAGGTGCAGTAAATCGATCAGTCTCTATCTAGTAGTCCATCATTAAAATAGTAGCAGTAAAAAGGTCCCAATTTCACTTACTTCCAAAAACTGATGGGAATCCGACTTCTTTGCTGCCCAGCCTGCAGGATCATGTAGATGGCCGCTGTGAGGGCTGGCAGTAGGGCTTTCATAAGAGGAAGCTGTGATTTGGCTATTGAGTAACTGGCCACTTTGGACTCCCATGCTTTCGTCACACTGACTTACTGCAAAAAAAAAAAAAAAATCTCTCATTATGCGTTAAGCGGGGAAGCATCCAATGGTAATTGGAAGATATTAACTTACACTTGTAAGGCTTGAAGCAGCCAAATATCTCCACTCGAAGTGCAATAAGAGTGACCCATGTTTTGGGAATCACTCTTAGATTAGTGCACGTGACGGCTTCATAAAAGTAATGAGTTATAACAGTAGAAGAATCATAATTTCCGTTGAAAATCTGTCCATAGAGAACAATATTTGAATGAAATTTTAGCTGCAGTAAAGTACTGAATATGCGCGTATATAGGCGGCTATTTGGAATCTTGGCGCTCTTTTGGTTCTTAAAAGTTAAAGTCAAACCCCCCCCCTAAATACCAGGCACGTCGTTGATTATACAGTGAAGTCTGGTTGTAACGAACCAGGAAAATGTACTAAAAGCGGTTCGTTATATCCGAAGGTAATTTTGTCCTATAAGGGTCCGATCGCGTAGCAGACGATTCTTCGTACCTCCGATGAAGGAAAGTATTAAAAACACAAGTTGTGGGGCCTTGCGATATGAGCAGTAGCGGTAAATGAGATGTCACAAAATATAATTAATCACAGGATAATTTAATGAAATATCACAATATAATTAAATAAAATCTCACAGAGTGGAGGGAAATACCGTACCTTTACAATGATCTCTACTTTCGGTCTTTCGGTTCTCCGGCCTTCTCGCCTTCGGCTCGAAGGCCTCCGTCCCACGAACAAGATACATATCAATTCTTTGAATGATCTCGTGTAGCCAGGAATATCCCGCGTTTGTACAAATCTCGCTTTTCTAGGCACAGAAAAATCTCTGAAGAATTGCTTTCTGCCTGAACCCAATGGAAAATGCAAAATAGAACAACCGGGTATAGGGGAAAGCGTAGCCCAAAGGGTATTTTTCCGAAATTACCATCAAAATTGCTGATAGCAATGAACCGACAACAGGCCCCGCAACATGTATTTTTAATACTTTCCTTCATCGGAAGTACGAAGATTCGTCTGCTACGTGATTGGACCCTTATAGGACAAAATTACCCGAAGTTCGTTATAACAGGTGAAAGATTTCACTGGGAAACTTTCGTTGTTGAAATACAGCAGGGGAGACTGTTGTACATAGGGCCACCTTTTTTGAAAAATTATTGTAGCTTTAGCCCTAATAACATTTTCGTGGGGTCACCTGTCTCAGTTGATGCTTTGATATCATATTTACATAATTACCATATATATGTAACCCACCAACTCACCTGAAAAAGATTCAAGAGAAAAAAGTGAGAGGGTGCAAAGTGGATCATGGTACAATATGCTCATGTACCTTGAACCAGCCATCTTGTACCTTGGGCCATGCTTACAAATATGCTGCTAAAACCATAGTTAACTTGACTTTCATTATCAAAATTATGTTTCACACGTATACAACCAAACGTTGACAACAAAAATGACAATTTTTGCCTAATTTGACAAGCAAAAATCATAAACATATGTTTCCCACACATTAGAGAGCTTGAGTAATCCATTAGAAAACAACGTATGCTATACAAAGCAGACGAATTATGTCCTGTGCAGGTGCACATGTCCTTATTTAGAATTTTGCCCATGCACAGGACGTTATTTGTCCTATTTGCATAACATGCATTGTTTTATTTATTTATTTATTTATTCATTAAACGTGCACGGCACAAGTAAAGCATGGGGGGGGGGAGAGCAGCAGCCAGGAGGGCATGCTACGAGACGAGGGACGAACCCGAGAAAAAATGAGTGTACAGCTATTTCTTGAAATGAGTACAGTATTGCAAACATTTGAACCGAGAACAAGAAAAAACTTGTGAAAGCACAGTAAATGGGAGTGCGTTTCACTGCTTAAAACAACGAACAGGAAAGAATTTGTGCCTCACATCGAAGCCAGGAAGGTGGGAAACGAACATGAACTGGCGAGTTTTTTGGACCTGGGGAGACGCCTGAAAAGAAGCAATGATCGAATGACAGGGGTGCAAGGCGAACCAGAGGGCAGCAGCCAGGTGGAGAAGATTACAGAACACAAGAAAAGGTCTGAAGGGAAGGATTTTTTTCCTTTGAGAGAAAGGAGGAGACTGACTTATGAAGAGGAATATGAAAGATGATGTGGAGGACATTATTGTAAGCAACCTTCAATGGGGAAAGATGGGACCAAGAAACGGAGCAGAATTTTCTAATGCATGATTCAAGCTCTCTATTGCCTTCTACCCCAACACACAGATAGTGAACCCAATAGCCACATTTTATGCACCTGGACCATCAGGGCATTAGTCTGGGGCGACAGGCAGGGCATTAGTCTGGGGCGACAGTCAGGGCATTAGCACCTGCATTAGTCTGGGGCGACAGTCAGGGCATTAGCACCTGCATTAGTCTGGGTAGACAAAATTGGAAAGCGCCATTTTGGCTGTAAGTGTGAGAAAAACTGCTGCTTGAACTTGCATTATATTCTTAAGAGGTGGCAATTTTTCTTTTTGTCTGGGGCAATGTAAGCACTACAGCGGACCCTGGCACCATTTTCTCCACTGCTGTCATTTTTGTTTTAATTACAAAATCTGAAAGACGCAAAATAAATGTTGTCCCTCTTAACTTGTGCCATAACAACTGGCTCATGGTACAAGATGCAATTGTGGCCCTAGGTACAAGGGTATGCACTTTTCAACAACAATGTCTACTGACAAACGATTATATAAGATAATTGTTAGAGTTTAGGCTCATTCTACTCACCAAATAATAGGATATTCAATAGTAACATTGAATGTAATCTGTGTAGATTAGCTTAATGAAAAATCACACTCAAATGGAAGCAAAAATGTTTACTTTGTGTCCAAAAATTTCTTTTTGACATAGCACACGTGGTTGATTTGCAAGCATGCCAAAAACTCACAAGTATAAGCCAGTATGTCCCTAAGAATGACATATCTCCATATCAGCTACCGAAATGGCGACATGTGCCAGATATTCAAAGTGGTTCTAGGTACATCATGGTCTAGGTACAACAGTCTTCCCTACGTTATAACCAAAAGGTCGTCATTAATGGGTTCGCTATAGCCGAACTCTACTGTATCAGAAAAAGTGTTTTATACACCTACTATACACACGGTATATTTGGGGCATGGCAACGTTCAGCATTAAGTCCTTATCTCTTTGGCCTGGTTATGAATAAGCTGTTTGATGGGGTAAGGGAAAGAATGAAAACCAGTGGCGTAGCGGGCAGGAGCGGACCGGCCCGGGCGGCAAAATTTCATAATAAATTATAATACTGTTAATTATATCTTGTAATTTGAACTAAAAATCTGAATCACTTCTTTTCATATTTTTATCGGACCATATATTCGGACCGATTAAAATAAAAGAAGTGCTAAGTAAGAAAATAAAAGAAATGAACGGACTAAGAATTGAAATACCTAAATTAAGGGGGCGGCGAATTTGGCCTACGTCTCGGGTGGCTGAAATCCACGCTGCGCCACTGATGGGAACCCAAATGAATGGTATGTGCTGATGACAATAGCTTGCTGACACGAGAGAAGAGGCAAAGAAGAACCCAAATTGCATTAGAACAGTGATAGAAAAGAGGTGGGCAGAACAAGAGCGTGTCTGCCTTTTAACTGGATATAAATGGAAATGTCCTCCGTGGGCCCAAAACAGTGAGAACGCTACACTAGTTTAAGCACCTAGGATCAGGGATTCAGCGTACAATGAACCCTCATGCACTATCGCTTAACCATTTGGAAATTCACAGATCTGCAAGAATTTCACATATCCTTAAAATAATTGTTTATAATGTTTAATTTTTGTAGCAATTTAAAATTTTACATGCTTGGAAGTGCAAAATTGGTAAGAACATGTTAGCTAATTAAGATTGTACTGTTTTTCAGGAGAAATAGGTTTAGTAGGGGAAATATTACACTTTTCACCATGAAAGATGAAACATGGGAGGTAGAAGTAAGGAAAGTCCACTATTAAAACCGGAGGGGGGGTTCCCTCCCAGGGGCAAATCATCCTAAGGGCGAAATGTTGGAGGCGAAACGACCAGCGGGTGAAATGTGTGGGGGCAAAATTTCATGGGCGAAATGTCTGAGGAAACGCCAGAAGACAGGCAAGTGGAGTCCTGTGTGATAAGACGGTGCTGATAAAGTTGAAAGGAAAGTTTTACAGGATAGTGGGTAGGCCAGCTATGGTATATGTTATATTATGTTATGCTAACGGTTTGGGGAGTAAGTCAAGGAGCGATAACAGGCCGAACCCTAAGGAGGCAGCTCATAGATGAGGAGGAAGTAGGTGTAGGGGAGGTAGGAGAGGGGAATTACCAGCACCCAACGTTAACCTTCCGTCTACAAGGAAACGATTTTCGAAATTCGTTACAAGGTGGGGTTAATTTTTACCCCAAAGAGAAATTTTGATTTTTAATGCTAAAATATATTCAGAATTAAGAGATTATCATCTATATTGCGTTAAACAACATCTATATAAATGCTAAATAGTGAAAATAATTTTAAAACTCACAAATAATTATATAATTGCCAATTAACCTGAGTGACGTCATGAATGTTTTTATGAACAAGCCACAATTGTCATTTTATTATGCAAATAGTCTAACAATATTTAAAAAGAGGTAAATATTATATATACCAAAACATATGAGTCAATTATTCCGAATTGAATCCACAATAGAACTCTAAATATCCACACTTTCAGATTCTGTAAAACATTTCTCACAATACAGTACAGCTTTTGAATGCTTCTTGCAAATGGGAAGATGGCATTCATGGCATGTGTTACTGTAGATGTTTCCTAACTTATAAAAACAGTAATTTATAACCTCTTTATAACCTTTCCTAGAACTTCAAAAAATCAAACCGGCATTAAAACCCTAAAGCAATGTAGGGCATAGGGATTAGGGGTCCCCCATGGGTCTAGGGGTAAAGCTGACTATTACTGAGAATAGATGAAGAAAGTGGTTTGAAGAGGCATCACTAAAATTTCACATACATCACAAGGTGGGGTCAGGAAAAACCCCATACCTGTCCCATTCCCCAAGAAAATGAAAATAAAATATGATTATTACTTAGGAGACCGGCCAACTTCCCTAGATAGGTAAAGAAAACATCGGAGAACAGGTACTCAAAGGCTGGTTAAGATTGGAGAAAGTGATACATGTGGAGACACAATTTTGTAGGTCTGGGGTTTGCCAAAATCCCACATTGTAGACGGAAGGTTAACTACCAGCCACTCATGTTGGTACTAACTTGTGTTTGGATTGCTTCACTTCAGTGCTCTGATTAGAACTGGTGTGTCCAATGCAACTCAGTGTTGGGCAGTGAAGAAGAGCCATGTCAATAGAATGAAAGTAGCTGAGATGCAAATGTTGCAGTATACGAGCAGGGAAAAAATGAGGGAGAGGAGGCTGTGGTGGTGTGGCATGCAATAAGAAGAGGGGAAGAGATGCTCATTAGGTCCATTTCAGGAATGCAGGTGGTTGGAAGCACCTGAAGCAGGGGGAGACTGAAGCAGACGTGGGAACAAGTTGTCTGTAGGAATATGGTAGTGTGTGGGGTGGAAGGGGCCTGGTGGGAGATAGGCAGGAGTGGTAGACTAAAACCTGCAGCCCCGATTCTGCCATAGGCGGGATAAGGGCAGATGCTGATAACTGTTTCTTTGTGGGTGTTTTAGGCCCCTTCAACTATGAAGTCATTAGAGCCCCTTCCACAGTGTAGTTCTTATGCAGAGACTGCACAGACACTACACTAATGTGACGATTTCGGGGTATTAGCAATACTCAGGTTTCCCAAGCGGCCACCCATGTCAGCACTAGCAAGGGTTGCATTGCTTAACTTCAGTTATTGGACGAGAACTAGTGTGTCCAACGCAATTCGCCACTCCCATGCTGATGATAATGCATGTTGTTCATCAACAATCCCTGAGATACATGACTATGTGAAGGTGCTTTTTCAGTACACTTTCACGACCAACTGATTTACTGGACATTGAGAAAAATATATTTAGGATATCACTAACGAATCGTGTTCTTGACCTTTTGTAAGAACTCGGATTTTTTCATTTTTTGATTAGTCTTTGATGTTATTAACATTAGTCTTTGATGTTATTAACATCAAAGACTAACATAAGGCTTGTGTATCAAAATAAATGTGAAAGAAATACAAAATATTTTATTGTACAATACATGTGAAAACGAAAAAATTGTGAAAAAGGTTTGAATATAATTTGAAGTGTAGAAAACGTGTTGTCATGTTGTCAGTGGTAATTCCTTTGTAAATATTATAATTTACTATAAGATTGCATTTTAACTTATATGTTAGATAGTCTTTTATCTTTAATGATGCAGGAGTTCAGAATACTCCACTGAAATACACAGTGATGAAAAAAGGTATTCATACACAATGTTTTTTGATAATAACTTTTTTATTTACAGCTGAACTTAACTGAATTTTTTTAATATAATTAAAAGGCATAAATAAATGCTTACACAGGAAAAATTGGATATATATCTGGCATATATACAGTATATATATTTTTTAAACTAACATTTTTCAATTGGAAAAAATTATTCATACACTGGTAGGTACTGTTAGGACTGTTATGTTTAAATTCAGTTTTGAGGCAAAAATCACAAATTTAATACTTTGAATGCAGGCATTGATGAAACTAGAGCTATTGTTGCTTATGGGGTGATTTCTGACCATGAGTGATGTAAATTGTTAATCAAGTCATGCCTTGATGAACACCTTTGGCTTTCTAATTTTTAACTCCAACTGGTACCATATAGTTTTGATTGGGTTAATAGCTGGTGACTGTTGAGGAGTTACTAACAATTTTCTTGCATTAGCCAGGAGAAAATCTTTAGTTATTTGAGCCATGTGTTGAGGGATCATTGTCTTGTTTAAAGTAATAAGTCTTTTTCATGCATAACTTCTTTTACAACCTTGGTCATTGCCTCGGATGATTTCAATGTATGCCCTGGCAATCACAATTCCTTCTACTATTACACGTTCACTAACTCCAGGGCACTCATACATCCCCAAACCATGACACTGCCACTCCATGCTTAACATTTTGAACAACATTATTAAAAGCAAGTTCTTTATTCACTTTACTCCAAATGAATTTTCTCCCATGTTATGCAAAAATATTAACGTTACTTTACTCACAGAAAATATTTGTTCCCAAAATTCTAGTTGTTTTTCAAAATAACATTCAACGTCTAATCTCTTTTGTCAATTAACTCCACTAATTAAAATTTTTTTAACTTCACACTCAAGCTTTATAACCAGCTTCATGCAGTTTATTTCTGATTGATTTTGGTATAAAAGTGGGCTCAGAAGCTAATGCAAGGTCTTACGCAAGCTCCCAAAACTAAGTTTTGGATTTTTTTGAGAATGGTGAGATGAAGTGTCATTTTTCTCTCTCCAAAAGTGCATTTGATCTCCTAGATCTGTTGTCACTGTCTGTTGAACTACTTTTAAATTTATTTATCCCATACTGCACTGTTGCATGAGATCATTTTACCAGTTTACCAATTTCATGATAACTCTTCCCTTGTTTAAATAAAGAAACTATCTGATCTTTACAAACTGCACTTAATTCTGCTGTTTTGTGCCTCATTATACCAACACTACTGCTTGAAATGTAATTAAATTATGCAAAATAGATCACTTTCATGAGGTCCTTACTTAGAATATCTTAAACATATAAAATATTTTAAACAGAATACAGCAAGTGTATGAATACCCTTTTTCCAATTGAAAATGTTACTTTTTGCATTTAAAAAATATCGATTCAAGATATGCTTTCAATTTTTTCAGCATAAGCTTTCATTTATGTCTTTTAATGATATAAAAAATTTCAACAAAGTTATTACCAAAAAACATAGTGTATCAATACTTCTTTCCTTCACCATAATAGAGAGTTTTATTACAACGTTTTTTGCAAGCATACCCCATGAAAGGCAGAGAAATATTCAACTGCGCAAATGCAAACTCTGCATGCATCAAGCTGAGGTTAAGTATTTGCATATGTTTTTCAGGCATATGCTCTGGTGTATGCATTGTACTGTAACCATCTAAATTTGATTTTTAATGGACTGGTATTGTATTAAGCTGACGTCTAAAAGATCTAAAAGAGATTAAAGTGTTTGGGAGCCTGTCTGCAGAGACCACTAGGTGGCACGTTTGCTTACGTGCACTTTTGTGTTTGCTGATTTTTTGTGGTGTTTTGGGAGTATTTAAAAAACACATCGCTAGAAACCGCCTTTTTAAAGGCGAACACCCACATTTCATGGGTGCAGGTAAGGCTGTGGATTTTTGGTGCTGCAAATGGTGGTGGGAGTGTGGAGTGAGGTTGGCTGTTAAGCCTCGCCTCATGCTACTTTTGCTTGCCATTGTGCTTTGGCATGGTGCTGGTTTCATCTGCATTGTCAGATGCCAGGCTGCATAGAGTGTGGTGCCAAGTGACTACAGCTAAAATTTATTAATTACTAATTTAACAGTATTAGGTAGTATTTATCAGCTAGTAGCTTGCCTAATGTGCTAGTTCGCTAGTAGGTATTTTTGTTTTGGATTCTGGGTTTTATTTCGTTTTATGTGGTGTACTGCTAGGAGAGTGTGAGACCTCCACTCACTTGGCAATGATAAAACCTTTAATCAGTGTCTACTGTGGGGTAGGACAGCACCTCCTCACAGGTACCCCAGCTACTATTGATGTGGCATGTGGCAAGTGAGGTACTGTGCGACCGCTGGGTCCCAATAAAGTTGAAAGGCAAGGTATATGGAACCGTCGTTAGGCCCACTATGCTGTATGGCTCAGAGTGTTGGGCAGGTAGGAAGAACCATGAAAAGCAAATGCAAATGGCTGAGATGCGAATGCTGTGCTACATGTGTGGGGTGTCAAGATCCAACAGAATTAGAAACGATTACGTTACAGGTAGCTTCGGTAGTGGTGAACGTCGATGAAGACAATACAGAGGCAGCAATACGATATGAGGCAAAATTAGGCAACTGTGCATGCTCACAAAAAGCAGACCAGCAAATAAGCATGTGCAGTTGCCTCATGACATAATTCTGCCTCTGTATCATCTTCGTCGACGTCCACCACTAACTCTCTATTGTCTTTTTATGACTATACCAAACTTCCTGGGAATCCTCTTCATTCGTGAGGGTTCTGGAACCTAAATTTGTGAACGTCTGAGGTATGACATTTATGGAAAATAGAAATGGGTGTGACCCTTGGGATCAATGTGGGCAAATGCTGCATGATGAAAGGGTCACAATGAAGCTGGAAGGGTTTTATTGGAGCGTTGTTAGGTTATTCCACATATCAGAAGAGGGGTAGGTTGGTAGTGTCAAATGTGCCAAATAAATTAGAACAAATACCGTATTTATTCTAATAAACGGCGCGTCTCTTTTTTCAAAGGCTTTTTTTGATGTGCCGTTTATTGGAGAGCGCTGTTTATATTTCACTACCTTTAATAAGGCACTCCCCACAGACAACCCAGCCAATATTCCTGTGGGTTCCTGACGCCTGGCTGGGGTGCCCCCAGTCAGAGCATGTTCCGTTGACTTACAGATCCGACCATGCCACAGGCGTGGTCGGATCTGTACCTTTAATAAACAGTGCGCTGTTTATTATTTCTCTCACTTTGAAGGTGCGCCGGTTATTGGAGGGCACAGTTTATTAGACGGTGCTGTTAATTATAATAAATAAGGTATCTGAAATATATGGCCCACAACGCCCTTATACAATTCTTTCTCATTACTTACAATTGAACTTCCAGTAATGTCTGTGATCGAAGTCCAGTTCTGATTACCACTTTTACAAGCAACTGTGTAAGATGTCACCCAATGTGTTGCATCAGGACGACCCTGAGTAGCAATTCCAGATATTATTCTTGGCCCTTTGAAATTAAACTGCAAGAAGAACTTATGTTAGTAACTATATTTTCAATACATGAAGCTCCCATCCAGTGGTGTAGACTGGCACGTGGGGTAGGCCGGCATCCCCCACAGACATCTTTGTCAATATTCCTGTTGGTTTCAGACCCCTGGCTGGGGTTACCCCAGTCGGAGTAGTTCAGGGGACCCACAAACCCGACCCTGCCACAGGCAGGATAAGGATGTGATGATGATGAAGTTACCGTCCCCTAATTTGCTTCTATTATTTTGACTGGTCTCTAATAATAGGCTGGCTTCTATTATTTTGACTGGTCTCTAATATTGTATGTAGTTTAAGAAAATGATAGGCTTAATCATGCCTGTTTGATTTTCTGAATTTTAAACAGTAATTACATTCTAATGATACGAAATCTTCAGCACTAACCCTTTTTTGACTATGAAAGGTTCATGTACTTATTTGTCTGTACCTGGTAAATGCAGGTGAATTGCACGATGGCATTACTGTGTGGCTGACCAGCAATATGATATCACTGCCAAGGAAGCAGTTCCTACAGCTGACAATTTCACTGTGTAAAGAGGGGTTTTTTTATATACAGATATTATAAGACACCCTGCATGGTACTTTACTTCACATCTGACCAAAGCGGCCAAGGTCAAGACCACCTAGATAACAAGGCCTGCGCGCTCATATGTGACGTCATCAGAAGAAGGCTAACCTTTCAAAGAGCTTTTCCTATTTCAGTTACACTTTAACTGATCTATAAGTTAAGCTATACACAAACAAGAAACTATTTAATTAAGACATACAGTATAAATATATCATGTTTTATTTTTCAAACGTCTGCAATTTCTGTTTTTGTTTATCGTAACAAATTTAATCATTTCTTGATATTAAAATCAATTTTCTACATATCCTACATATATACTTCTGAAATAGTTTTGCTAAGGTAACTTAGGCAGTTTGGGAACTGAGTAGGGACTGCTGAATACTTTAGTCTTGGATATTGTAAAGATGCAATCCAAATTATATCTTGAGCATTAAAATGCAGTTCACAAACCTATGAAAAATGTATAAGTTTAGAAGGGGTTATGCCTTAAAATAACTTTGTGATAATTGGAGTGCAAACTAGTATAAAATGTATTAGAATTGTTTAACTGCAAGTCTTAAATTAATGCACATATTACTAGTTAAAACTACTTATTGATAATATTGCTGTTATCATCTACCTCTAAAATAGTAACCATGCCAAGCTATAAGTAAGCTTTAGTTTGTCCTATGTCCTATGTCACACTAACGGGTTGGGGAGTAAGCCAAGCAGCCATAACCATTCAGGTACCACATTAATTAATTAGTGAATGAAAAAATACTTTGATTTAAATATATTGTTATTGAAATATGGGATAAATAATTTAGAGCCCAAATACACACTACCTTAATCAGGGTATAACAATATTTTTCTAACCTTTGTATTTATTGTTGGAATAAACTCCTTCCATGGGATAGCTTTAATCCACTGATTTATTAGATTTTCATTTTTGGGAAAGCTGAATCATAGTTGCCAGTGCATCCAGGAATGCAACATTTATTTGGCATTATCAAATAAAATATTAATTTTCACTGGAATTACTGTAATATAATACCTGCATTGCACAAAAACGTCTATCACCAGTGTTTCAGCATTTGTCTAGGCCTTCTTTGAATGACGTCACACACCTCTGACGTCAGAGCGCGAAGGCCTTGTTATCTAGGTGGTCTTGCCAAGCTGCATTTGGAGTTTCTTTATTGGACAAAACAAGCTATTTGCCTTAGACAGGATCAAGTATAACATACAGTGCCATAAAGAAGGCGGCCGTCATGACCCAACTTGGTTTGGGGCGCAAAATTTTTAAGTTTTTGTCATTATTCCGTTAATCGTTACATGCTGGCTTATATCCAGGCCTGTCATTTGCCGGGTAAAGTACTTAATGTCAGTTGCGTCACTAGCGTTAGCATCACCCAGTGTGGTGATGCATTAGGTTAGAGGCTAGGATAAGGGCGCCAAATAAAATTTTGCACACAGGCGCCAGACACTACAGGAACGCCACTGCCTTAAATATTCTTAAATATTCACAATCCCTTAGTATAAATATAGCTAGCAATTACAATAGGTCCCTACTGCCCTTTAGGCAATGTCCTATGTTAAGTGGTTTAGCCAACTACAGATTGGACTGGCAATATTGCAATGAGAATAACAAATTTAAAAGTGGCTCTTCAGTTGCAAAGTTGAATCTGCATCAGTTGAAATATGCACCCCATTAGGCTCTGAAGGGGGAGCAATTGTTGCATTGCTCCCCCTCCCTGGATCCGCCCCTGGTGGAAGAAGGGTAGTAATGATGAATGATAAATATTCATACTTCTAGATATTGGTTTTGGTCTATAATACCAGGAATCCAACTTGATGGATTATGGAGCCGGCACTTGTGAGGGTTGAATGGAGAACTGTGATAAGATGAAGCAGTGATCTGTTCATCCAATAGTTGTCCATCCTGCAGTCCCATTGGTTCTTCGCATCCTGGTCCTATTGAAAAGAGGTTTATTTTGTTGTTGTTGTTTGTTGGTGTTTAACGTCTCGTCAACTACAAGGTCATTAGACACCCGTCCACTGCATAGTTCTAATGCATAGACTGCACAGAAGCTACACTAATGCGACGATTATTGGGTATTAGCAGTACCCAGCTTTCCCGAGCGACCGCCCATGTCAGTACTAACTAGGCTTGCATTGCTTAACTTCAGTGATCAGATTAGATCTAGTGTGTCCAACGCAACTCGCCGCTCCCAAAAGAGGTTTATGATTAAATATTAGGGAGTTTGCAAATAGTCATAAGGTGGGTGATCCTGGACGAAAGATGAAAAGTCAACTTCGTTCTCATCCTCTCAGCCTTCTGCTCTACTATGAGGACAAGAAAAACAAAAATAAACGTCCTCTTTTCTCATTATGGCTGCACTTCTCAATGATTGGTTACTGGCCATACATGCACAGATAGCTCCTCTAGCGCAAGGTCTGGAAGCCATACTTATTATAAATTAAGTGAAGGAGTGTAGAAATAAATTCAAAATGGCAAATTACCATTTTAAAATACTTTCTTCTACATTATGATGCTGACATGTCACTTTTAACTTTTTTCAGCATTGCTTGTGTATCTATAGGCAAGCAATGTGTTTTCTTTGGTGGTCACTAACTTGTATAGTGCAAAATTACAGGGGATGTATAATTGCACAGTGACTTTAAGCTAGCCAAGATGAAATAGAAAGAGGCGATTTGAGAGCATAGACTCGTCTTTCGTTTTGTTGGTCCCCAATATTAGGGATTTTTCAGAAACTGTATTTATTCTAATAAACAGCATGCCATTTATTTTTCCAAAGGCTTTTTGTTGCACTGTTTATTGGAGGGCACTGTTTATATTTTATTAGAGAGTTGTCTGGCTGCGTTTCTATCTGATGTATGCTACGCAATGCTGACGAATTGTGAACTGCACAGATGCACAGTGTCTGAGTTTGAACAGTTGAAAATTTGTCTGCATTGTGTAGCGTTAATCGGATGAAAACACAGGCAGAAAACTCTCTATTATCTTTAATAAGGCACCCCCTAGACAACCCAGCCAATACTCCTGTGGGTTCCAGACGCCTGGCTGGGGTGCCTCCATTGAGACATGTTCAGTGGTCTCACAGACCCGACCCTGCCACAGGCGGGATAAGGGTATGATGTTGATCAATTCAGTACCTTTCATAAACAGTGCACCATTTATTAGAGGGTGCCGTTTATTATTTTTTTTTTTGCCTTGAAGATGGGCCGGTTATTGGAGGGCACTATTAATTAGAATAAATATGGTATTCATGAGGTGGGCGTTCCTGCATGAAAGACAATAAGTCAACTTCATTCTCATCCTTCTGAGCCGTCTGCTCTACCATGGGGATGAGAAACTCAAAATAAACGTCCTCCATTCTCATGAGCAATGGTGCTCACAATAATTGATTACATGCCCATGCATGAACAGATAGCTCCACTAGCGTGAGGTCTGGAAGCCATATTTGCAATAAGTGAAGCGAAGACATACATTAAAATGATGATCCCGTACAAATCATAGTACATTTGATTTCACCTGCCATTTTTAAATACTTTCTTCTAATTTATGATCCTACATGTAGATTTTACTTTCCTTAGTGTTGCTTGTGTATCTGTAGGGTAGCAATGTGTTTTATTTGGCGCTCGCTAGATGGCACAAAATTGCAGGGGATGGGTAATAGCAAAGTGACTTTATGATGGCAAACATGAAATAGAAAGGGACGATTTCAGAACTGAAACTCATCTTTCGTTTCGTTCGTCCCCACCATTTGCAAACTCCCTATTAGCAAACTCCCTGTTGTTGTTATTGTTGTTTGTGTTTTAGGGCCCATCGACTACAAAGGTCATTAGGGCCCAGAAAGACAATCACCATGGTGGGGGGGGGGTGTAAAAGGCCAACCCACCATGATAATAATAAATAAGGGCAAAAGCCCAATAAGACTAAAAATAGTAAAAGGCAAAAGCTACAAAAATAACCAGGAATAAATAAAGGCAAAAGCCAAAACAGATAAAGTGAAACAGGCAAAAGCCTAAACAGACACAAATAAAGGCAAAAGTCAAAACAGATGCAGTAAAAAACGGCAAAGGCCTAAACAGACACTAACATAGAAGGGCAAAAGCCAAAACCGACACAAAAAAGGAAAAGGCAAAAGCCAAAAAGAAGAATAAAAGGAAAGGATGCTAATAAGAAAAATAGTGCCAAGGTTAAATGTTGTGAAAGAGGCCAGCCTCTTTCACAAAAACAAGCGAGCTCTCCACCCCTGTGGGGTTATCCCCAAGTATTGTGGAGAGCTCTGGACTGACTCCCAGTCGACATCTAAGTTCATGGTATCTCTCACAGTGGCTAAATATGTGTGCCAGTGTGAGAGGCTCTCAACAGGAGTCACACCAGGTTCATTCCTCACCCTGTAGTATGTAGGAGTGGGTGAGGAACGTGTGACCGTTTTGCAGCCAAGCAAGCACAACCTTCTCCCTCTGTGACTGGTGGCACGAGGACACCCAGTGCACTGGAGTGTCCTTCAGTGTGCTGAGTTTGTTGGTGGTCTCTAAAAACCACTTGGACAGCCATTGTTCATGGATGGCCCGCCACACCATTGGGAGAGCATCAGAGGAGGAGACAGTATTGTCAGGTACATCTGGCAGGTGGGCCACCTGCTGGGAATGGGCAATTGCCCATTATGCCAATATGCCCCAGGACCCACATAAACAACAGTCTTGCCCTGCTTGTGAATTGTGAGCAGTGAACTATGCACACCCTGAACGATGGCATTTCTGCTATAGAGGTTGTGCAACAGCTGCAGGGAGAATAGGGAGTCAGTTGCAACCACAAAGTGTTGGGGATTCAAGTGCCCTGTGCAGAGTGGTGAGCTCTGCAGTTAAGACACTGGTGATGCCTGGAAGGCGGTCCCCTATGAGATGACCAGTTGTAAAGACTGACCAACCTACAGAGGTACAATCCTTCGACCCATCCGTGTAAACAAAAACATGGCCCTGATAGGTCAGAGAGAGGCGTCCAAACTCTTGTTGGTACAACGACCTATCAGTACTGGCTTTTGGGAGGGCCGTGAGTGTCAAATTAAAACTTGGCTCTGTTATTGTACAGGGCGGCACAGAAGCCGGCAGTACAGGCTGCACCCTAGGTAGACTCACACCCAGACCAGTGTGACCATCCATCCACTGCATGCCAAACGGAGGGGGAACCCCTGGCCGGCAGTTGAATACCTGTCACAGTGTGCAACTAAAAATGGCTGGGTGTGTAGGGTGCTGTGGCTGACCTTTCAGCCACCAAAATACATGCACCTGCGAAGCACTGCCGCTGCACAGTCAGTGGCAGTTCACCAGACTCAGCATAGAGGCTGAGCACTGGACTTGTGTGGAATGCCCCGATGGACATCCAGACGCCAGCATGATGTATACTGTCCAGCATCTGGAGAGTTGATGGAGTGGCCAGGCCATAAGCGACACAGCCATAGTTGAGACGCGATCGAATGAGTGATTGGTATAGCTGAAACATCACCATTCGATCTGCCGCAAGACCAGTACCCTGCAGGCACCACAGAATATTAAGGGAGCGAAGGCACTTAGCCCTCAGCTCCTTCAAGTGCGGGACCCATGTCAGACGGCTGTCAAAACGGAGGCCAAGAAACCGGGCTGCCTCTACAACTGGGAGGAGGCCCCCAATCAGGGTAAGCTGAGGCTCAGGGTGAAGCCCTTGCTTACTACAGAAGTGCATGACTGTTATTTTCTCAGGGGAGAACTTATAGCCGCATGAGTTGGCAAACTCATTGGCACTATTGAGTGTCAGTTGCAGTTGATGCTCAATGCCATGCATTGTGGCAGCCTGGTACTGGATGGAAAAGTCGTCCAAGAATAGGGACCGCTGTACCAGGGGGAGTGAATGGAGGAGGGAAAACCGTTCACTGCAACAGCAAAGAGCGTCACACTGAGGATGTTCCCCTGTGGGACACCATTCTCCTGCAGAAAGGCAGAGGATTAGGTGTTACCCACACGCACTCTGAAGGTCCTGTTGGACAAAAAGCTATGGAGGAATAGAGGCAAATTACCCCTGAGCCCCCGCTGGTGTAAGGTCTCAAATATACCATGGCGCCATGTGGTATCATATGCCTTCTCCACATCAAAGAAGACATCTACCAAGTGCTGTTGGTGAAGAAAGGCCTCACGTACTGTAGACTCCAATGTGATCAAATGATCCACCAGAGACCTGCCAGCACAGAAGCCACATTGGGCATTGGCAAGAAGGTGGTGCCATTCTAGATACCACACTAGACGCAAGTTAACCATGCGTTCCATGGTTTTACACAGACAGCTCCTCAAAGATATGGGCCTGTAATTCATGGATAGGCTACCATCCTTTCCAGGTTTTGGGAGGGGAATGATGATAGCCTCCCGCCAGCCTACAGGGATTTCATGCTGCTGCCAAATATAATTAAAAACCTCAAGGAGGTAGGAAAGACCATTCTCAGATAGATGCCATAGCAATTGGTAATGGATGTTATCAGGACCGGGGGCAGTATCACGGGCCCTTGCTAGAGCTGCCCGCAGCTTCCAAGGGGTAAATGGGTCGTTATACCCCTCAGCAACACCACCAGAGAAGTTAAGTGGAAGGCGTTCTGCAGCTTCTTTTTGGTTGATGAATGCTGCAGTGTAGTGCTGGGAACCGGAGATGGCTGCAAATGTCCTTTCCAGCTCCTCAGCCACCTCACAAGGTAGAAGTAAATGTCTCCCTTGCACAAGGAGACCAGAGCCACAGGATTGTAAGTACCTTCCCTGGAGTTTTCTCAGCTTTTCCCAGACATTCTTGGATGGCATGTGGTGGGTAAGCAAGGAGACATACTCACTCCCTACTGTGACACCAAATTAACCTTTACAATGCACTGTCTCTAATGTTACTTATGGCTGTCAGGCAGCAGAGACGCTTTCACAACTTGGGAATTTTCTTACATGCTTGGGAAGAACTTGTAATCCCGCCTCATTGGCATAGAGGCTAGCATGCTCGGTAACTTCATTAGTGGTTATAGGTTCAATACTCAATCAAGGTGGCTTGGCTTCTTTCAGGTGAGAGAAATACCTGAATGTGCCTTCCCTCGGATGAGAAGTAAAACCGAGGTCCCTTGAGGTGTACGAAGGCATTTGCAGGTAAAGTAATCCTCTCTAAGGTAAAATTCGTCCCCTGGCGCCGAGCGCGTCTTCTATGGATAAGAAGTAAAACGCAAGTGTAGGAGCTTGCCCCTGGGCGTTGGTGGAATTCCCCAACGAACAGTAGACCGGCTGTAAATAAGCATAAGGGTTGCAGCTTTGGTCGGGAACCGGCTGTGGAAAACCACTGTCCAATATATCACCCTTGTGCCCACTCAGAGGGACAAGATGGGTACTTGACCCTGCCATAGGTGGCAAAGGGTTAGGAGTTGCTTTTCACTTGCTTTGTGGTTGATTTATATTTAAGGGTGGCATCGTGCACACAACACAGGGGCACGAGTTTATTTCCCACTCGACTGAATGTGTAATTAAGACTGCACTCATGCGACCACACCAGCAACCACCTGCAGGCAAGGTAAACACTTGTCGGACCAAACCCTTGATTTTCTCTCAATTTGGGGTAAACCAAAGAAAGACTATAAGCTACTTACTAAAAGTAGGGGGATTCTTTGTCTAGGTGTATGCATCATCTCATCAGCAATCTCATAATCTAATAATTTTGTGTAACACTTTTGCAGTCGTCTTATTGGTACAGAGATAGCATGCTTGACTATGGCGTCAGTGGTTTCAGGTTTGATATTGGATCAAGGTGGGTGGACATTAGATGGGAATTATACTGCAGGTGTGTACTATCCCATGTCATTTGCACGAGATGGAACCCTTTCTGGCAATCATTCCCAAGTTTAGGAACTCTGATGGAAAAAAGTAAGCCAATGAAGCTACTGTAAATAAGATGAGAAGAGATGTGTAAGCATAGGGTTGCAGCGTCCCTGTATGCAACCAGTATGCCTATGCGTCCCGGTATGCGACTTGCTACAGGTGAGATAAGGTAAGTAACATTGGTTTTTATAGGGGAGAAGGTAGGAATATGAGATAGGGTAGAAATATGAGACACCAATGTTTTGGTGTGTTCTCACCACTGGACCTGTAAGAGGAGTTGGGAAGTAGTTGCCAATAGCACATGGTACATTTATACACCAGAAGGGGCCAAGTTTATTGGGAATTGACTGCAGGGTGGAAGTTTGAAATTTTTGCAACTGCCAAAAGTTTTATGGTGACCATTTTCAAGAACATATAAATTACCTTATTCTTCGATTTTCAAAGATAACAGAGAGGTAAAATATTCTGTAATAATTGGTGAGTGTGATATCTTATGAAAACCAAAAATGGTGGAAAGGTTGTAATATGAGATAGTTGATGGGTAGTAATATGAGACTATCAAATAGCATGAGATTGACCATGGTGCAGATTCAATCAGATGATTTGTCATGTGCAGTGAGGGCCCCAATAGAATTAGGTGGTCCAGACAAAGAAGATACCATATGTTCAGAGTTTCAACTGTCACATGTGGGCTCACAATGAATGTGCAGATCCAAAGAATGAAATATACACCTGCGACAAATGTTAAAATATTTAAGTTGTTGTATTTGAGCTCCTTGCTACTATACAGTAATCGAAAATTTCTTCAATTTCGATTTTGTGCAGATTCATTAGTTAATTCCATAAAAGTGGTGCTATCTCATATTACTACCCCAGTTTGAGATTGACCAATTTTGCACTTTTCCAGAAAGATGGAAAATTAATACATGAAATTATGCATCATTTGTAACATTCTTTTCTTGTTTATGACTATTCTGAAGCTCATTAGGTTACAAAATGTAATGGGTATCTCATATTCCTACCTTCTCCCCCACTGCATTAAAAATCATGGCCGCTAATATTTTGGTATTGATTTAGTTCTATTCTGCAATATTCAGTAATTAGGTCACATTTCCTATTACATAAATTTAGAATAGCGCTAATCAATTACTCTTCTGTATCCCAAAATGTCCAAACAAAGTGGCCAGTGCCAATTAAATGGCTTAAGCATTTATTGAGCACCTTCTGGTAGGTAACAAACAACACTTAAATTATATTATCACTGCAGTTTACTTACTAGCGTAGGGTCTGTAACATCCAATAATTTCAACTCTCATGGAAATTCGGCCGACCCATGCTGTAGGAATAATTCTCAATCTCGAGCATATTATCATACTTCTAAAGAAATTTGTAGTCACTGTATTTGAATCGTAATTTGCAGAAAATACCTAGTAGTCAGAGAAAACAATTATAAAATTTTCACGAATTCATCTATTTGAAATCAAACTTAAACTTCACCATTGGTGATCCGAAATCATCATTTATAGCTTTCCACGTTGAATTTCTTGTTTGGTAAACAACCATGTATGAAGAAACCCAGTAAGCTGCATCTCCACGACCTTGAGAAGAAATACCCGCTACTTTTCTGCTGTTCTTAAAATTAAACTAGAACGACAGATTAACAATCAGCAAATGTGTGAATGGCGTCATTGTGTATGAATTTGTGTGAATGGCGAGGCAAGTCGCTCAATACGACTTTCACCAAATGGTTGACATTCATGCTTTGGATACGACTGACTGTTCATACACTGGCAGAGTGTCTCATCAGATGGTCATTCTCCAATCGCCTCGTCACTCACACCTTTGACTCTTGTCCAAATAACCTCTTTCAATGCGAGCGACACGAATGGTGAGGCGAGTCATGGGGCGAATGATGAGTGTGGTGTTTACACATTCGTCTCATCACTCCTCTCGCCACGCACACGAATGTGTAAATGCAGTATAAGACGTTCATCTAAATTATTTTTAGATTTTTTTCCAAGTAGAAGCCCGTGGGCCTTTATTTGCAGACAAATAATAATGTTCCTTCTCGTAAAGTTTTTCTACACTCTGTGCGTGGTGCAGGACAGTGGCAATTTAAATGAATGTGGTTCATTATTCATCTACTAAATTAAGGAATCTGACTACTATCCATGCAAATTCATTGATAGAAATAATATGGATGCAGAGAGGAGTGTCACCTGCTTCACACAAGCAACCCCAAGAGAAGGAACCTACATAGTCAGAGTATCCCAACCAATTGAAAACATGAAGAATTATATTAATAATAAGAAATTATTTTTTCAGACAATAACCATCTCTAAAACTGAAAATTACAGCATCATTTTGACTCTAGTAACTCAAACACATCTCTAATAAATGAAGCCCCTCATTTAATGATGCCAAAATGATGGAGGGTAGGTTGAGGTGGTATGGATACGTAAAGAAGGGAGGGGAGGAGCTCTTTAGATCCTTTTCACGAATGCAGGTGGTTGGAAGCACCCTGGGCAGGGGAGACCGAAGCAGACGTGGGAGGGGGTTGCACGTAAGGATATGGTAGTGTGTGTGGGGTGGACGGGGACCTAGTGGGAAATAGTTGGGAGTGGAGGGCTAGAACCCCCGCTGCACCAGGTCCCCGTCCACTCCACGTCTGCTTTGAAAACTGCGATTCAATGTGCAGTGAATGCCTGCTAGCAGTTTTTTGATGTGCTGCTTCAACCTGCGTCACCATCGTCACCTGCGTCTCCTTTTGCGCCTTGCCTTAAGGAAGAGCCACGTCAATAGAATGCAAGTAGCCAAGATGCGAATGCTGCGGTACATGTGTGGCGAGTAGTACAAGAGTGGATGGAATTAGGAATGAGTAATTAGAGCTAGCCTGGGGGTGGTAGACATCGCCGAAAAAATGAGGGAGAATAGATTGAGGTGGTATGGACACATAATGAAAAGAGAGGAGGAGGGGCTCATTAGGTCCATTTCCAGGTATGCAGGTGGTCGGAAGCACCCGGGGCAAAGGAGACCGAAGCAGGAATTTGGTGGCGTGTGGGGGTGGACGGGGACCTGGTGTGAGATAGGCGAGAGTGAAGGGCAAGAACCCGCAGTGCCGACCTTGCCGCAGCCGGGTAACGGTATGATGATGATTTCTTGATGTACTAAAACGCCATATGCCGTAGTTTAAGGAATATATGGTAGAGTTCCCTTACTTCTGGCTTGTTACAGGAAATGGAAATTTCACCAATTGATTGGTTTGGCTTTATGACTCGCCTCGGTGACACAGTGGGCAGCACGCTCGGCAACTAAGTCAGTAATTCTAGGTTCGATACTGGAATATTGCTTCTTTTTGGGGTGTCGGGGCAGATGCGAGGAGTACGCCTTCTTTCGGATGAAAGTAAAGGGAGCGGCGAGTTGCGTTGGACACACCAGTTCTCGTCTGATCACTGAAGTTAAGCAACACAAGCCCAGTTAGTACTGACATGGGTGGTCGCTCGGGAAAGCTGGGTACTGCTAATACCCAATAATCGTCGCATTAGTGTAGTGTCTGTGCAGTCTATGCATTAGAACTATACAGTGGACGGGTCTCTAATGACCTCGTAGTTGACGGGACCTTAAACTCCAACAAACAACAACAAATGAAAGTAAAACCGAAGTCTTGTGTGGTGTACGATTGCATTTGCACGTAAAGGAACCCTCGCTGCTATGCAACAGGTAGATGCGGTAAAACTATCCAGCTGCAAGAGCTCGCCCCTTGGCATCGGTGGAATGCCCAAACGAACAGTAGACCGAAGATAAAGGAACGTAGGGGGTACAGCTTTGGTCGGCAACCGGCAGTCCAATTTAGCACTTGTGTCCATTCAGAGAAACACGATGGGTACTCGACCCTGCCATAGGCGGGAAAACGGTTAGAAGTTGCATATTGCAGTGGTTCTCAAAGCGTGTTCCGCTTAACACTGGTGTTCCGTGAAAGCATCTCAAGTGTTCCGCAAAAAAATTTTATGCACAAATAAAGCAATGGAGAGATACTTTGATGTGGCCCGCAGAATCAATGGGGAAGGGGGGTCACTGAAGTGGAGACAAGCAAGCAGTGTCCTGCGTGTTAGGAGGATCCCAATCTAGTTGAAAGGGAAGTTCTACAGGACAGTGGTTAGACCAGCTATGCCAGCCTGCCTGCTGGGCAGGGAGGAAGAGCTACGTAAATAGAATGCGAGTAGCCGAGATGCGAATGCTGTGGCGCGTGTGTGGCGTGTCGAGAGCTGACAGAATTAGGAATGAGCATATTAGAGGTAGCCTGGGGTGGTGGACATCGCCGAAAACAAAATGAGGGAGAATAGGCTGAGGTGGTATGGAAGAGGAGCTCGTTAGGATAATTTCAGGAATGCAGGTGGTCAGTAACGGGATCCCGAAAATTGGGTGAAAGACAATTGGGTGTATACGACAATTGGGTGAATGCGACAATTGGGTGAAAAACTTGTTTTTTAATTTGCTTTTTGCCCCACGTCATCTTACTACACCGCATAGCACAGCTGTCATGCGGAGCTGCGCTACTACAAATAGCTTTACCACGGTTTACAGTTCCATCACAGATGTCGGGAATTCTGCACAAGTGTGCAATCGACGTTCCAACGCGTCCCACAGATGTTTGATGAGGTTCAGATCGGTCAAATTCTCGAACCCCCATTTCATCAAACTATTTGCCTACAGCCCGTGCTTTATGGCAAGGTGCGTTATTTTTCTGAAACAGAAAAGGGCCATTGCCAAAGTGCTGCCAGAGAGATGGGAGTGTTGCATTGTCCACAGAAACGATTACACCCAACCCATACCATGAGAAGCACCCCCACACCATCACTGACCCTCCGCCGAACTTCACCATGGCACAACACAGCTTGGCAGGTAACGTTCGCCATACCCAAACCCGTCCATCCGATTTGCCAGATGGTGTAGCGGGACTCATCACTCCATTCAACCATTCGCTCTTTGCACGTGGGGCAACCCATATAGCGGGATACTATTAGGGTTACTGCACGGGTTACTGTATATGTCCGGCTACACCAGGGCATGTCCTGGATTGTTTGTGTTGTAAATCTACTTGTAGTAGCTCAGCTCCGCATGACAGCTGTGCTATGCGGTGTAGTAGGATTACGAGGGGCAAAAGGCAAATTAAAAAACAAGTTTTTCACCCAATTGTAGTTCACCCAACTGTCGTTCACCCAATTGTCATATTCACCGAATTGTCGTATTCACCCAATTGTCGTTCACCCAATTGTCATTCACCCAATTGTCGTAGACCCGTCAGTAACACCAGGGGCAGGGGGAGACCAAAGCAGATGTGGGAACAGGTTGTCCGTAAGGATGTGACAGTGTGTGGGGTGGACGAGGAACTGGGGGAGAGATAGACGGGAATGGAGGGCTGGAACCGGCAGACCCGACCCTGTCACAGGCGGGATAAGGGTATGAAAATGTTTAGTAAGTACCAAGTGTAGAAGGTGTACAACCTGCTTTAAAGTTTATGTTGAATTGTAAGTGTTGAGAACCACTGGCATATTGGTTTGGCTTTATATACTGTAGGTTGCCTTGTAGATGTACATGCGAAGGTTACTAGAGATAAGGTTGGCCATTCAGACTCACTGGCAATGTACTGTAGAGAGAGCATACTAATGATAATGGTGAGAGAGTTGGATAGTACCACTATACAAGGGTAAAGGGGATGTCCAAGACTGTGGCAACTACAGAGGTATAAAGCTATTGAGCCACTCCATGAGGCTCTGGGAGAGAGTAATGGAACGTCGCCTCCAGGATAGAACTAGTGTCTGGGCAAATCAGTTTGGTTTTATGCCCGGTAGGTCCACAATGGAGCCAATCTTCATTCTCAGGCAGATGGTAGAAAAGTATAGGGCAGCAAAGAAAGACCTCCATGCCATCTTTATTGACCTGGAGAAGGCCTTTTACAGTGTCCAAAGACAGGTAGTTTGTGGAGTATTACGAAAAAGGGGGGTTGAAGAAGGGTTTATTAGAATAATCCAGGATATGTATAATGGCTCCACAGCCAGGGTAAGGACACCTTGGGGAAACACCGGGGTCATTCCAGTGAAAGTTCGGGTGTACCAAGGTTCAGCACTTAGTCCATATCTTTTCATCCTGGTTCTGGATGACCTGCTGACGGGTGTAGGGGAATGGGCCCCTCAGTGCCTGGCATTTGCCGATGATATAGGGAACGTTAGTGACACCAGAGAGCAGATAGAGAAGGGACTAAACGATATAAGAGGAGCATTGGAAAAGGGAGGGCTAAGGATCAACATAAAGAAGACAGAGTATTTAGCGTTCAATTGGGATGGTCAGAAAAACAGTGGGGACATACGCTCGAGGGGTGAACTGGTGAAAAAGGTGCGTGAGGTAAAGTACTTAGGACCAACATTTCAAAGTAATGGGGAGATAGACTCGGATGTGACCCATAGAATCAATGGAGGGTGGCTGAAATGGAAACAGACAAGTGGAGTCCTGTGCGATAGGAGAGTCCCAATCAACCTGAAGGGAAAGTTTTACAGGACAGTGGTTAGGCCAGCAATGCTGTATGGATCAGAGTGCTGGGCAGTAAAGAAAAGCCACATAAATAGAATGCAAGTAGCCGAGATGCGAATGTTGCGGTACACGAGTGGAGTGTCGAGAGCAGATAGAATTAGGAATGTGTATATTAGATGAAGCCTGGGGGTAGTGGACATTGCCGAGAAGATGAGTTAAAATAGGCTGAGGTGGTATGGTCACATAATAAGAAGAGGGGATGAGGAACATGTTAGGGCCATACCAGGAATGCAGGTGGTTGGGAGCACTCGGGGCAGAGGGAGACCGAAATTAACGTGGAAGCAGGTGGTCCGTAAGGACATGGCGGTGTGCAGTGTGGACGGAGACCTAGTGGCAGATAGACGGGAGTGGAGGGCTAGAACCCGCAAACCCGACCTTGCCACAGGCGGGAGAAGGGTATTATGATGATGATGAGAGCCTACTAATGACAAAGATTTACACATTTAAGACCAGCAAAAGTATTTTTTCAACAATAAAACCGAATCAGTACACAAATAAACATAAACGGAGTCCTATGTGATAGGAACACCCCAATCAAGTTGTAAAAGAAGTTTTACTGGGCAGTGGTTAGACCAGCTGTGCTATACAGTGAAACAGAGCGACGTCAATAATATGTAAGTACCAGAATTGTGAATGCTGCAGTACATGAGTGGGGTGTCTAAAGCTGACAGAATTAGGGATGAGTATATTAGAGGTAGCCTGGGGGGAGACATCGCTGAAACAGGCGACTAGGTTGAGGTGTTATGGACACGTAATGAGAAGACGGGAGGAGGAGGAGCTCGTTAGGTCCATTGCAGGATTGCAGGTGGTCAGAAGCATCTGGGGCAGGGGGAGACTGAAGTAGACATGGAAGCAAGTTGCGTATAGGGATACGGTGGTGTATGGGGTGGACCAGTGGCGTCGCTAGGGTTGGCGTCACCCAGTGCAGTGACAGCATGGTGTCATCCCCCTCCCAAAATAGCTGCTTCTTCTGATTTCGTGCCACCCCCTTTCTCAATGTGTGAGTGGTGTCACCCGGTGCAGCCCACACCCCCTAGTGACGCCACTGGGGTGGACAAGGACCTGATGGAGAATAGACAGCAGTGGAGGGCTAGAACCTGGAGACCCGATGATGATGAGGATGACGACGACTATTCATTTATTCACTAGTAAAATATGTTGAATTCAAATTCTTATATATTTCTGAATGTGCTTATGATCATATTTTGCTTTTTTCCCTATTTAAAATAATTATAAAAACGACCACCTCTACCAAGACACACAGTACCGTATATCTGAAGTCTGTTTATTAATTCTGTTACTATTAATTTATTTGGTAGTAAATATGTGAAAGTTAAATTTTAATGTATTTTTCAATCTACCTACGATTATTTTTCCTATTTGTTACCTTATTTAGCACAAAATTAGGGAAGCACTCGCTTATACAAAACCTGTTAAAATATATGGAATTATCTCTAGCAACCTTGAGGTTCATCACCCCTGGTTTAATGTATGCCAGCTGAACATTTTAAAGGTAGGAAGATCTCAGATAATTGGGAAGGCTAAGCAGATTACAGTACAACTATACCTCTAAGAATTGATTGTAATCTTGGTTGAAGGCTGACCAACCGGATAATGAAAAAAGTCGTCCCTTTCGTGGACTTGAATTGGAAGTCTCATAAGATGAGGCAGTAATTTGATCGTCCATTATTTCTCCATTTTGCATTCCCAATGGATCCCGACACTGTTCATCTGCAAATACAGAAAATGGACTTGAGTTGAAAGCTGCAGTAAAACGGACTTTTGAGAAATTCCTAAGGATCTTTCTTCCTCAACATTATCCTTTCTCTCCATGACAGTGGTCCAAAATGATTTAAATATGGTGATATATAACTAACTATAAACCCTTTTTATGAGCAAAATCGCCCCAATCTGAGCGCATTTTTTTACTCTAGCTATATTTCAAAGGTTTAATGGAGGGTCATACGTCGGGATGAGCTGTTTGACTGTCCTGACCTGCTAAAATGTTTCTCTGACCTAGATATTAAATATGTTCAGAAACAGAGTACTTAGCTTTCAATTGGAGCGGCCAGGACCAAACGGGTGTGGTCGTTGTCGTAGTGAGGTGATACCAGCGGTGCAAGTTTTGGTATCTAGGATCGGTGTTTCAGAGCAATGGGGAAATCGACTCAGACGTTACCCATAGAATCAATGCAGGGTAGCTAAAGTAGAGACCGGCAAACGAAGTGCTTTGCGACTGCCGGGTCCCCATTAAATTGAACGGTAAAATTTTCAAAACTCTAGTAAGGAAGAACCAGGAGAAGAGAATGCAAGTGGCCAAGATGCGAATGCTGTGTTACATGAGTGGGGTGTCGCGCGCTGACAGAGTCAACAACGAGCACGTTAGAAGTAGCTTTGGGGGAGGGGGACATTTCGGAGAAGATGAGAGAAAATAGGTTGAGGTGTTATGGGCATCTGATGCGAAGGGGGGAGGAGCGCATTCAGTACGTTATGGAACAGCAGGTGGTTGGTGGCATCAGGTTGTGCAGAGGGACATGATCGCGTGAGGAGTGGCTGAGAGCCTGGTGTGGGATAAGGTTTTGATAAGGAGGTGGCAGGATAAGGGTGTGATGATGATGATTTAGCTTGTTTTAATGTTACTTTAATCCTTCCTTATGTTAACAAATATTTCGGCCTCAAAAATTTGCCGACCCTTGCGCTAGTCAGAACATTATTGATGTGAATTCCAACTGAAATATATCAATTCAGTATAAAAATTTAAGAACATCAGGATCCCTGTCAATAACTGGAGCAGGAGATTGAAAAGAAAGAGCGTTTTTATTATGGAAGTTTGGCTTATGGTCATTTGCAGATTGGAGGTTCTCATTTCATGATGTGAACTGTCCTCACTAGCTGCAGAAATTATTCCTAAAGGCGACGTTTATATTTATTTTCATTATTGAGCTATACTGAAATTCTCTCTATTTACATTTACTCTCCCCTTCCGAAATGACCTTAAGCCAATAGTTTTCCTGTATTCACCATAAGGCTTGTGACATCCTAGAATCTCCACTCTCATTGCAATGGTCCCATACCACTTTTTTGGAAGAATTCGTAACCTTGTCATTTCAATTGGTTTTTCGAAGTAATTAGTTATAACGGTGGCAGAATCGTAATTCGCAGAGAAAACCTAAAATTGAAGGTTAAAGTCTTAATATTACTAGTTGAACTTCACAAAATACCGCAGTTAAGTTGAATACCGTTCGTACTCCACAGTCATCTGCAAGGAATGTCCACGTTGAATGATTCAATTTATAAGATATAGTATACAATGTAACCCACTGATCATATCCAGGCCGTCCTTGACTGGAAATTCCAGATATCACCCTGTTGCTGTTGAAATTAATCTGAAAGTACACATACGTGAAATATTAGGGTTAAAGGTATTAAAAGTGGCTGATCATTCATTTGGTTGTTTGTTAGACTAAATACTTTTCACCTCCAAGTGCTGGTTCTCATTGACCACGTTTGGAATCCAGGATGATGTGCCATGAAGACGTGCAAAATGAGGTCTCAGTGTGTATCCTGCATAACTGGAAGCTGAGATCTGTTGCTCTAATAGCGCTCCACTCTGCAATCCCATGGGGTCATTACAGGATGCAACTAAATCCAGAGAACCATTTTCAGGAATACATTTTTTTCGAAACCAATTCGACATCTACATTTATAATTTAGGCTTACTAGATTGATAGCGCCGAAGTAAATAGCATTATACATGATCATTGCAAATCATCTTGCCCCCTATGGTGGGGTCATTTACCTTTCTCTTATCCCAACTGGGAGTACATGGCATATTAATGGATTTCCATTTTTACACAGCCGGTGGCCTACACGCAGTAGCCATAGACGCCTAAACATAAGACAGCCTCCAACAGTTTCTTAACAACATATAAGTTATGACTGGAGCAGAAGTGGAAGTTGCCATTAAACCTAAACAAATGTAGCTTTCATAGGAAGCAGCAGGTGTAGAAAGCAAGTTGATTTTACTTATTGCATAGGTGGTGTGAGGGATAATAGGGTTGAGACTCATAAGCACCTTGGAATTATTCTAAACACTCCGGGCACGTGGAAGGAGCACACCGACAAGTTGATTGGGAAGGCTGACCATGCCCTCCGTTTGGTTCAAAAGAAGTAAAAGAAATAGCCCATTTTCACTAGTATGGCCAATTGTGGAGTTCTGTAGTCCAATTTCGTTTCCCTTTAGGCAGGGTTAACTTGGGAAATTGAAATGATCCAAAGGAGGGCAGCAAGAATTGAGCTACATCATTTCTCTCATAGAGAGAGTGTCTCAGACATGATCACAGAATTAGGGTGGGCTCACTTCGTCAGAGGCGGATATCTGACAGCATTGAGCATTTTAGCAGACTGTTGAAAATAGGGTAAGAGGGTACTCCAGTTGACTGCTTATCCTTTGCAGGGTATGGGTGGAGAAATCATCATCCATTCAAATTGAAGGAGATCAGGGCACGCACAGACTCGTATTACTGGTCTTCTCTTCCCCAAGAGTCGTTGGGCAATGGAATGCTCTTAGTGTGGATAATGTGAGCAACTTTCTGCAACAAGGTGCCATTGTAACAGGTAGGCAATATATGGCAGAATAGATGCTATGCTTGTGGTTCCTTGGGATTTTCCATTGGTTAGAAATTAGGAATGAAAGTCATTCTCTCCACTGCCAATTTGGCCTATCAGGGCTGCTTGCAGTGTATTGAATTAGAATTAGAATTATTTATTTGACCTGAGGATGCCAATTATGATTTTGCTTCTTATAGTAGGCATACAATTTGGGTCACATGACATATTTAACTAATTTTATATTTGTTCATTTCGATCCTAATTGCCTATAGCAAGGTCAGGCACCTATTTGTTCCATCAGTATTGGGAACACACAGTTGATCAATTTTAGGAGGTACTTTTACACAACCGCTTATCCACCAGACGTTGCAACTCCTATCTTTATTTTTAGTCGGCCTATTTTTTGGGGCACATTTCCTCTGCAGATGCCATGGGCAAGGGCCAATGCTTGGCAATTTTTTAGAACTACACGTAAATTTTACTCCTTATAGTAAAGGTTCTTCGGGGACGTCCATAAAGGACGTCACGCTTTATGGGTAGGCGGGGGGAATGCAATGTTGGATACTATATGACATACTGTAGGAGAGGGGGAGGTCATGACTAGAGGACGTCACATTTATTATAGCTTTTACCCTTCAGCAGTGGCGGATCCACGGGGGGGGGGGGTGATCGGGATGATCACCCCCCACCTCTGTGGCCAGGCCTTCGGCCTGGCTACTTTGGGAATTCGGACTGGCTGAAACTTACAATTTGCTTCAGAATCATAATCACACCCCCCCCTCGAGCCAGCCTCTGGATCCGCCCTTGGCCTTCAGTGCAGTGTTTTGTAAAATATTGCGTTGAAAAATATTTCCTTTTGTCTCCGGTTGACATCTAAGGCTGAGTTTCTAAATTACCCGAGTCAAACTCGAGTTACTCCGGAGTGACTCCAAAGCGTTTCTAAATGGCTTACTCCGAAAGCCCCGCGTTCCTAAATGCGTTTTTTCACGTTTTAGAGTCACACTAGAGTAGGGTTGCCATACGTCCCGGTACACCGGGACATGTCCCGGTTTTGAGGTCTGTGTCCCTGTGTCCCGGTCCGACAGTCATTTGTCCCGGTCGATTTAATATTTGCGCATGTTAAACAATTATTTTCTGATAATATCATTGCATTCAGTACTGCGCATATACAGTACATAGTACCTAGAGATTTGGTACAGATTCGTCCATGAAAGCACATCACCTTTTGCCAGTGAAACTGACTGTTCGGGAATGATCCACCATTGATCCCTGGGGCGGATCCAGACGAGGGGCAATGTAGCAATTGCTCCCCCCTCACTGCCTGAAGGGGGCGCAACTGATGAAGCATTTTTGCATTGCTATCCCCATTTCTATACTGCCAGTCCAACAGTTGCAGTCCAATCTGTAGTTGGCTAAACCACTGAAGATAGGCAATTGTCAAACGGCCAGGAGAGGACCTTTTTGTAATTGCTAGCTAGATGTATAGTCAGGGATTATGAATATTTAAAAATATTTGGGGCGCACACTTTTTGAAGTTCTACCCCATCCAGATCCGCCACTGATTGATCCTAAAGTTTTTTTTTTTTTTTGAGTCCTCCAAAATATTTTATATTTCAATGCGTTAGTGAAAGGATTATGGAAGTTTTTAATAAAGCTATGAATGTTTATAATATTGTTGAAAAAATATTTTTAAGGGGGATGTCCCGGTCGGTGGTCCGACAATTATGGCAACCCTACACTAGAGTCACTCCGGAGCGACTTGACTCTTTTTGACCCCACTCAAAAAGGAGGAGTAAACGGAGTGAAAGCAGTCGACAGTTAACGAACGCAATCTAAGCAGACGAACAATTAGGCATATAGAGTAGGGTTGCCATAATTGTCGGACCAAAAACGTTCCTTAAAAATATTTTTTCAACAAAATAAGAGTTTTAGTACAACTTTATGATAAAAAAAAATAGCATAATAGATAAATGGTGGTCGAACAGTCAGTTTAACTGGCAAAATGGGATGTTTTCGTGGACGCGTCAGAACCAATTGGCATGTACTGTATATGCGCAGTACTGAATGCAAAGATATTATCGGAAAATAATTGTCCTGCATGCAAAAATTTTAAATCGACCTGGACAAATGACTGTCTGACATGGACACAGACCTACGGGACAACGGGACATATACATTAACCCATATATATATATATCCAGCTATTAGGGTTGTATATATATAATGTCAGTGTGAATGAATTAAACAGCGTTCTGGGTGGACAAATGAAGATCTGGGGGCATAACGAGAAAATTATCGCCTGTCATCGTCAAATTATCGTCTACCATCGCCAAATCGTCTGCCATCTTTGTAAATTTTGCTCTTGTATAATCCTTAGATTAGGGTTGCCATAATTGTCGGACCACCGACCGGGACATCCCCCCTTAAAAATATTTTTTCAACAAAATGGCAAGAATTCATATTATAAACATTCATAGCTTTATTAAAAAAAATTCCATAATCCTTTTACTAACGCATTGAAATATAAAATATTTTAGAGGACCCAAAAAAAACGTTAGGATCAATCAGTGGTGGATCTGGGTGGGGGTAGAACTTCAAAAAATGTGCGCCCCAAATATTTTTAAATATTCATAATCGCCGAGTATACATCTAGCTAGCAATTACAAAAAAGGTCCTCTCCTGGCGCTTTGACAATGACCTATCTTCAGTGGTTTAGCCAACTACAGATTGGACTGCAACTGTTGGACTGGCAGTATAGAAATGGGGATAGCAATGCAAAAATGCTTCATGCATCCGCCCCAGGGATCAATGGTGGATCTTTTCCGAACAGTCAGTTTCACTTGCAAAATGTGATGTGCTTTCATGGACGAATCTGTACCAAATCTCTAGGCATGTACTGTATATATGCGCAGTACTGAATGCAATGATGTTATCAGAAAATAATTTTTTAAAATGCGAAAATTTTAAATCGACCGGGACAAATGACTGTCGGACCGGGAGACAGACCTCAAAACCGGGACATGTCCCGGTGTACAGGGACGTATGGCAACCATACCTTAGATGCATGACACCGGAGTTACTCCAGTGTTACTCCTGTGACGTCAGCAGTGACCCGAGTAACTCCAGAGTTACTCTAACTGGAGTAATTTAGAAACTCAGCCTTTGATAATGCTGTTCAGAAAATAAAACTGTTTACTGAACTCATATTAATATGAAGAGCTTGAGAAAGGAGGGGGGGGGGGTAATACAAAATGTGACGTCCTACTGTAGGTGGGGGATTACCCAAGTGGGACAAAATGCGACATAGGGGGAGGGGGAGTAAAATTTTGGCAAAAATATCGTGACGTCCTTTATGGATACCCCCTTCAACTTGTAAATGGCATCTTTCACAACACGTGGGCCGCGACTTCAGTTCCTAACTGCCAGAAGGCGCACTGAAATAAACCGAACTAACTCAATTCAGTACCCGCGTCCCCACGGGTTCACCAGGCAACTACGTTAAAAGGTGAAAAATCTTTTCTATCAACATGGTTTATTACCATATGGAATATAACATCCAAGAACTTCTGCTCTCATGGATATCCGTCCACTCCAAGTCTTAGGCAGAATTCTTAATCGTGTTGCTGTAATTTTGTGGTCAAAATAATTAGTAATTATTGTGGTAGAGTCATGGTTCCCTGAAAAGATCTGATTAGATTTGCATCATGAGATGCCTAGATGACCCATGCGAGGCGATATACTGTAAATATTCAGCTTGAAGGTAAATTACTGTAGGTGCTCCAGGAGAATCGGAAATTAGTGTCCAACTTGCAGTGGGTTGGGTCTTATACGATATCACGAAGGTGGAAACCCACTCATTATTTCCATTTCGTCCTTGAGTAGCAATTCCGGAGATTACTCGGCGATCTCTGAAATAGAACTAAGACAATTCTTGAACTAAGACAATTAAGACAATTCTTGAACTAAGACAATTAAGACAATTCTAACTAAATTCTCTACAATATCCCAAAATAATTTAATTATTAACCTCCAAGTATTGCTCACTATCGACGACGCTTGATGACCATGCTGTTGTGCCATTTAACCGAGCGTTATTTGGACTTAAATCGAAATTTAAATAACTAGATGCAGTGATTTGCTGGATTTTCATGGTTCCAGTTAACAGACCCATAGGCTCATCACACTGCAGTTCTGTAAAGAAAGACCACACCTAAAATCAACTAGTGATGCAGGGTGTTTAACGACCACAACCCCAAATCGTCTATTAGTCATGCTTACCAACTTATCATCAACCTTAATCCCCATTTTCCCATCTACATTACTTTTGTCAGGATACCTTTGTTGCCTCGTCAGACCCAGAACTATTAATTGGCATTTTTTAGCTGCCAGTTGGGGCATCGCCTACTCCTGGATATTACCATAATCAGTGGCGAAGCGGTATACACCCTATCGAGTCATATACCCCCCCCCCCCCTCAGAAAATCCTGGTTCACCCTATCGACAGTCGTATCCCCCCTTTCAGAAAATCCTGGCTAAGCCACTGACCATAATTCATCTACATGTATTTTTACTCTGTGTTCAAAGGGGTGGGTAGTGACTGTAAAAATACTACAAATCATTTCAAAACACGTTCCGTTTCAATATACAGTTAATCATTTGTACGAATTATTTAGAAGGAAAGCAACTCCTAACCCTTTTCTCGCCCATGGCAGGGTCTGGTACCCATCTGAATGAGCACAAGGGCGATATATTGGGCAGTGTTATTCCACAGTCGGTTTCAGGCCAAAGCTGCAGGCCACTTGTTTATTTATTGCCGGTCTACTGTTTGTTGGTGCACTCCACTGAGGCCAGTGGGTGAGCTGCTACACCTGGCAATTTTGCCTCATCTACTGGTATGAATTATATTAATACATTAAATAATGTTACTGTATTTGTATGTTTGACAGTACACCTTTTTCAGTTAAAAAGCACAATATAAAGCAATACAGGGTGGTAATTAAGTCCGTCCAACTAAGTGATAAAGGAACAAATAGGGTCATAACATGTCAAATCACCTAAAACTCACATAAGGCTCCTGCTTAACCCTGAACAAATATTATGAAATTTGGTAATAAAGTAACCCTAGACCTCAAATGTGCTTTAGTTCAGAAGTTACAACCTATGTTCAATGGGCTATCATGTCATTAACAAGTTTCATGCCACAAAAAATGACCAACTCTGACCCCTGGTCAAATTAGTTCTACTTGCCAGATAAGTGTGAAATTTGGCATACTGAGGTTAAAGTTTGGTGCACGATGTAGTAGCATGATAAAAAAAGTAGTACAATTGCCATTTAGTTATCTATCCAAGCCAAAGTCAACACCAAACAGCCATAACAGGCCAAACCCTTAGGAGGCTGCTCATGGGAGATGAGGAGGTAGGTGTAGAGGATGTTGGAGAGGGGAAATTTGCAGCACCAAACGTTCTTTGCCAACCACCCACATTGGTACTAACATGGGCTTGTGCTGCTTAACTTCAGTGATCTTATGAGAACTGGTGTGTCCTACACAACTTAAATCCTGAATTTAAAGTCCTTAAATCCTGAGTTTTTGTTTTTTTAGGCCACATTGAGGTTGCATTTTTTTCATTCATGGGCGTCACCTTGCCTTATGTTGTATAATGCATCACATTGCTTTTTGGTGTATAATTCAGGTGCCTTTGGATATTGTGATTGGGTGAGACATTATTGTTCATTTATATGTGTATTTATTGACAATAAATACACATAAATAACAAGCAATATCACTATTCAATTATTTTACATTTCACTTAAAATTACTGATATTCAATTATTTGATTATATTGCCAGAGCTAATTGTGCTGAGCATCAATGAACAGTTTTAGCTGTTTAACAGCGACACCACTCCTTACAATTACTGGATCCTTATCCCACATTTATTCTTTGCAGCATTCAGGCTTAGGAACAATAAAGATACCCACCTCATATGTCAATTAATCTGTCATTTTCAGAGTCCTGTGGCTGCCCTAGAAACTTGGATCCCAACATAAATAAACATTATTGTTGATGCAAAACACCCGCTCTATGAAATGGTACAATTGAAAACCAAATTTGAAATGACACATTTTGAGATATTTTGGCCTGAAAATTGGCTAATTTTCCATGCACAATGTTTTTCAGTAACTTTCATGTAGAATATCTCTGGATATATAAATACAGATCCTGTTGTAATTGTGCACAGGATGATAACCCTCATCAAATACCCAAGCAATACATGTGTCATCTGCAAATAGTTAAAGGAAGGAATTAATATAAAGTCCTATGTCATTCACATAGAGAATGTACAACAAACTACCCAATACAATTCCCAGGGGGACCCTGGACGTGGATGGTTTCCAGTCAGATGCATTACCATTGAACAGAACCTTCTGTCATCAACCAAGCTGATAGGACCTTGCTATTATCCCAAAGCTGGACATTTTTAAAACCAGCTTATCATTGGGTGGCATGACAAAAGCGTATTCAAAGTCCATGAATACAACATCAACCTGCTTTCTATTATCTAATGCCTTTTGAATACAATCCATCAGGCAAGCCATTTCTGTGCACATGACCTTCCTTTCCTAAACCCATGCTGGTTATTACTAAGGATGCCATTCTGTCCTTGATATCTGATTATACACTAGAATAAGATATGTTGAAAAATCTGGCATACCACGCTCATTAATGAAACTGGTCTATAGCACCATGCATGGATCCAGGATTTTCGTCGGGGAGGGGGTTGAGCTAATGCCTGTGCAAGCTCACATATATTCAGCAAATATAAGTTTATATGTTCATACAAACAAACCCATGTGTGCACGTATTCAATATATAGTAACAAGGGCATTATAAAACCACTCTTTGGTTTAGTATAAGGTGCGTTCAAAAAGTAACGAGCCAGAGGCATAATGCCGGAAACCAGTACCTGTATGTTAGAAGTATTGGCCCTGGCTGTTGAGGCACTTGTCCCACTGTCAAATGAGGTGGTGAATGGCTGTCTCATAAAATTCCCTGGGCTGCAATGTGAACCAGTTCCACACGTACAGCTCGACGTCAGCATCCGAGGTGAATTGTTGGCCCCTCAGAGCCCTTTTCAGGGAACCAAACATGGTGTAATCACAGAGAGAGAGAGGTCTGGACTGTATGGGGTGGACGAGAACCTCCCATTTCATTTTCTGCAGGAGTGCTGCAACTGTGTTGGCCATATGAGGTCTTTCATTGTCGTGGAGCAGAATGACCCCACAGGTGAGATTCCCTGGTCGTTTTGTTTTGATCACTTGGCAAAGGGTGGTCAAGGTTTGTGAGTAACGCTGGGCATTCACTGTTGTCCAGTGTGGCATGAAGTGTATCACAAGGGGGCCATCTTGGTCAAAGAAGAACGTCAGCATAACCTTTGCGACTGGCAGCATTGGATGATGGATGCATGCTGCTGCTCACTTTGTATCATCACGTGACGTGCATGCATGCCCTCTAGTGACAAGCTGTGACATTCCACGCTCTGGACGGCACCACACCTCATTACACATGCCACGATATTACCATTCTGTCACTGGTTTGCACATTCTAGCCTCCGGCTCGTTACTTTTTGAATGCACCTTATATAATATAGACACATGATTTTTACTTAGTAAAAAACTCCAACAAAAACACTTTTAAAGCATAAATGCATAAAGAGATGTAATGAACAAGTTCATTCTCACTGTCACAGAAACACTTTGATGAATAATAACAAAAGTTATTCAAAAATTACAAATGACTGAAACAACCACGATTATTTTTTTTAATAAAGTGTTGTACCATAGATTCTACAGAAGGTATGTGGGATCTGTTCGCCACGATTAAAAATAGAGCCATTATATCATCATTCATTATAGCCCGATTATACAACTCCACTTGTCGCATATGGGAAAATCCACGTTCACTTTCCACACTTCTTATGGGCAATACACATCCAATTTCAAATAATGCTTTAATATTTAGGAAAATATCTCCATCCAATTCTTGATACACCTGCTGAAGCTTCTGATCTCCTTTCATAGGGGAGTGTTTCTGGCAGAATCGTTGCCACTCCTTCAGTTCCATTTGCAGTGTTCCAGCAGAAGGCAGATCAGTTTCCCAGAACATCAGCTTCTCTCCCACCATTTGCAATTCTTCCAGTGTTAGTTCCATAACCAAAATTGGCATCAGCTTCATAAGTGCTGCAATACACTGATTTCTGCCTGCAAACCTTGATGTCATTTCTTCGATAATGTGGTCCAAGACTGGAATCGCCATGTTAATGCAGTAATGTTCTTCTGCCAACACTGAAGCAGCATTGGTCCAGTCTCTTTGCCTACCTGCTATTCATGGCCGTGAAATCTCTACATCCAATGGTTTGCAGATCTCTGCGGCCTGATTATACCACTCTTCAAATTCGTTGTGAATATTCTTTCGAATCTCTTCTAGCTGACAAAGCACATAGTCAACCAACTCGTATGCATCCGCAATGTCCTCATCTCACTTTTGCAGTTTGGTCTTAATGGGCTGAACAACGTACAAAATACTTCTCAGGCAAACAAATGAAATGATGAAATCAAATGATGCAAGGTGCGACCACAGTGCCAACGCTTTTGAACTTGTAGTCCTGTCAAAATTCCATCTATCACTTGTGGCTTCATCGTATGACACTATGTCGTCAAGAGATCTAACAATACACACAAGTAAATTGCTGAATGTTTCGAAGCACTTGTTATGCGCTATCCATCTAGTTTTCCACAAACCTATAAGTTTCTTTTTTTTCGGGTCTGGTGTCATACTTTCAATCACTTCTTCAAAATCCATGCACCGTTTCGGTGACCCATCAAAAAACACAACAACTTCATTGACTAACTCAGATACAGCTCATATTGAGGGTAGTCAACAACTCACTGCAAGCACAAAATTTAATCTATGTGACATACAGTGAATGTAGAGTGCAAGAGGTGCTTCCATTCGTATCCTTGCTCGAACCCCTACATTTTCAGAAGATATTGCAGCCGCTCCATCATAAGACTGCCCTCTCAGATATTGAATATCCAGACCCAATTCTTGTAACACTTGAAGAATCTCGAGCGGCGAGTTGCGTTGGACACACCAGTTCTCGTCTGATCACTGAAGTTAAGCGACGCAAGCCCAGTTAGTACTGGCATGGGTGGTCGCTCGGGAAAGCTGGGTACTGCTAATATAGGGTTGCCATACGTCCCGGTACACCGGGACATGTCCCGGTTTTGAGGTCAGTGTCCCGGTCTGACAGTCATTTGTCCCGGTCGATTTAAAATTTTCGCATGTTAAACAATTATTTTCTGATAATATCATTGCATTCAGTACTGCGCATATACAGTAGCGGAGACCGGGGCAAGTTGACGATACTAAGGCCTCTTTCACATGCAGCGTTAGCTACCGCGTGATTTTATAACGCGAGTTGGGGAAGACACAGAGGTGAATAGCTGCTTTTACATGGAAACGCGCGATTTTGGCTAACGCGCGTAGCAACGCACGATTCGAGAGTTCAGCGATTTTCTAGCGTTAGCGTGCGCCTTGAAATACAAGGAACCCAATTGACCTTTTCATATCACCGCGCGTTTTCACTGTAGGTTTTCATTTTTTGAAAGAGGGAATAGCGTTACAGAGAAGCCACCACGTAGGCGGTCCACCTCAAAATCGCTTTCATGTGAAAGGTTGTAACGCAGCGCTAAACGCAACGTTAATCGCTGCATGTGAAGGAGGCCTAAGAGTTTTCTAATTAATTTTTTATTTTTCTTGCGAGATAAAATGTTTTACTGTGCTGAGATACTTAGAATGTTCCTTTATTTATAATTTAGTGGTTTAAAGTGAAACATTTTTTGATATCTTCAAGGTGATTTTCTAATTTTTAATGAACGATGTAAAATTCGTCATCTTGCCCCAGACCCGGGGCAAGATGACGGCTATTGAAAAGTCAAAGAAATTAGTAAATTCTCCGAATTCTATTATTGTACCCTTATTTCTTTTATAGTAAAATAGGATTAGGCATTATTTATTACATTATTAAAGGTAAATGAAATAATATTTTTAATTTTTTTTGTGAATAACGAAAGCGCATTAACACTAAAAGTTAAAATCGAATTAAATAGTAAATCGAATTTATTGTCAACTTAAAAGTTAATGTTTCTAGTTAAAAATAATCACAGGTAAGCTGTCTGCCACAAAGAAGATGCCAGTTAACACTGAGGGTCAAGATGATGAGTTCGTCAACTTGCCCCAGTCATCTTGCCCCAGCAACAATTTTAAAATTTAAATATTATAGCAAGAAGATTAAAAAATTATTTTAATAATGAATAGTAAATATGAATAGCCAGTTGTCTAAGGTAGATCAAAATGCTATCAGATATTTATATAGATTTCCTCTATATTAATTATATCTTATTTCCAAAATTTTGTTTCATATAGCACACAGCAGGAAAACAGTGAAACTCATGTAAATAATATAGTAATGGCAATAGAGCCTTGACAAAATGATTTTTTAGTGTCTAGTCATGAGGATTACTAGTAGTAGTATTCATATGATGCTGCTAACTATCAGGAAAATCGCTAATTAAGGCATTAGTCATCTTGCCCCGCTCGTCATCTTGCCCCGGTCTCCCCTACATGCCTAGAGATTTGGTACAGATTCGTCCATGAAAGCGTATCACATTTTGCCAGTGAAACTGACTGTTAGGGAATGATCCACCATTGATCTCTGGGGCGGATCCAGACGAGGGGCAATGCAGCAATTGCTCCCCCCTCACTGCCTGAAAGGGGCGCAACTCATGAAGCATTTTTGCATTGCTATCCCCATTTCTATACTGCCAGTCCAACAGTTGCAGTCCAATCTGTAGTTGGATAAACCACTGAAGATAGGTAATTGTCAAAGGGCCAGGAGAGGACCTTTTTGTAATTGCTAGCTAGATGTAACAGCCTGGCTGTGGGCGCACATTTTTTGAAGTTCTACCCCCACCCAGATCAGTCACTGATTGATCCTAACGTTTTTTTTTTTGAGTCCTCTAAAATATTTTATATTTCAATGCGTTAGTGAAAGGATTATGGAATTTTTTAATAAAGCTATGAATGTTTATAATATGAATTCTTGCCATTTTGTTGAAAAAATATTTTTAAGGGGAGATGTCCCGGTCGGTGGTCCGACAATTATGGCAACCCTATGCTAATACCCAATAATCGTCGCATTAGTGTGGTGTCTGTGCAGTATATGCATTAGAACTATGCAGTGGACGGGTCTCTAATGACCTTGTAGTTGACGGGACCTTAAACTCCGACAAACGAAATTGAAGAATCTCGGTAGCTATTGCTGATCTGGTTGTTTGTTGAATTTGAACAAACTCAATTAAAACCTCCTGTTGGCACTGGACTCGTCGGCCATTACTGAAAACTTATCTCTTGTACCATCCTCTTTTTTCAATCCACCAATAATTGCCTGCTGCATAAGTTCTTTCATTATTTCGATAATTTCGTTTTGGATGGTTTTGAAGTCATCTTCGCATTTTTCTTCCCAAATTCCAAGTGTTTTCTGAGAACTTCATCATGATTTGCGATAACGTTTAATACTGCCAATAAGTTGCCTTTGTTATCATCCGCTGAGGATGTGTAATCGTCCCGATGTCCTCTAAGACCAATACACTGTTTTGCAAGGAGTTGAACGGCTTCTACAACACAGTGCATAACGTGCAGGTTTCTGTTGTAAATTTGTTGGGAGTCCTTCGAAATTAAAGCTGGTAGTGTGTTTTTGGAGTTGTGCATCGATGAAATAAATAATGCTGCTTGGTGCATAGATTCACGATGTGTAGGGGAATTATTGTGCATTTGCAGGATTCCACACTTTCCTGTTGCTTTTGCTAGGTTTGTCATGGCACTGGAGTAAAGTGTCACCTTTGTATAGTTAGTTCTTGTCGTGGGGAATAAGACACACATTTTACATAGGTCTTCATTGAGTTCTTTGCTGTAGACAAGCCACTTGTTCAAGATTACTGCTGCTCCTGCTCCACTTGCTGCTCCTTTTGTTACTGTTTGTGTCAGCAGGCTGAAATCGGGTGGTGGCATAAAATGATTTTCCAACATAACGAGTTTCTCAAAGTTCAATAACTTCTCCAAATTGACAGTTCTGTTCACGATGTACCCAACACCATCTATTATTCTCAGAGCTACGATTGGCATTAGTGTTTCAGATTCAGTAGTGATTGTTTTTGGCAGACTCTCAACCATTGGTATGCTCGCATCACCTTGGGTTGTTGAAGGGGCAGCCCCGGTTGCAGATTCGCTTGCCTCAATATTCCCAACTACAAAAGAAGTATTTATTTAACCTTTTAAAGTATGTTTTTTGCTACATTTTTCCTTGTTTTTGAGGTTAGTGTAAACACACTCAAATTATGAAACATCTGTAGGCTGCAAAAACCATAAAAGCGACTTTTAATGGAAACCTGGGCAAGAATAAAAATGTCAAATTTTTGCAACATATTGAACGTGTATGGTGTCTCCAGTAGCATCGCTGCAGTGATGCAGTACATCTTGAGGTTCTGGTAGATAGTATGTAGGCTACATACTAGTAGGCTACATACTAGGGGACAAAATTTTGTTTCATTTGTCGGCCAATTTGCCGCCCATGCGAGCGCTTGAAGGTTAACATAGTGTACGTTGGCTGAAAACATTACAAGAAAACTCCTTAATACCAAAAAAATCGTCCTAACGGCAGTGTCTGTGCACACTCTGCATTAGGCACAATATCATTGAAGGCACTGAGATTTCTTTTTAAGAAGTGGAAATCTTTCAATGAATCTTGGAATATCCTATGCACCCTAAATGAAGATAGCAAAAGCGTTTAATTTTGTAGCATTCAATGGATCATTAAAAATATTACTTTTTCATTTCAACGTTTAGTTTCCTCCAAATAATTCCCCACTTCGGAACTTTGTGGTCACGTCATATATGTATGAAGTGTTGTATTACTTACTGTACGGTTTATAACATCCATAAATTTCTACTCTCATGGCGATTCGTCCATTCCAAGTCTTTGGATGAATCCTTAGCTTGGTGACCTGAATCTTGTCCTTAAAAAAGTTGAGCTTAATTGACTTGAAGTCAGTATTTCCTTCCAATATCTAAAAGTTGGAAAACAGTGGCAAGTATGTCATATATAAAACATGCAAGTGACTGAAGGGTTTATATTTAACAGTCCAAAAAGTCGTAACACATTTTTGCATAGAAACACAAATCAAAACGCATCGTGACTTCTCAGACAACCCAATAGTTCCTAAAGAAAGAATTTAAAAAAGAATAACTTCGTCATTGCAGATATGAACGTAGTCAAACAATTTGTCATTCTGTTCATTATTAAATCTGTCAGCATTCTGCAAACCCCATATTTATATAAAATGGGTATATTTTATGTTGTTAGAGCACCACCCAAGCCAGAAGCGACTTCCTGCTTACGACTTATTTCATTGGACCACCACCTCCTATATATGAAGGCCTACACA
>JAAFCE010009126.1:28772174-28837186 GCA_013389805.1 Trigoniulus corallinus | reverse complement strand
CAAAATCGAATTTGGATTTTGTATTTATAACCGGTCTTCAGTTGACTCACTCACTCATCATAATGTCTGATAGTTGTATGCTCCAAAATGATGGAGGAAATATGAAAAAGGACCCACAGTAAGTGTTTTAAGTTTCCAACTGTTCCAGACCTAAAAACGAGGTGGATAAAAGGATATGCAGAGATCCTTTAATGTAACTGCAAACTCCAGGGTATATATTTATATATTTGAATGTCATTTTTAAAGCAGCCATCAGGGGTGCATGAGGGGTGCCCTGGGCCGTTGTCATCAGGCGTCTGTAATGTTACTGGGGTGGGGACCTCGTGTCCATGGCAGGTCATCAGGTGGTGGAAATTGTGCACCAAGATGGAGGAATTTGCACAAGTGCACAGGCCAGTAGACTGGGATTGGGAAGGGACAGCTGATGCCTTGTGGGTCAGGGTGGCCAGAAAATATAGAGTGTGAAAGAGCCATTTTAGGACAGGTTAAAGTAAGAGGTACATTCCAGGGCAGACAGACATGGTAGTGTAATTATGAGGTAGAAGCAGCCATCAAGCAATAGAAGAAGGCAGCTTTCCACAGGCCAAGGCTAGAGATAGGGCAGCCAAAGATACAGTGAAACCCCTCTATCAGTCCACCCATGTAAACGGTCCACCTCATAGAAAGGTCCACTGTTTTAAAGAACTAAAAATTCTCATAGATGTTCAGTATTTTTTACCCCTCTAATAGGTCCACCCCTGACACCGATCCAAGGTCTACTGTCCACAATATCCACAATGTGACCCAACCCTTTTAATGGGTCCAAATGTCACGAAAAATTGAAGATCATTTCACATTGTTATGTGAGTTTGCTATACAGTGAAACCTCTCTATCAGTGAAACTCTGTAATTGGTTCACCCCCAGAAAGGTCCACCTTTTATCATCATCATCATCTCACCCTTATCCTGCCTGCAGCAGGGCCAGGTCTGTGGCCCCACCTATCCCCCACCAAGTCACCTTCAACCCCACACTCCTCCATGACCCTTTTTACTACCTGCTCCGACGTCCGTCTTGGTCTTCCCCTACCCCTGGTACCCCCAATCACCTGCAGTTCCACAATGAACGTAATAAGCTCCTCCTCCTCTTCATCACATGCCCATACCACCTAAGCTGATTCCCTCTTTTCTCTGTGATCGTTCCCACCCCCAAGCTACATCTAATGACATCATTTTGAACTCTGTCAGCACGTGACACCCCACTCATGTAGCACAGCATTTGCACCTCAGCCACTTGCATTCTCCTTTTATGGTTCTTCCTAGCTGACCAACAATCTGAGCCACACGGTATAGTGGGCCTATTGGGACCCAGCGGTCGCACAGGACTCCACTTGCTTGCCTCCACTTCAGTCACCCTACATTAATCCTATGTGTCCCATCGGAGTCTATCTCCCCATTGCTCTGTAAAACGGAACCTAAATAACAAAACTCTTGCGCCACTCGCATCACCTCATCCCCACAGTGAATCTCACCCTCATGCCCCTGGCCATTGCAATTGAAAGCAAGGTACTCTGTCTTCTTCATGTTCACCTTTAGGCCCCCTTTTCCATTGCAATTTTAATGTTTTGTAGGCCCTTTTGTGCATCTTCTTTAGACTGCTCAAGCCTTCCCACATTATCAGCAAATACCAGACAATGAGTGACCCATTCCCCTATTCCCGCCAGCAGCTCATCCATTACTAGTAGAGAATAGATGTGGGCTAAGTGCTGATCCTTGATGCACACCAACCTGCACATTAAGCATTCAGTATTTCCCCATGCTGTCCTCACATCAGGGGTTGAATCATCATCCTGTACATATCCTGCACTATCCTAATATGGCCTTCATCAACCCCTTGATGCAAGAATTTTGATATTTTGATATTTAGGTGATAGATTCTGACATTACCCATATGATTAATGCAGGATGGCTGAAGTGGAGGCAGGTAAGTGGAGTCCTGTGTGACCGCTGGGTCCCAATAACGTTAAAAAGCAAATGCTACAGAATGGTCGTAAGGCCCGCTATGCTGTATGGCTCAGTGTTGGGCAACTAGGAAGAACCATGAAAGGAAAATGCAAGTGGCTGAGATGCGAATGCTGCACTAGATGAGTGGGGTGTCACAAGCCGACGGAATCCATAACAATTACATTACAGGTAGGTTAGGTGTGGAAAAACATCACAGAGAAAATGGGAGAACAGCGGCTGAGGTGGTATGGGCATGTGATGAGGCGGGAGAGGAGGAACTTATTAGGTCCATTATGGGACTGCATGTGATTGGGGATACCAGGAGTAGGGGAAGACCAAAACGGACGTGGGAGCAGGTGGTGTAGAGGGACATGGAGGCGTGTGGGGTGGAGGGGTATTTGGTGGGGGATAGGCGGGAGCGGAGACCCGACTATCCCTCAGGCGGGATGAGGTCGAGATGATGATGATGATGAATGATAGGGATGGCTCAGGGGCCGGAAACATCGTGGAAAGACGAGAGAGAGAATAGGTTGAAATTGTATGGGCATGTGTGAGAAGAGGGGAGGTTATCGGAAGCATTTCGCAGCACGTTGTACAAAGGTATATGATAGTATATGGGGTGGACGGAAGCCAGGTGAGCGGTATGCGGGTGTGAAGGGCCAGAAGCGTAAAAGCTTACAAGGTCAACGTTTTAAACACCTGAGCTTTATGTAACAGACATCCTAGAATTCAGAATGTTATTTCACTGTGACATACCAAAGGAATCCCAAGAGAGTCTGTTAAAAGAATCCATGGTGAATTTCCGGTCTTGTAGGAGATTCCATACGATGTCACCCATTCAGACAGGTCTGGTCGCCCTTGAACTGCTATTCCAGAAATGATGCGAGATCCCTTGAAATTAATCTAGCAAATCCCAGGTGAAGTATAATAGAGCGGTTCAATACAGTGTTATTTAATGAAAGTGATCTCACCAACCCCCAGGAATTGATTTCCATCAAGAATGCTTGCATACCAACAGGATGTACCATTTAAACGAGCGAAATGAGGGCTGAGTGCATTGTTAATATATGAAGATGCAGTGATTTGATCATTTAGCATTGTTCCTGCTTGTAATCCCATTGGATCCCGGCATTCCATATCTGTCAAGTAAGTAAAAGAATTAATCAGTGTTTCTTTGGTAAAGGAAGTTGGATTTGTTGTACAGTATATTAAAAATGTTCTTTAAAACACTTCTCGTCCAAATTTCAGAGGGCGAGCTTCAACATCTAAAAAATCTTCTGCTCAGATTCAGCGTGCTTGACTATTGCGCCCATGATTCCAGGTTCAATGCTGGATTGAGATGGGATTGGGATTGAGTGCCTTCTGTAGGTTAGGAAGTAAAGTTGTGGCCCCGTGTGGTATAGGATGTCATCTGTTTGCAAAGAACCCTCTGTGCTCTGAAACGTGGACATCAGGGAAAATTCACTGGTGAAGGAGCTCACCCCCGGGTGTACCAGGGGCGGATGCAGGGGGAGAAATGTGGCAATTGTTCACCCCTCAGTGCCTTTCAATTGATACATGATTCAGCTTTACAACTAATGAGGCATTTTTGCACTTGCTATTCCCATTTCTATACTGCCAGTCCTATCTGCAGTTGACTAAACCACTGAAGATAGGAAATTGCCTAAGAGGCAGTAGAGCACCTATTGTAATTTCTTGCTAGATTTATAGTAAGGGATTCTTAATATTTGAAAATATTTGGGGTGTAGAATTAAGCTACTCATACACAGTGTAACTTTTGTGACATGCCATTTTGAGTTGTATTACTAAAGCCTGGTTCTATGGTACGTGGCACATACATGAATAGTGCTCCAGCAAACGTAAAGGTCACATAAACTGATGACATAGGAACTCCAGTGTTTTGCAAGTTTAGTGTGAAAGCAGCAAATAAAGCCTAGTTCAGTGGCAAGCACTACAAGCAAAAACAGTGCACATGCACCCAAAATGGTGACGTAAAGTACTGTCACCAAGACAAACTGCGCCTGTACTCGTTCAGTGGTAGGCAGCAGACAGGACGCATGCTGGTTGATTTTATGACAATGTCCGCTAGGTGCTGTAATGAGCAAGCAATGCCATAATGGCATAATGGGTGTCATCTGCAGTACAATCAACCAATCATATGTGTGTGTGAGTGCTGAAAGCAATTGACTAGCAGTCAACTGCACTTTTCCACCCATTCCTCAACTCCCTCCCAACATAATTGCATGTCGACATCATCTATTTCTGTGTTGTTTCGTCTGCTCACATGGTACCTGCCGCTGTTGCATGTGCCACTCAAGCAGGTTGAAGTGGAGTTGAGAGGTAGTCAACTGCATGTCTATTTTGAATGTGACGTGTACATTTCATTGGCTGTTGCTTTTCTAACAACGTCTGCTCTTTCATTCTATTTAATGGAATTTTTGGGCTGTGTGCGCCACCTCACACTCATTTTTGGAAACATTTCCACCTATTGTGATTTCTTGCCTGCCACGGAAACAAAACAGGCATAATTATACTTAGCGTCTGTGATTCACATCACTTTGCTGTCTGCTCAGGTGCCATTCTCACTAGTGTCGCGTGCCACAGAACTTGGTATTAAAGTGGCATGTTGCCGTTTTATGGAGCACAAAATTTGCATGCAACTAGTCATTTTTTAAGTTGTGCAACTGAATGGTGGATAAAATAGTTGACTTTATACATAACATGCAATTTAATTCCAATTCTAATTTAATACACTGCAAACAGCCCTGATAGGCCAAATTGGCAGTTGAGCGAATGACTCTCATTCCTAATTTATAACCCATTGAACCCCCAAGGAACCTCAAGCATAACATCTGTTCTGTCAAATATTGCATACCTGCTACAATGGCGCCTCCTTGCAGAAACTTCCTCATATTATACTTAGTGAGAGAATTCCATTGCTGAATGACCCTTGAAAGAAAAGACCAGTAATACTAGTCTGTTGATGCCTTGAAAGGATCCTCATAGCTTAATTTCAAAAGAACCCCAATTTCAAAACCCTAATTTCAAAAGAACCTCCATCAGTTTGAAAGGACCCCCACAGCCTAATTTCAGAAGTCAGTGAAAAACCTTAATATTGCCAGATACCTGCCTTTCATGTAGAGAGTCCCACCCTAATTCTGTCTGAGATGCTCAACCTATGAGAGAGGCGATTCAGCACAATTCTTGCAGCCCTCTTTTGTATCATTTCAATATCCCAAGATAACCACTGCCTAAAGGGAAACCAAATTGGACTACAGTACTCCACTATTGGCTGTACCAGTGAAAAAATAGGCTACTTCTTTTACTTCCTTTGTGCTGTCTCCCAACACTCTTCTAACCAAACAGAGAGCATGCCAAGCCTTCCCAATCAATTTGTGCCCCCAGGGTTTAGAAGAACACCAAGGTACCTATGGGTCTCAACCCTATTGACCCAAACACAACCTATGCAATAAGTAAAATGAAGTTGCTTTCTAGACCTGCTAATCCTAAGAAAGCTACATTTGTGCAGGTTTAATGGCACTTTCTGCTGCAATCAAATGTCTTGTTTACGTCCTTTTGCCATTCTGTGCAGGAAAATAACCCTTCATCCACTACCCTTGCAATGCACATGCCATCTACAAATAGCTCAAGAAAGGATTGTATGTCAAGCCCTATATCATTAACATAAATTATATAGAGCAAAGGTCCCAATACACTTCCTTGTGGGACTCCTGACATCACAGGTGTCCATTCTGACACCTTACTATAAAAAAGGACCCTCTGCTGCCTGCATTTTTTTGTTTGTTTGTTTCAGTTTTAGAGCCCATCGACTACAATGGTCATTAGGGCCCATTGACTACAATGGTCATTAGGGCCAAGAAAGACAATTATCATGGTGGGGGGGGTGTAAATGGCCATCTCACCATGTTGGCAATAAATATTGGCAAAAGCCCACTAAGAGTAATCAGAATAAAAAGGCAATAGACAAATAAATATGGAGAATAAGTACAGGGAAAAGCCAAAACAGACATTAAAAATAAAAGCAACAAAAACCAAAACAGGCAAAACAATAAAATTGGCAAAAGCCAAAACAGACATAACAATAAAAGTGGTAAAGGACAAAACAGACACAGAAATAAAAGGCAAAAGCCTAAACAATCTGTATAAAAAATATTTATAAATCAAAATTTGTGAAACAGGCCAGCCTCTTTCACAAATACAAGTGAGCTCTCAACCCCCTGAGGGTTATCCCCAAGTGAGGTGGAGAGCTCTGGAATGACTCCCAGTCGGCATTAAAGTTCACGGTATCTCTCACAGTGACTAAAGATGTGTGCCACTTTGAGAGGCTCCCAACAGCAGTCACACCATGGTTGATCCTCACCCCATAGAATGTAGGAGTGGGTGAGGAACGTGTGACTGATCCAAAGCCGAGCAGGCACAACCTCCTCCCTCTGTGACTGGTGGCATGAGGACACCCAGTGCACTGGAGTATCCTTCAGTGTGTGGAGTTTGTTGGTGATCTCTGCAAACCACTGGGACCACCATTGTTCATGGATGGCTCACCACACCATCAGGAGAGCATCGGAGGAGGCGACAGCAGCATAGGTTACATCTGGCAAGTGGGCCACCTAACAGGCATGGGCATCTGCCCTCTTGTTGCCCATGATGCCAACATGCCAAGGGACCCACATAAACAACACTGTCTTGCCCTGCTTACAATTTGTGAGCAGCAATCTGTGCACACCCTGGATGATGGCATGTCTGCCATATAGGGTGTGCAACAGCTGAAGGTAGGATAGGGAGTCAGTCACAACAACAAAGTGTCTGTCATTCCAAAATTGGATGAGTTACAGTGCCCCATGTAGAGTTGTGAGCTCTGCAGTTAAGACACTGGCAATGCCTGGAAGGTGGCCCCCAATGAGATGACCAGTTGTAAAGACTGACCAACGCACCAAGGTGCCATCCTTCGATGCATCCATCTAAATAAAAATATGGCCTCATAGGTCAGAGAGAGGCATCCAAACTGTTGTTGGTGCACTGACCAATTAGTACTGTTTTGGGGGAAGGCTGCAAGCACAAAATTTAAACTGGGCTCTGGCACTGTCCAGGGCTGCACAGAGGCTGGCAGCCCAGGCTGCATGCTAAGCAGTGCCCCACCCAGGCCAGTAAGACTATCCATCCACTGCATGCCAAATAGAGGAGGAACCCCTGGGTGGAGGTTGAATGGCTGTCTCACAGTGTGACAAAAAACGGCTGGGTGTGTAGGGTGCTGTGGTTGACCTTTCAGCCACAAAATGTATGTAGCTGCCAAGTACTGACGCCACACATTCAATGGTGGTTCACCAGTCTCAGCATAAAGGCTGAGTACTGGACTTGTGCAGAACGCCCCAATGGACAACTAGATGCCAGCGTGATGAACACTGTCCAGTATCCAGAGAGTAGACGGAGATGCCAAGCCATGCACGTTGCAGCCATAATCGAGATGTAATTGAACGAGTGATCTGTAGAGCTGAGACATCACCAGTTGATCTGCCCCAAAACCAGTTCCCTGCAGGCACCACAGAATATTCACAGAGCGAAAGCACTTAGCCTTCAGTTCCTTCAAGTGTGGGACCCATGTCAGATGGCTGTCACAATGGAGACTGAAAAACCAAGCTGCCTCTACAACTGGGAGGAGGTGGCCATTCAGGGTAAGCTGTGGCTCAGGGTGGAGCCCTTGCTTATGACAGAAGTGCATGACAATTGTTTTGTCAGGGGAGAACTTATAGCCACATGAGTTGGCAAACTCGTTGACACTATTGAGTGCCAGTTTCAGTTGCTTGTTGTTTGTTGGTTTGTGTTTTCGGGCCCATCGACAACAAAGGTCATTAGGGCCCAGAAGGACAATCACCATGGTGAGGGTGTAAATGGCCATCCCACCATGGTTGCAATAATAGAGGCAAATCCCACTAAAAGTCGTAACAATAAAAAGGCAATAGGCAAATAAATGTTTAAGAATAAATATAGGCAAAGCCAAAACACAGAAAAGTAAAAGCAGCAAAAGCCAAAACAGATACAGTGTGCTCTTTTTTTTACATGGGTTCTTTTAACGCGATTTCCAAGTTATGCGGTTTGCATTTCATTAAAAAAATTTTCTCAAATATGTATACGGTACTGTATATATGTGATCAGGAGATTGAATGTTGAAACCACTCATAATAAATCGATTTCTTAGACCCCGTGCTCTAAAAGGCAAAGATTTAAAACAATTACCAGTGCATTGGATGGCTAACCCAAAAGCCTGGGTGACAACAACTGTTTTACAGAATGGTTCAATAATTGCTTTATACCAGAAGTGGTAGTTTATCTGAAAGATAAATCTCTTGATTTTAAAGTCTTATTAATTATTGGTAATGCACCTGGTCATTTACAGTTAGAACATCCAAATGTTCAAATAGTATTTCTTCCACCCAACACAACAAGCCTTCTTCAGCCATTAGATCAAGGCATAATTTCAACCTTCAAAAAATATTACATTAAGCGGACTTACAAATTCACATTGAATAAATTAGAAAATGAGTCCTTGACAGTAAAAGACGTGTGGAAACAATATTCTATATTTGATTGTATAATTGAAGTTGCATCTGCTTCTGCTGAAATATAACCAGTAACTCTAAATGCCTGTTGGAAAAAGGTTTGGTCAGGATGTATTACAAGCAATACAATCATTGAAACATCAACACTTTGGAAGGAAATTATAAGTTTGGCACATGCTATTGGCAGAGAATGTTTTAATAATTTCAACAATGATGATATAGAAGAACTGTTGGTGGATGATGTGTTAAATGATAATGAGACTGTTGCACTAGCTTTAGATGCAGCAAATTCAGAAAGTGAAAGTGATATTGAGGAAAACCCCAACCCTTCTCACTTCAAAAATAATTTGAGATGGTCTCATCTATGCAGCAAATTAGAAAATCATTTTCTTGTTAATGACCCCAATTCTGAAAGGGGCTTTAAATTCCAACGTGAGCTGTGGAACTGTGTTTCTGGATGTCATGAATTTCATAAACAATTAGTAGAATCATCAATGCAAAGTTTAATTATGGATTACATTGTTAAAAAAGGAAAATCAGCTTACTGTGAGAATGAAGGTTGCACAAATTTATCATCTATACCAAAGAGATCAATTGCAGATACAGTTATTTCTGATGATGAAAGTAATTTGGAACCTGTTCACAAACGGTGCATACTCTTATCAGATAGTGATAGTGATTAAAAACATGTAAATTTATATTACTTTCTTATAAAATAAAACGAGTTGTATTTAAATGCAATTTTATTTAAGAATTTATATAAATTATTTCCAGCTTCTCAAAGGAATTTATTAAGAGACCCATTTTTTTTTAAGGTCAACAAAATTTTTTTATGTGGTTTTACATTAGTTTTAAATCATAATTTCGGAGTTACGCGAATTTTAAAAATTATGGAACGTATCCCCAATTTTCTCATAGACTTATAGTCTTTTTCTAAGGCAAATTCTTTTCACGTTATTTTCTGAGGAACGTATCCCCCGCGTAAAAAGAGACCTGCCTGTATAACAATCAAAGCAGCAAAAGCCAAAACATACATAACAATAAAAGCAGCAAAAGCCAAGAGAGACAGAATGATAATAGTGGCAAAAGCCAAAACAGACATTACAATAAATGTGGCAAAAGCCAAAACAGACACAGAAATAAAAAGGCAAAAGCCAAAACGATCCAAGAATAAATTCAAAGCTGCTTTAAAGTAAATGTGTATAATTCAGATTTGGTGAAAGAGGCCAGCCTCTTTCACAAATACAAGTGAGCTCTCAACCCCCTGAGGGTTATCCCGAAGTGAGGTAGAGAGCTTGCAACTGACCCCCAGTCGGCATCTCAGTTCTCGGTATCTATCACAGTGACTAAAGATGTGTGCCACTGTGAGAGGCTCCCAACAGCAGTCATACCATGGTTGATCCTCACCCCGTAGAATGTAGGAGTGGGTGAGGAACGTGTGACCAATCCGAAGCTGAGCAAGCACATCCTCCTCCCACCACGACTGGCAGCATGAGGACACCCAGCGCTCTGAAGTGTCCTTCATTGTGCGGAGTTTGTTGGTCGTCTCTGAAAACCACTGGGACCGCCATTGTTCATGGACGGCCCACTGCACCATCGGGAGAACATCGAAGGAAGGGACTGCAGTGTCAGGTACATCTGGCAAGTGGGCCACCTGATGGGCAAGAGCATCCACCCTTTCGTTGCCCATGATGCCAACATGCCCCAGGACCCACATAAACGACACTGTCTCTCTGCTTATGAATCATGAGCAGCAATCTGTGCACACCCTGGACGATGGCATGTCTACCATAAAGGGTGTTCACCAGCTTAAGGAAGGATAGGGAGTCAGTTTCAATAACAAAGTGTCTGTCATTCAATAATTGGATGAGTTCCAGTGCCCTGTGCAGAGCTGTGACCTCTGCAGTTAAGGCACTGGTGATGCCTGGAAGGCGGTCCTTATGAAATGACCAGTTGTAAAGACTGACCAACCCACCAAGGAGCCATTCTTTGACCAATCCAAGTAAATAAAAACATGGCCCCAATAGGTCAGGGAGAAACATCCAAACTCTTGTTGGTACACTGACCTATCAGTACTGGTTTTGGGGAAGGCTGCCAGTACAAAATCAAAACTTGGCTCTGGCACTGTCCATGGTTGGCACAGAGGCCGGCAGTAGTGGTTGAATCCTAGGCAGAGTCAAACCCAGGCCAGTGAGACAATCCATCCACTGCATACCAAAAGGAGAGAGAACCCCCGGGCTGCGGTCGGATCGCTGTCTCACAGTACGATTAACAATGGCTGGGTGCATAGGGTGCTGTGGCTGCCCTTTCAGTCTCAAAATGTATGAAGCTGCCAAGCTGTATGTTGCCAAAATGGCTGGGTGCATAGGGTGCTGTGGCTGCCCTTTCAGTCTCAAAATGTATGAAGCTGTCAAGCTGTTATGTATGTTGCACCTTAGCCTGGAGTACCATGACCTTCTCTCTTCCCCAAAAATCAACTGTAACTCCTTAATTTTTGTTCCAACCCTAGTGGCAGCCCTTATATTGAAATGAAATCTATCCCTTATATTGAAATGAAGATCTGTGAGGCATGCCCTATATTCAAGCAGCTTCACTCCAATCCTTTGCCCTTCGAGAAACATCCTGTCATTTATGCAACTGGCCTTAGCTGTAGCTACTTTGCCTCTGCCTCTTCTTTCAGTGATTGGGCAGATCATTACCTTAGCCTTTCATCTGATATTTCTGACTGCCTTGGCTATTTCCACAAATCCCTCCAGAACTGTTGCTGCAGTTTTATTCTGGGTTATGTGATTGGACCCTACCTGTAATATAACCAGGCACCCCTCCATTTCACTTTTCATGATACTGGCAATCCTAGCCTTCATGTCCACAAGTCTAGCATCAGGAAGAGAAGCAACACTAACACAGCCTCTCTCTAGCATCCATTTCACTAATTATGATCACTGATTTGCAGGAAATTCATTCTCCACTGAATTAACATTCTTGTCAACCTCCTTAAGATGGGGCTCACCGTGCTCCACAGTAAAACCCTCTGTTTTGGTGCCAGGAGTTTTCACAACCTGAGATTGATCTTCACCAACGTTTCCTTCATTTTTGGGAGTTGGTGGTGGCCTAATTGGTTGGATTGCTGTACCCTTCTCCTTCAGAGAATCTGCCTTTACCCTCAAGCAATTTCTTCCCTTTCCACTGCCATCTTCTACTTTGGATGTACAGTAAAACATCGCTTAACAGGAAGGATGTGTTCCTCAAAAACGTTATGTTCCCGAAATCAAAGTTAATGGAGGAAGAAATAGCACATGAAGAATAGGGATAGGTTACTAAATTGAAAAAAAAAAACAAAATAGATTTCGTTTTTTATTTATAATTAGGAACAATTGAAAACAGCTTTTCTTTACAAATTTTAAAGTATAAAATTAGCTGACAAGTTTTAACGATTTTAATTTTTTGACAAGAGTTTATCAAGCATGGATTACATTGCTTGTCTCTTCTTTTCTCATAATAGCTCACTTTAACAGCACAACTTCATGAAAAATCTGGATCATTTTAGGACAAAACATCTAGCGAATGAGACACCTGACTCAGGCAATCGGACAATATTTTTGTCATTAAAACTTTAACTGGCAGGTCTACTCAATTTATTATGTTTAATTTTATTTCTAAACTTATCAATTTTTGTTTGTTCAACATTTTATTTTATGTAATGTCATACAACAAATGCCATGAAGATTATAGTGCAACAGAATCCCAGTGTGCACTCCCTTGCTCATCAACTGCATGACGACCAGAAATGATGTCATAGCAAGGTATCATTAATGGAAATAATGTTGAGTGAGGCATTACTGTAGTTCCCTGGATGCTGGGTGTCCCTGCTGGAGACAACATTGGAGATCCCCCACTACCCATTTTCAGCCTCTGTAAACAAGGACTTGAGCCTGAAATGGCTGCCTTCAAACTAGTAACGTCTGCCTGCATTTTGGCTGGCTCCATTCTTAGTTCCTTTTAATCGCCACACTCAGCAACTTTCTTTTTAAAACAGCTCAGTACACTCTCCTACAATATCAAGATTTCCACTAAATGAAGATGGAAGCTCTACAAAGATGTTGGCAATGGCCCACTGAGTCTTTACCAACTACCTGAAACACTTCAAGGAAAACACCCTATATGCCTAAAATGAAAATCCAAGTGGGGAAGATTGTGGTTCACACCACTGAAACAGCAGCACATAACACAAAAATAACACTTCCAAAACAAAGATATATTCACTACAATGCACTTAATTAAAGAAAACAGCTAAATGCAGAAATTCCTTTAGACTGTGCCACACCCAATTCCCTTTGAATGAGTCACACCGAAAAAACATCACGTGGCACCCTGTGTAGCAATACTAGATACAGTACAATATTCAGGAATTCCATTATATTAAAAATAGCCAAGAAATAACACTTATGTCAAATGTAAAGATCATATACCCAACAAATATTTACAGAAAACCCCACCAAAAATAACCAATATTTACCAAAGATTTTGCTTCCCAACCTGGAGCTCTATAACACACATCCACACTTTAAGTTGCATGAAACACATTTAAACATATATGCCACTTTTTTGTGCCATCTTTCAATGCATGCATGAATTTTAAGCTACTTTGTTTTTTTTTTTTGCTGATTGTGTAGAAATGGAAAATTTATTAAACAGAGTATGTGAGTGGGATGACGATTTTTTTAAAAACTTTTTACAATTAACTATTGATTATCTGATTGTCATCCTCTTTCCAAAGTAATTGGAGGATAGACTTGAATGTGGCCGACAGAATTAATGGGGGATGGTTGAAGTTGAGACTGTCAAGTGGAGTTCTGTGTTATTGAAGGGGTCCAATCAAGTTGAAATGGAAATTTTACAAGGGATTTTTTAGGCCTTCTATGCTACATGGATGAGAGTGTTGGGCAGTGACTAAGAGCCATGTCAATAGAATGCAAGTAGTCGAGATGCAAATGCTGTGGTATATGATCATGGTGTTGATAGCTGATATGAATAAGCATATTAAAGGTAGACTGGGGATGGTGGACATCACAGAAAAATGGAGAGAAGGTTAAGGTGGTATGGACACATAATGAGAAAAGGGGAGGAGGAGGTCATGAGGTCCATTTCACAAATGCAAGTGGTTGAGAGAACGTGGAGTAGGGGAGACCAAAGCAGATGTGGAGGTAGGTTGTCCATAAGGATATCGTGGTGTGTGGGGTAGATGGGGACCTGGTGGAAGATAGATTGAAGTGGAGGGCTAGAACCTGCAGACCCAGCCCTGCCAGAGGTGGAATGAGGGTATAATGAGGATGAAGATTATCTGTATGCCATCCATTCTGTATGCCACAGAAATAAACTGCAGGCTCCAAAACCATTCACTATGTATGATTTTTCTCAATGGGGGTGTCACCGACTGGGTAAAAGTGGCATTACAGCAAAGTTGTACACAACACAAGATCAAACACGTTTCATTTTCTTTCAGATGGTGCAACTTTGTATTTTTGTCTGTTTAAATGATGCAATTTCAAAAGTTGTATGCATCATAAAATGTGGCACGACACTGAGTTGCACATTCCATTTTCATGAGTTGAACTTCAGTTTACACAGTGTGACATTGTCATAAGAGGAAAATTCGACCCTATAAATAAAGTCAGTTGGAAAAAAGAACCTTTCAATTCCTGGAAGGGGAGATTGTCCCATTGTTAATTGTAACAATGATATTCTATGGTCTGGACCATTTCCTCTGCATTGAGCAAAAGGGGTCCTGAACAATACAGTTGTTGTGGACCTTGAAGTGGGAAAGGGTGGGACCTTCTTTGAGATCACAATCTTATGAATTAGTAAGGATCATGGAATCTGGTTGAGACCAATTTAAATTGAAAAGCTTTTCTTTTATTGGCAGCCTTTTGATTGGTTTGGTTTTCTTTTGTTGTATTTCGTTTAAATTTTATGTCTGTAAGAAAATAAAGTTAGTCTGAATTTTTGAACAAGAGGACACATAGTTCTTTCTAAGTTTTCTGTTTGAACTCAGAGACAAACGATTGTAAGTTGAAAGCCTCAAGAATATTTGACACAGTGCAACTGTGTGGCATGTGAATAGCTTTAGTCAGAATGCACTTGCATTCTATATTTTAAATCCAAAAACATTCTACAGTAAATTATTCATTTTTTATATTTGAAATTTTGAAAATTTAGAATAAGTAATTGCATAGAGTGGTTGGTGGTTCAAATGTTTGAAATTTTGGTGCTCAAAAATAGTTAGAAAGAGACAGTTGTTTCCATTTTAAAATTTCAGTCTTCCTTTTTATCTTGAGTATGATGGATGTGCCACATCTCACTTCATGCTGTCTCTCTAGTTTGACACCAGTACTCACTTCCTCAAGTATAGAGACTGACAGTTGCAATCTCAGGTGGATGAACTGAGCAGTAAGATGAGCTCACTGCTGTCACATATGTATCGGCAACTATCTCAGCAACCCTTTTGATGGTGTTCAAGTTCCCATCCACGACAGCAACTCAGACAGCAGTCACCATCTGGCCAGCCATGCAAAGAGCTTTGGTGGTACCATCAGCATTTTGTACAGGAGCTAGGAAGTGCCATGCCCCTTGCTCTCAGGGAAACGAATGAAGCCACCCACCCTAGGAACACAGCTGGATTACAAGGCATTTTCCAGTCATCTCTTTTTCTTACCCAACAAGGACACATATCGGCAATTATTGAGTGATACAGGAGATGAGGTAAGCATTCTCCCACGTACATTCTTCACCCAAAGCCATCGGATATCAAACTTTTCACAGCAAATAAGACTGCCATTGGCACCTATGGCATGCAACGGATGAAAATCAACTTAGGCCTGCATTGGTCCTTTGTTTGGGACTTCGTAGTTGCTGATGTGTCATATGCAATTCTTGGAGCCAACTTCCTGACCTATTATGTCCTTGTTGTGGACATGCGAAGACAGAAGTTTTTCAATTGAGTAACCAGCTTCGAAATTTCTGGTGTAGCTGTGCCTCGACCAGCCTTGTACCGCTGTCTATCATGCATTACTCCCAACGTTGCAGATCAGTACAAGGCATTATTGGCGGAATTTTGTGACGTCACTGCCCCTCACCCAGCTACGGTGCCCATTGCATACCATATTTGCCACCACATCATTACAACGGAAGGTCCTCTAGTGCATGCCTATGCTAAGTGTCAAAGGAAGAATTCCAACATTTGCATGAAATGGGGTACATCTGAGCATCCTCACGTCCTTGGGCCAGCCCACTCCATATGGTCCCTAAGGACACATCTTGTAAGATAGTGGGTGACTGTTGCACCCGGAATGCTTGGATCCCATTCTGCATTTGATGGAGTTTAACTCACAACTTCATGGCATACAGGTGTATTCCAAGTAAAGGCATATCACCAGATCCCAATCACTGAAAAGAATATCCCTAAGGCTGCAGTGATAATACTGTTTGGATTGTTTGAATATATGCATATGCCAGTTGGGCTCTGCAATGCAGTGCAAACTTTCCAGCAGTTTATCAACTCAGTTCTCAGGGATCTGCCTTTCCTCTTCATGTATCTTGACGATACCCTGGTTGCGAGCAGAGATGACAACAAACACCTGCAACACCTCCGATAATTGCTGGACTGTCTACGGCAATATGTACTGACAATAAATCTTGCCAAATGCATCTTTGGCAAGGACTCATTAGATTTTCTGGGGCATTACATCACATCCCAGGGAATCTCTCTGCTTCCAGTGACAGTGCAGGTCACCCATGGGTTCCCAAAACTGGAATCTTGCCAAGCCCTTAGGCGATTCTTGGGGCTTATTAATTTTTTCAATCGTTTTGTCCCTGGCTGTGCTACCCTCTTGCAACCACAAAATGATTTACTCATTGGGAAGGCACCTAAGAATGCCTTTCTGCATTGGACTATAAGGAAGAAGGGGCATTTCAACTAATCAAGGATGTCCTATAAAACGTAGTGTTGCTCCAGCATCCAGACTCTTGTCTTGATACACCCATTGCCATTTTTACAGGCACATCCAATGTGGCTGCAGGAGCTGTTCTTGAGCAGTTCTTAGAAGGCCAGTGGCAACCATTGAGCTCCTTTTCCAAGAAGTTCTGACCAACGGAGGCCCATTATAGTACATTTGGCTGAGAGCTTCTTGAAATTTACCTGGCAGTGAAACACTTCTGATATTTCATCGAGGATCGGCACTTTGTGGTTTACACTGACAATAAACCACTCATCTGGAATGCCATTCACTATGGGAGGCTCACCACTTGAAAATCATCTCTGCCTTCACGACAGACATGTGATACCGCAAAGGCTCACAAAACATCATAGCCGATGCACTTTCTCAAGTGCATCTTAACTTTGTGGAAACTTCTTCAGGCCTCATTTCAGCTGAGCAACTTCAAGCTGCTCAGGAAGAGGATCCAGAGGTCCACCACTTACAGGAGAATCCTGGTGCATTAACACTCCAGTCTCTGCCAATTCCTGGTTTGGATATCAGTGTCATCTGCAATATTTCATCAGTACGACCATGACCACTCATTCCACAGTCCTTACGTTTGCCAGTTTTTCATGTTGTTCATGATCTTGCTCATCCAGGAATTAAAGCTAAACGTTGTCTTGTTGAGGAGCGTTATGTGTGGCCTAACATGAATGCCGGCATTGCACGTTTGACCCAATCTTGCATTCAATCCCAGAGTGATCCCAGTCTAGGGTCTGCTGAGACCCCACCTTGTGGACGGAAGGATATTGTATGTATTGCTAGGGAAAATGAAAACGCCACCTCTGCTCTGCAAGTGAGTTTTGTGGGAAAGTGCTTTAGCTAACACTGAAATTGCTTTGACATTATTGGTGGGCCAAAAATCCTTAATGTTGGAAACGCCTAGGACACATTGACGTAAAAGTGGACACTTTGAGGTATGTGTTAAATTATCTCAAAGTGTCCTCCGGACACATTGAGTTACCTCAAATTGTCCGGCCTGACTCTGACACCAGGACACTGACGTGGGACACTGGCAACATGTTCCAATCATGTGCATATTGACCTTATGGGTCCTTTGCCAACATCAAACAACCATTGTTATCTTTTGACATGTGTGGACAGGTTTTCTCAGTGGCCTGAGGCAATTCCTGTGGTTGACGACACAGCTCCAACAGTAGCAGTCACCTTTTTAATGCATTGGATATCTCGTTTTGGGGGTCCCATCTACCATCCCTACCGAACGTTGTAGACACTTGGACTCTGTGCTTTTCAGGCAACTTTGTCACCTACTTGGAGTTCTTCACATTTGTACAATATCATACCATCCTGCCTCTAATGGACTAGTGGAGCAGTTTCATCTCCAACTGAAGACTTCTCTGCAAGCAGTGGAAGATCAAACACACTGGAGTGATCATATACCAATGATCCTCCTTGGGTTACACTGCTCTATCAAAAAAGGTCTTAATGCAACCCCAGCAGAGGTGCTGTATGGCACCAACTTACATCTCCTGAGTGATTTCTTTGTGACAGAGACCAGCACATTACCAGTAGATGCTTACATAGAACGTCTGCACAACTCCATGTGTTCCCTGAAACATCAACCACCTCGGACACCACATACATGGGCTGTCTTTCAATTTCCATTGATGAATTCAGCTACACATGATTTCATTTGATGAGGAGTAGACGGACATCCTCTGCAGCCACCATATGAGGGTCCTTTCTGGATACTTCAGCAACATGACTGGTACTTTATGGTTAACATCAATGATTGGAGAGATAATGTCACTCTCGACAGGTTGAAGCCTGCGTTCTGCCCCTCACTTGTCATAGATGATCCACACTATGAATCAGCTCAAACTCTAACTCAATGGGTAGACAGACCACAATTGACACCCACCACTGTTCCACCTGCTGTTTCAGTGCAATCAGCACCCATGGCTACTACACATGGAGTTCTCACATGGTCACATTCAGCAGGAAGATGTGTTCATTTTTCCCTTTAGTTCCACTACTGTGAAACTTCTAACAGGGGGAGTGATGTAGCAGGTCATCCCGACCTGACATTTTCTTAATGACGTCATCATCTGGTGAGGCTCTTCGAATTTCCTGCATCCCCAGCATGACGTCATCTTTCCTTTCTAGATTCCAGAATTTGAAAAGATTTAAGACCCATTCGAACTCAACTTTTAATTTCGAATTCTGGAATGGAAAAAAGAGAATTCGACAGACGGTTTTTTTCTACCTAGGTCGGTTCAGTCGATTTTTAGCATTGGTCCACGAATTTCACTGCATTTATTTGAGTTTATCGATTTTATTGTTAATTAATTATTTATTAATTAAATCGGATTGATTTGGTGTTTTTGAGGAGACAAGGGTCTCTGGATTACTGCAACTACAAACACGCTACAGGGTCAATAAGCATAAATCAGCATAGTTTTCAAATTATTGGGCTACCTTACCCGATTGTTTTCCATCTATACTGTTTCTTAATTCTACCATGGTAATTCATAGGTTTTCGATTGACTTATGAGATATTTATGACATTTGTGGAAAACTACATTAATTATTAATACAATTTTGTAGCATTAAATATTACTCGATTATATATTAGGGCATTAACAGCGATTAATTGAATGAATATTAGCTACATAAGGTGGTCATATACATTTTGCTTCATGTTCGACATGTTTTCATTTTGGGTAGTGTTGGTCAAGTAAGCCGATATGCTTTTCCATGTCTTTTGATTAGATACATTGTGTAAGCAAATACCTTTCAAAACTTTTAAAAGGGGCATACAAATTACAAATACAGGACTTGCATTGCTAGTTGTAGAATAATGCTTTCAACTATAGCACACAATAATTAAAAAAAGGCGATATGCATCCCAGCTACTGTTTAAAATATTTAAATATTATTACCATGTGTGACGGATCGTTCAAAGCGATGATTCATAAACCTGAAATTAAACAATAGAAGTTCAACATCTCTTAACAGGTGATCGAATTAGGGTTTAATTTCACCAAACGTATACATCACTTTTTGAATTTATTCACCATCCATCATCAGTAAAATTTTCACTCCTATGGTAAGGTTGGTTGCTCAGTTTGTCCCACTGGCACTTAGGTGGCTATTGACTTAATTTTAAAACACCATTGTTTACTTATTGTCAACAGGTTTTTCATGTTCAGGAACATAATCTATTCCTTGGTTCTGTTCATGATCTGAATCAATTTTTCCCATTGCAATTAATGTGTTTTATCCCAGAAAATTTTTTTAACAGTGGGTGGGGTAGGATGGCACCCTCCACAGGTAACCCTGCCACTATTGCTGCAGGTTCTGGACATCGTCTTTTGCTGTTTATTGCTGCAGGTTCCGGAGATCGTTTTTAATCGCACTCTGCAACGACCATTTGATTGCCAGCCAGGGGTTCCCCCTCCATTTGGCAGGAGGTGGATGGATGGTCTCACTGGCCTGGGTGTGACTCTACCTAGGGTGCAGACTGTACTGCCGGCCTCTGTGCCACCCTGGACAATACCAGAGCCAAGTTTTAATTTGACACTCATGGCCCACCTGAAAGCCAGTACTGATAGGTCAGTGTACCAACAAGAGTTTGTACGCCTCTCTCTGACCTATCAGGGCCATGTTTTTGTTTACACGGATGGTTGAAGGATGGTACCTCTGTGGGTTGGTCAGTCTTTACAACTGGTCACCTAATAGGGAGCCGCCTTCCAGGCGTCACCAGTGTCTTAACTGCAGAACTCACCGCTCTGCACAGGGCACTGGAACTCATCCAACGTTTGAATCACCAACACTTTGTGGTTGCGACTGACTCCCTATCCTCCCTCCACCTGTTGCATGCCCTCTATAGCAGAAATGCCTTCGTTTGTTTGTTTGTGTTTTAGGGCCCATCGACTACAAAGGTCATTAGGGCCCAGAAAGACAATCACCATGGTGGAGGGTGTAAAAGGCCAACCCACCATGATGATAATAAATAACGGGCAAAAGCCCACTAAGAGTAAAAATAGTAAAAGGCTTAAGCCACAAAAATAACAGAGAATAAAAAAGGCAAAAGCCAACACAGATAAAGCTAAACAGGTAAAAGCCTAAAGAGACACAAATAAAGGCAAAAGCCAAAACAGATACAGTAAAAAAACGGCACGGCAAAGGCATAGGCAAACACTAACATAGAAGGGCAAAAGCCAAAACCGACACGAAAAAGGAAAAGGCAAAAGCCAAAAAGAAGAGTAAAAGAGTAAAAGGAAAGGATGCTAATAAGAAAAAGTGCTATGGTTAAATGTTGTGAAAGAGGCCAGCGTCCTTCACAAAAACAAGTCAGTTTTCCACTCCCTGGTGGTTATCCCCAAGTGATGTGAAGAGCTCTGGACTGACTCCCAGTCGACATCTAAGTTCACGGTATCTCTCACAGTGGCTAAATATGTGTGCCACTGTGAGAGGCTCCCAACAGGAGTCACACCACGGTTCATCCTCACCCTGTAGTATGTAGGAGTGGGTGAGGAACGTGTGACCAATTCGCAGCTGAGCAAGCACAACCTCCTCCCTCCGCAACTGGCGGCATGAGGACACCCAGTGCACTGGAGTGTCCTTCAGTGTGCAGAGTTTGTTGGTGGTCTCCAAAAACCACTGGGACCGCCTCCAAAGACCACTGGGACATGCCATCGTTCATGGTGTGCATAGTTCACTGCTCACAATTCACAAGCAGGGCAAGACAGTGTTGTTTAAGTGGGTCCCAGGGCATGTTGGCATCATGGGCAATGAGATGGCAGATGCCCATGCCTGGCAGGTGGCCCACCTGCCAGATGTATCATAGACAATGGTCCCCTTTTCTGACGCTCTCCCGATGGTGCGGTGGGCCGTCCATGAACAATGGTGGTCCCAGTGGTTTTTGGAGGCCACCAACAAACTCTGCCCACTGAAGGACACTCCAGTGCACTGGGTGTCCTCGGGCTGCCAGTCGCGGAGGGAGGAGGTTGTGCTTGCTCTGCTGCGAATTGGTCACACGTTCCTCACCCACTCCTACATACTATGGGGTGAGGATGAACCATGGTGTGACTCCTGTTGGGAGCCTCTCACAGTGGCACACATATTTAGCCACTGTGAGAGAAACCGTGACCGTAGAGTCAGTCCAGAGCTCTCCACATCACTTGGGGATAACCCCCAGGGGGTGGAGAGCTCGCTTGTTTTTGTGAAAGAGGCTGACCTCTTTCAAAAGATGTAACCTTCACACTTTTTCTTATTTGCATCCTTTCCTTTTACTCTTCATTTTGGCTTTTGCCTTTTCCTTTTTTGTGTCGGTTTTGGCTTTTGCCCTTCTATGTTAGTGTTTGTCTAGGCCTTTGCCGTTTTTTACTGTATCTGTTTTGGCTTTTGCCTTTATTTGTGTCTCTTTAGCCTGTTTAGCTTTATCTGTGTTGGCTTTTGCCTTTGTTATTCCCAGTTATTTTTGTGGATTTTGCCTTTTACTATTTTTACCCTTAGTGGGCTTTTGCCTTTTACTATTTTTACTCTTAGTGGGCTTTTGCCCTTATTTATTATCATCATGGTGGGTTGGCCTTTTACACCCCCCACCATGGTGATTGTCTTTCTGGGCCCTAATGACCTTTGTAGTCGATGGGTCCTAAAACACAAACACAAACAAACCTGGACTTCTGGAGAGCAGCAAGTTATGTTGGACACACCAGTTGTCGTCTGATCACTGAAGTTAAGCAACACAACCCCAGATAGTACTGACATGGGTGGCCACTTGGGAAAACTGGGTACTGCTAATACCCAAAAATCGTCACATTTATGTAGTGTATGTGCAGTCTCTCTATAAGAACTACACTGCAGACAGGGCTCTAATAACCCTGTAGTTGAAGGGCCCTAAAATACCAACAAACAAACAACAAATCTGGACAACTGACTGCGGTACCCCCAGTCAGAGCTGTCCCACTCAGTAAGGGAGCTAGGTGGGGTAAGGTGGGGACCCTTACAGGGAAAACAGGGGAATTAGTCAAAATCCTGAAGTATAGAAGGATTGGTGTTGCCTTCCTCCAAAAAACAAAATGGAAGGGAAACAGATCACAGGCACAGGGTGAGGGATGCAAATTAATATACAAAGGTAGTGAGGAAGGGGAAAATGCAGTGGTTATCATATTAAGCAGGGCTCCACCTCAACAGTTCATAAGCCCCAACCAGGCTTAGATGAGGCGACCAAAAGGGTTTTTGGGATGACTTTGGTGAGGTTGTAGTGAAGGCTTTAATTTAATAAACTGTAAAGTGGAACCTCGATTTGCGGGCACAATTCGTGCCAGAAATGTGCTTGTAATCCAAAGCACTTATACATCAAAGCGAATTTCCCCATAAAAAATAATGGAAACTTAGGTGATCCGTTCTACAACCAAAAATTTTTCAAATTAACTGCATTTTGCCTTCAAAAAGAATCGTGTCGATGTGTGAGAGACGAGAGAGAAGAGAGGGGTGCTAACGAAAGTCAGTACATTTGGACACAAAAGAAAAAAAATGATTTTTAGGATCAATTTTCCAGAGCAATGGGAAAATAGATGCTGACGTCACCCATAGAATTAATGCAGGATGGCAGAGGTGGAGGAAGGCAAGTGGGGTACTGTGAGACCGATGGGTCCCAATAAAGTTGATGGGCAGGTATACAGAACCATCATTAGGCCCATTATGCTGTATGGCTCAGAGTGTTGGGCAGTTAGGAAGAATGATGAAAAGGAAATGCAAGTGGCTGAGATGCGAATGCTGCACTACATGTGTGGGGTGTCAAGATCTGACCAGAATTAGAAATGATTACATTAGAGGTGGGTTGGGGTGGGAAATATTGCTGAAAAGATAAGAGAGGATAGGTTGAGGTGGTATGGACATGTGATGAGGAGGGGCTTATTAGGTTCATTGTGGGACTGCAGGGAATTGGGGGCACCAGAGGTAGAGGATGACCAAAACGGATGTGGGAGCAGGTGGTGCAGAGGGACATGGAGACATGTGGGAAGGAAGGGGACTTGGTGGAGCATATGCAGAAGTGGAGGATTAGAACCCACAGTCCCAACTCTGCTTCAGGTGGGAGAAGGATGAGATGATAATGATGAATGGTCACCGTGTCATAGTCACATACTGCTGGCAAGCTCTAACACTAACTACTCAAGTGAATGAATGCAGTGAAGTCTTAACTTTTAAAGTATGCAATGGAATGCAAAAAAAATGTGTATGGTAGAATAAATAAATTGCAATACATGGCAAAAAAAATTCGTTTCAGCAGCACTGCTCGTATTGCAAGACATTGCTCATTAATCAAGTTAAAATTTATTAAAAAAATATTGCTCATCTAATGAAACACTCATAGATCAAGTTAATCATAAATCAAGGTTCCACTGTATTTCAAAGAAGATGTTTATAAAAAAACGTTGGACTAATGTTCCTTCCTAAATAGGTGCTCACCGTTCAGTGATCTACTGACTTCTTCGTGAAAGTGAAACTCGAGAATGAAATTCCTTTTAAGACTAGGATGAATAATAACTCATAACATTATTTTATATTAATAATTACACTACTCAACATGATTTTTGGAACAGATAATCCAATGAGTGTTTTGTGAAGTATTTTTAATCCTGAAACAGAAACTGCCATTAAAAATTCTCTATCACATCACGTTTTTTAGTTGCATAACTTTAAATATCCATACTATGTCATTTTTGGCCCATAATAGAAAAGATCTGGTATTTACAAAACGGCCATCTACCCAGGATCAATTATGTATAATTATTTATTTACTGAGGATGGGTTTTTGTAATTAGTCATCTCTATGGCACCAGTGAGCAGCACTGTAGCCAATGAGTTATCCCTACTAAACATATATGAAACCACACAATCACTAATTGCAGACACATTTCTTGGTGTGTGCTTTGTTTTGTGTGGTTTGTTTCTTGTGATAGTTTGAAATTCTTCAAGGATATCTTTACTTTTTAAAGTTGTACATGTGTAGTGAATGTGAAAAAATTCATCAAGCATTATAAGTTTTGTCTTATAATTTTACAACAGCTTCTGCTTTTCATAATGAATAAGCAAAGACGTTCATGTAAAAATTCTCCTAATTTATTTTGCTATGTCTGTGGTGAATTCACAACAAAGAGTCAGCAAAGGCCAATTTCAAAGTTGTTGAAAACTGCTTATTGGCATTATTTTGGTTGTCCACCAGGAGTTCAGGGGAAAATTTGGGCACCATATATTACATGCAATAAGATGGGCACCATATATTACATGCAATTTAGTGTTAGGTGAAGCTCACACAATGGTTAAAAGGGAAAAGGAACACTTGCCATTCATTGTATCTATGATTTGGGGAGAACAACAGAATCACTATGATGACTGCTACTTCTGTTTTACCAGCATCAGAGGTTTCTCTGCAAAGACCAAAATTAACATTGCATATCCTGATCTTTCATCAGCTATGAGACCAGTTGCTCGTGGAGATAATTTACCCATTCCCACAGCCCCAGTCACATGGGAGGAAATTTCAGATTCTGAAGAGGATTATTCTAAGTATGCTGATACAGCACAAGCTTCATTAGAAATGGATTTTAAACCAGAAAAATCAAGTCATGAACCACATCTCATTTCACAAGTGGAATTGAATGATTTAGTTCATGACCTAAATTTATCAAAGCAACAAGCAGAACTTCTAGGTTCATGCTTAAAGGAGTGGAATGTATTACATAGTGATACCAAAGTTTCACATTTCAGAAACAGAAACCAAGATTTAATGCAATATTTCACCAAGACAGATCCACTATGTTCATGCTGCAATGTGCAAGGTTTGATGACTGCTCTAAGCATTCATTATAAAACTGATGATTGGAAGTTATTCATTGACTCATCCAAAACCAGCTTAAAGGCAGAACTACTGCATAATGCAAATAGCCATCCTTCCATCCCAATAGCACATGCTGTTGGAATGAAGGAAACATATGAAAGTATGTCACCGATTTTGAAAGCTGTTAATTATGATGTTCACTTATGGCATATCTGTGGTGACCTCAAAGTTATTGGGCTTCTTCTTGGCCTTCAAGGTGTCTTTACCAAATACTGCTGCTTTTTATGCTTGTGGGACAGTCGTGCAACACATGAACATTATGTATGTAAAGAATGGCCTATAAGAGACACATTCACTCCTGGGGAAAGCAATATTAAGAATGTTCCATTAGTCAACCCCCAGTATGTAATTTTGCCATCCTAAATAAAGAAGTAATTGTGTAAAAACCCTAAATAAAGAAGGACAAGGAATTAAATATTTAAGTCAAGTGTTTCCAAGGTTAAGTGAAACTAAATTAAAGGAAGGCATATTCATTGGACCTCAGATTAGAAGATTACTAAATCATAAAAATATTGACACCAAGTTGAATAATGTAGAGCTAGCTGCATGGATGTCCTTTAAAGATGTAGTCTATGGTTTTCTTGGAAATGAAAAAGCACACAATTGGATGCTTTTAGTGCAAAATCTTTTGATGAACTAAAAAAATTTAGGCTGTCGCATGTCGTTAAAAATTCATTTCTTACATTCTCACCTGGAATTTTTCCAACCCAATTTGGGTGCAGGGAGAATGCTTCCACCAAGAGATAATGCAAATTGAACAGCATTACCAAGGTAGATGGGATGAATTAATGATGAGTGACTATTGTTGGTTTCTCCTATGAGAAGACCATGCCATTCACCAAAGAAAGAATTAATTTATATGGCTCATTGTGGTAGTGAGGTGATACCAGAGGTGCAGGAGTTTCAGTATCTAAGATCGGTGTTTCAAAGCAATGGGGGAATGCAGGATGGCTAAAGTGGAGACAAGCAAGTGGAGTGCTCTATTACCATCACGTTCCCAATAAATTCAACTGTAGTTAGGCCCACTATGCTATATGGCTCAGAGTGCTGGGCAGTGAGGAAGAACCACGAGAGGAGAATGCAAGTGGCCAAGATGGGAATGCTACATTATATGAGTGGGGCATTGCAAGCTGACCAAGTCCCCAACGAGTACATGAGATGTAACTTGGGGGTGGGCAACATCCTGGAGAAGATGGGAGAAAATTGGTTGAGGTGTTATTGGCGTGTTATGTGAAGGGGGAGAAGGAGCTGATCCCATACATTATGGCAGTGGTTCTCAAAGTGTGTTCTGTGAAACCACTTCAAGTGTTCCACAAAAAAATTTAATGAACACATAAAGGTATTTGAAAGAATCGATACATTTTAAAATAATGTTTTGATAGGATTGTAATCAGCAAACGCAAATGACATAGTTGTTCATTTTATAGTTATATAAAGTGGTAGTAAGTACCAAGATAGTACGGAGGTAATGCGAAAAAGGGTGGGTGTGGAAGAAGGGTTTATTTGAATAGTCCAGAGTATGTATGATGGCTCCATAGCCAGGGTAAGGACACCTTGGAGGAATACTGGGGGCTTGCCAGTGAGAGTTAGGGTGCACCAAGGTTCAGCACCTAGCCCATACTTTTCATCCTGGTATTGGATGAACTGCTGACATAAGTATGAGAATAGGCACCCTAATGCTTGGCATTTGCCAAAGATATTTAAAAACTTGGTGACTACAGAGAACACATAGAGAAGGGACTAAACAATATTAGAGTAGCGATAGAAAAGGGAGGGCTAACAATAAACATGAAGACAGGGTATTTAGCTTTCAATTGGGAAGGACGATAAAATAATGGTGACATATGGCAAGAGGTAAAGTACTTATGATCAACATTCCAAAGCAATTGAGAGATACTCTGATGGGGAGGGGGTGGCTGAAGTGGCGACAGGAAAATGGAGTCCTGTGTGATAGGAGGATCCCAATCTAGTTGAAAGGGAACTCTACAGGACAGTGATTAGGCCAGCTATGCCATGGAACAGAGTGCTGGTCTGTAAGGAAGAGCCACGTAAATAGAATGCAAATAGCTGAGATGCAAATGCTGTGGCACATGTGTGGTGTGTCAAGAGCTGATAGAATTACAGTGAAACCTGTATAAGTGGTCCGCTTGTGGAGGTACCTCCTTATACTTCATTACAACAGCAATGTCAAAGGGGGCCTGAAGGTTAACATGAAGAAAACAGAGAACTTAGCTTTCAATTGGAGTGGCCAGGACCAAGGGGGTGTAGTTCATTGTGGAACTGAGGTGCTACCAGCAGTGAAAGAGTTTAGGTATCTAGGATCAGTGATTCAGAGCAATGGGGAAATCGACTCTGACGTTACTGACAGAATCAATGCTGGATGGCTTAAGTGGAGACAGCCAAGTGGGGTGCTGTGTGACCACAGAGCCCCAATAAAGGTGAAATGTAAGGTTTACAAAACTGTAGTTAGGCCCGCCATGCTGTATGGATCTGAGTGCTGGACAGTAAGGAAGAACCACGAGAGGAGAATGCAAATGGCCGAGATGCAAATGCTGTGTTTCATGAGTGGGGTGTCGCGTGCTGACAGAGTCTGTAACAAGTAAATTAGAGACAGCTTGGTGGTGGGAGACATTGCAGAGAAGATGAGAGAATCTAGATTGAGGTGTTATGGGCATGTGATGCGAAGGGGGAAGGAGGACCTCATGCTTATATTATGGGGCAACAGGTGGTGGGTGGCATCAGGAGTAGGGGAGACCCAAGTGGACGTGGGAACAGGTGGTACAGAGGGACATGGTGGCATACGGGATGGATGAGAGTCTGGTTGGGGATAGACGGGAGTGGAGGATCAGAACCCGCAGACCCGACCCCGCCATAGGCGGTACATGGGTGTGATTATGATGATGATGAAACAGGTACCATATAATTATTTCACTAGATAAATTTTTTCTTTCAATGTTAAGGTCTTCATCTCTGCTGCTGAGCAAATGTATCAGAGCGAGGGCAGGCAAGAAATGGACACTGAAGCAGCTGTTTGCTACAAAACGCCAATGACACATTGCACAGCATGCCCATAAGAGGTACCCGTGTGTGCCCGGGGTAGAATAGGCACACTGCATACCTGCATGTCGTACGAGGCGAATAAAAGGGGTGACTTTTTCTTGCCCCTGATTGGATGACACCAGTATCGTCCTTGGCCATTTCTTGTGTCCTGGACAGGACGATACCATCATGGTGGTTGTCATTGTCCTTGCATCTTTTACTGGATGACTGACATGATCTCGGTCGATGTAGGCTCCTCACTAGGTGACTGTAAACAAACGCCTACCCGCATGTTTGCCGTGCATGGAGACCCGCACCCCTGGGAAAAGCTGATCCTGGTGGTTGAGGAGGCGTATGCCCTGTGATGTCTCTTGGCCACTCCACACTGGTGAGGTGGCGGACAGACATTGGTGACTAGGGTTGTGACCCACAGTCTCCAAAACATCACTTTGGCCACAGCTTCCAGGGAAAACGGGAGGCCAAGGCAGTAGCCTGGTCTTCGTCAATCGGTTTGGGGCACATTAGTGGTTATGGCTCCTAGGGTGACTGTAAGTGGACTGGCAGGCAACCCCGATGCCAATGGTCTGGTACTCGGGGATTATGCCACCCTAACGGTATCCTGTCTGAGTAGTCTCGACGACCCAAATGGGCGTCCCCGTGTAGGGCTCTGTGTGGTGGGTAAGACCTGCGGGCAGTGAATACATAATTATTTAAAATTATGGCAACTATAAAACAGAGGCTGGGGGCCTCTACAAATAACCCCACCCCTCCCCCTTCTTTACTTTTATTGACTTGTGTTGAGCTGGAAGATGGAGGGCTCGGTCCTATGCAACTGAGTGGGCCAGCTGCCACTGAGCTGATAGAGTCGATTGTGGTTGACTGAGCTGATTGTGGTCGAACCCCCTCTCACCTTAAACATCAGTGGAGGTGTGGTGCAGTGCCCTGACCTATGCGGGGAATCAGCAGAGCAAATAGCAGAGGAGCTTAGGGACCAGGGTGTGGTGGCTGTCTGCCACACCTCAGTCTGACAGGATGGAGAATCCCGCCCATCTGACACCTTGTGCTGACCTTTGGTAGGCCCAAGGTGCCAGAGTACATCATGGCTGGCTACGTCCGCTTGCCTGTACGTGCCTTCATCCCGAGCGCACTCCGGTGCTTGAGTGCCAGCGATATGGCCATGGACAGAATTCGTGTTCTACCAAGGCCATGTGTGGCACTTGAGGACTAGGTGACCACTCTCCTGATTCTTGTAAGACTGCACCTTTTTGTATAAACTGTAAGGGCAACCACCCCGCTTCTTCTCACGATTGCCCCACTTGGCTGCAGGAACGTGTGATCCAGGAGTTGCATGTCCAGAAGGGTATCAGCTTTCACGATGTGTGGCAGCTGCTAGCCTTGCCAGGGACCGCCAGTCGTGGGGTGTCCTATGCAGGTGCTGCAAAGGCAGCTGTTGTGTTCTCTGCCTGTACACAGATGGACACCCTACCTCAGCTCCCCCTCTCATCCGTTTAACGCCCTCTCAGGCCCGTGGGGTCCATGGGGTGCCAGTTTGTGCAAGCATTGCCTGCCAGACGGACCCCTACCCCGTTTCCATGGGTTGTTCTGGCTCCACCACCACCTCTCGCCCATGCATGGGCCCCCCAATAATGGCAGTGCCAGCTTATTTGGAGGCCCAAGATGCCACTCAGCAAAGAGAGGCATCTCCCTTGAAGGCCTCCCTCCAGCCAACCACCTCCACGGAGGAGGTGGTGGGTGAGACAGGAGGAAAGAAAGTAGGAACACCCCTCACTACTGCCGTGGGGCGGGTGTCCTTGGTTCGTCCACCCAAGCTCTCTGGCCAACACAGAGAGCACGGGGTGGTTTCATCCCAAAACTGGGGCACGATGGAGATTTCTCCTTTCAGATGGAGGAGGACGAACAATAGAAGGCATCCCTCCCTTTTCTGTAGTGGGACGGAGAAAAGGGAGGAACAGAAAAAAGCCACCTAAGTCCACGTGATGGTGAATTTCCTACAATGGAACTGTCGAGGGTTTTCCAAGAAGAGAGACAAGATGAAACTTCTCATCTCGAGGCAGAACCCTGTCTGCATCTCCCTCCAGGAGATCCTGTGTCGCATTGTTTGTTTGTTTGTTTTGGTTTTAGGGCCCATCAACTACAATGGTCATTAGGGCCCAGAAAGACAATCATCATGGTGGGGATGTAAATGGCCTTCCCACCATGATGGCAATAAATAAGGGCAAAAGCCCACTAAAACTAACACATACAAAAGGCAATAGCCAAATAAATATCAAAGAATAATTATAGGCAAAAGCCAAAAACAGAAATAAAAGTAAAATCCGCAAAAACGAGAAAAGACATAAAAATAAATGTGGCAAAAGCCAAAATGGTCATAACAATAAACATGGCAAAAGCCAAAACAGTAATAACAATTAACATGGCTAAAGCCAAAAAAGGACACAGAAATAAAAAGGCAAAAGCCAAAACAGACACAGAAATAAAAAGGCAAAAGCCAAAACAGACACAGAAATAAAAAGGCAAAAGCCAAAATAATTCAAGAATAAATTCAAAGATGTCTAAAAGCAAACCGTGTATAATTCAAGAGCTCGCCATCTCAGTTCGTGGTATCTCTCACAGTGACTCACCCCATAAAATGAAGGAGTGGGTGAGGAACGTGTGACCGATGCAAGCCGAGCAAGCAAGCACAACCTCCTCCCTCCGCGACTGGCGGCACAAGGACCCCCGGTGCTCTGGGGTGTCCTTCAGTGTGCAGAGTTTGTTGTGGTCTCTGCAAACCACTGGGCCCACCATTGTTCATGGACGGCTCGCCACACCATCGGGAGAGCATCAGAAGAGGGGACAGCAGTATTAGGTATATCTGGCAAGCGGGCCACCTGACAGGCATGGGCATCCGCCCTCTCATTGCCCATGATGCCAAAATGCCCTGGGACCCACATGAACAACACTGTCTTGCCCTGCTTACGAATCACAAGCAGCAATCTATGCACACCCTGGACGATGGCATGTCTGCCATATAGGGTGTGCAACAGCTGAAGGGAGCATAAGTGTCTGTCAAAGTGTCTGTCATGCAATACTTGGATGAGTTCCAGTGCCCTGTGCAGTACCTCACCCCATAGAATGTAGGAGTGGGTGAGAAAGGTGTGACTGATCCAACGCTGAGCAACCACAACCTCCTCCCTACACGACTGGTGGCATGAGGACACCCAGTGCTCTGGAGTGTCCTTCAGTGTGTGGAGTTTGTTGGTGGTCTCCACACACCACTGGGACTGCCATTGGTCATGGATGGCCCACCACACCATCAAGAGAGCATTGGAAGAGGGGACAGCAGTGTTCGGTATATCTGGCAAGTGGGCCACCTGACGGGCATGGACATCCGCCCTCTCATTGCCCATGATGCCAACATGCCCTGGGACCCACATAAACAACACTGTCTTGCCCTGCCAACGAATCACAAGCAGCAATTTGTGCACACCCTGGACGATAGCATGTCTGCCATATAGGGTGTGCAACAGCTGAAGGGAGCATAAGGAGTCAGTCACAACAACAAAGTGTCTGTCATTCAATACTTGGATGAGCTCCAGTGCCCTGTGCAGAGCTGTGAGTTCTGCAGTTAAGACACTGGCGATGCCTGGAAGGCGGCCCCCAATGAGATGACCAGTTGTAAAGACTGACCAACCCACTGAGGAGCCATGCTTCCACCCATCCATGTAAATAAAAACATGGCCCCGATAGGTCAGAGAATACACTGACCTTGTTGGTACACTGACCTATCAGTACTGGTTTTGGGTAAGGCTGCAAGCATTAAATCTAAACTTGGCTCTGGCACTGTCCAGGGTTCCACAGAGGCAGCAGTACATGCTGCACTCTAGGCATTGTCACACCCAGGTCGGTAAGACCGTCCATCCACCGCACACCAAATGGAGGGGGAACCCCCAGGCTGCGGTCGAATGGCCATCTCATAGTGTTACTAAAGACGGCCGGGTGTGTAGGTTGCTGTGGCTGACTTTTCAGCCACAAAATATATGCAGCTGCAAGGTACTGCCACCGCACATATAGTGGTGGTTCACCAGTCTCAGCACATAGGCTGAGTACTGCACTTGTGCGGAACGCACCAATGGACAACCGGATGCCAGCATGATGAACACTGTCCAGCATCCGGAGAGTAGATGGAGTGGCCAGGCCATATATGCTGCAGCTCCTTCAGCTCCTTAGCCTTCAGCTCCTTAGCCTTCAGCTCCTGCAAATGTGGGACCCATGTCAGACGGCTGTCAAAACGGAGACCAAGAAGCCGGGCTGCCTCTACAACTGGGAGGAGGCGGCCTTCAAGGGTAGGCTGAGGCTCAGGGTGAAGACCTTGCTTACGACAGTAGTGCATGACATTTGCTTTGTCAGGGGAGAACTTATAGCCACGAGAGGTGGCAAACTCGTTGGCACTATTTAGTGCTGGTTGCAGCTGACGCTTAATGCTATGCATCATGGCAGCCCGGTGCCTAATAGAGAAGTCGTCCACAAAGAGGGACGACTTTACCAGGGGGTGAACGGAGGATGGTAGGCAGTTCACTGCAACAACAAAGAGCGTCACACTCAAGACGCTCCCCTGTGGGACACCATTCTCCTGCAGGAAGGCCGAGGAGTAGGTGTTACCCACACGCACTCTGAAGGTCCATTCGGACAAAAAGCTATGGAGGAAGAGATGGAGATTACCCCTGAGCCCCCACTGGTGCAAAATCTCCAGTATACCATGGCGCCATGTGGTATCATATGCCTTCTCCACATCAAAGAAGACAGCCACTAAGTGCTGTCTGTGGAGAAAAGCCTCACATACTGCAGTCCCCAGTGAAATCAGATGATCCACCTGGGAAGCCACATTGGGCATCGGAAGAAGGTGGTGCCGTTCCAGATACCACACCAGGCGCCAATTAACCATTCGTTCCATGGTTTTGCAAAGACAGCTCGTCAATGAAATGGGTCTATAATTTCACGGAAGGCTACTATCCTTTCCAGGTTTTTGGAGTGGAATTATAGTAGCCTCTTGCCAACCTGCAGGGATTTCATGCTGCTGCCAGATGTAATTGAATACCTTAAGGAGGTATCTAATGCCTTTCTCTGGTAGGTGTCGTAGCATTTGATAGTAGATGCTATCTTGTCCAGGGGCAGTATCCCTGGCTCTTGCTAGAGCTGCCTGCAGCTCCCAAGGGGTAAATGGGTTGGTATACCCCTGAGTGACACCCCCAGCAAAATTATGTGGGTGGCGTTCTGCAGCTTGTTTGGACTGCATAAATGCTGCCGTGTAGTGCTGGCTGCAAACGTCCTTCCCAGTTCCTCAGCCACCTCACACGGCAGAAGGCAATGTCTCCCTTGTACAAGGAGACCTGAGCCACATGATGGTAAATATCTGCCTTCGATCTTCCTCAGTTTTTCTCAGTTCCTCAGTGTGACGGGTAAGTGAGGAGACATACTGACTCCGTGAGGAACGTTTGGCCTCCATGATCACCCGTCGTGCATATGCCCGGGCTCGGAGATAGTCGATATGGTTGGCCTTGGTAGGGCAAGATTGCAATCAGCAAAGGGCTTGGCGGCAAGCCCGCATCGCACTCTGACAATCCTTCATCCACCATAGCACCCGTGCACGTGGTGGGTTACACGAGCTCTGAGGGATTGATGCCAATGCCGCCGCAACCACCACCTCTGTGAAGTCACTCACTACATCGTTGACCCCATCAAAATGACACAGTGGGCGAAAGTAGATATGGCAGGCAAACTCCTCCCAGTCCACCTGACGCAGACACCACCATGTTGGGGTAATGCCCCATCTCCACTGCTAATCCTGATGGGGAAGTGATCACTTCCACAATTGTCTGACAAGACCTCCCACTGCAAACCTGGTGCCAACCCAGGAGAGCAGATGGATAGGTCTATACATGAGAGACCACCAGTGGCAGTCATGACATGTGTGGAGGCGCCTGTGTTTAGAACAATGAGGCCATTGTGTGACACCCATTGTTCCACAAGTCGCTCCCAGGGGTTATGACCCTCCGAGCCCCGTTGGGGATTATGGGCATTAAAATCACCCATTATCAAGAAGGGCCTTGGAAGCTGGGCACTGAGGGAGTCGAGGTCTGCCCATGGGATATCAATCCCAGGTGGCATGTAGAGGGAAGATAGGGTGGTGGGCACATCCAGTTGCAATGAGACCGCCACTGCTTGCAGAGGCGTCTGCAGAGCAACTGGCACATGAATGCACCGCTTCCGGATAAGAAGAGCCACCCCTCCCACAGGGTGGTTCCTTGCTGCCGGGTGTCTGCATATACAGTGTACCCCCGTAACGAAATGGTGGCATCATGGCGACACAGGATCTCCTGGAGGGAGATGCAGACAGAGTTGTGCCTCGAGATCAGCAGTGCGATCTCGTGCCTCTTGTGGGAAAACCCTCGACAGTTCCATTGTAGGAAATTTGCCATCAAGTGGACTTACGTGGCTTGTTTCTATTCCTCCCTTTTCTCCGTCCCACTGCAGAAACGGGAGGGACGCCTTCAATTAGTTCGTCCTCCTCCATCTCGAAGGAGGAATCCCCATTTTCCCCCAGTTTGGGCATGAAACCACCCCGTGCTCTCTGCCGTTGGCCAGAGAGCTTGGATGGACGAACCAAGGACACCCGCCCCATGGCAGTTGTAGGGGGTGTCCCTAATTTCTTTCCTCTTGTCTCACCCACCACCCCCTCCATGGAGGAGGTTGGCTGGGCTGGGACAGAGAGAGAGGCCTTCAAGGGAGATGCCTCTCTTTGATGAGTGGCATCTGGGGCCTCCAATGAAGCTGGCACCGCCATTATTGGGGGGCCCATGCATGGGCCAGAGGCGGTGGTGGAGCCGGAAGAAGCCATGGAAATATGGTCGGGGTCCGTCTGGCAGCCAATGCTTGCACAGACCGGCACTGCATGGACCCCCTAAGCTTTCATATAAACCGTCATACTTTTGGTGTTTGGCCTGGGCAATGGTCCTCCTAGCCTGCTTCTTTGCCTGTATATACTCTGTCTTTGAACCCTGGTCCCCCATCTCCTGCCACCTATGAAATGCTGCCTTCTTCTGATGAATGGCTGCTTCTACCTCCTCATTCCACCACCAAGTCTGTCTCCCCGGGTATGAGCCTCCTACTCTAGCTGTTCCAAACATAGCCTTTCCACATTGTGTAATCTTCGTGGCCACCCTTTGCCACATGGCATCAGCTGACCCTTCCCAATCCCAGTTGACCTGGCTAATAATCTCCTGCTGGAATTCATGTGCATTTGGTGGCAACTTCCACCACCTAATGACTGGTTCACCTTTCCATGGGTGGGTCCTAGCTGCACCCCTCACAATTACCTCCATCATGAGTAACTTATGCCCACTTTCCTTCTGGAAATCCTCACTGGGGAGTGCCCAGCAATCACAAATCTTGGGCCTATGCTGCATCTTAACCATAAAGAAAACAATCTGTGACCTCCCTAGGGGTGACTGAAAGGTGATGAGGTGCTTTTCCCTCTCCTGGAACCACGTATTGGCCAATGTAAGGCCATGTGCTTGTGCTGTATCAAGGACTTTTTGTCCCTCTGCTGTGAGTTGGCCATACTCCCATCCCCCATGGATGGCCCCATATCCTTGTCCCTCCTTGCCAACATGGCCATTAAAGTCCCCTCCAATAATCAGACGATCAGATCCCTTACTCTGTCTAATTCTGTCATTTTCTGACTGTACCACCTCATCAAAATCCCACCAAAAATCCCGTTTGGTGGCCTCATCACATCCTGCTTGGGGAGCATAAGCACTGATGAGGTGGAGCCCAATACCCTGCCAAACTACATTAACTGAAATGATCCTGCTATTGATTCGATGAACAGCTGTGATCCCCTGCTGTAATTCCCTATTCAATACAATACCCACCCCATTATGCCCCTCCTCACTACCCATGTAGAGTAATTTGTATCCCTCACCCAGTGCCCGTGATCGGTTCCCTTTCTATCACGTTTCTAGGAGGAAGGCAACACTAACCCTTCTATGCTTCAGGGTGTTTACTAATTCCCCTGTTTTTCCTGTAGGAGCCCCACATTCCACGTTTTTAATCCTATCCTAGCCCCCTTAAATAGTGGGACGTCTCTGGCTGGGGGCTCCCCAGCCAGACGCCCACAACCTTCAGCAACAGTGACAGGGCTACCTGTGGGGGGGTGCCGTCCTACCCCACAGGAGACACTCAATGTTTCTTCCATCTTTGTCATGTGAGCAGAGGTCCCACACTCACATGACTTATCATATAGTAAAAATAGTTAATATTAATAATATAATAATAATGATTATTTATGCTATTATTCATTGAATTTTAATCAATGTGACGTTATTGAACTTCAAGAAGCCCTAGGCCCTGAGCAACCTAGATCCGTCCCTGGCTGGGTTTGCATGCTTAAGTTCAGCGAGCAGACAAGAACTGGTGTGTCCAACACAATAAGCCGCTCTCGCATATAGGCATCACTGGCCATCAGAGGGCCACTGCCCATGCCCACGCAACGGTGCCCAATTACCAGAAATAGACAACACTACAATTCCCTCACTGATTCTTTTGCAGTGGCTGGTGGCCATTCATGGCTAGAAACCACCAACAAACTCCATGTGAATATGGACACCTCCAATACTGTGGGTGTTCTCATGTTGGTTTAGGAATGCTGTGAGTGGTCGCCAGCAACAGCTGAAATGAAACGCAGGACAGGCTAAAGGGACAACACTTAAGCCCTATCCACATGCTCAGGCTTTACCATAGACTTGCTTGTATCCTCTAGTTTGCACAAACTGGCTTGTACACTATATTGTGTCCACACGTGCAGGTAAAGATGTGCAAACTTCAGTTCAGTGTTTAACTTTGAAGAGGTCATATCACAACAATGCCATCCAGTGAATAACTTGTATTATTACAAGTCTTTGTGTTCTTTTTACTAGTGACATTAGCAAAGCAACTTCTAACCCTTTTCACGCCTTTGCCAGGGTTGGGTACCCATCTTGCCCCTCTGAATTGACACAAGGGCGATATATTGGTCATACCTTTTCTGAAACCAGTTGCCGACCAAAGTTGCCAATCCTATGCTTATTTATCGTTCGTCTAGTCTTTATTGGGGAATTCTACTGACGGGACGAGCTCCTACACCTGGGAATTTTGCCTCATGTACCCATTGAATAGTAGAGAGGGTTCTTTTATGTGCAACTGACATCGGACACCAACATGAGACCTTGGTTTTACTTCTCATCTGAAAGAAGGCACACTCGTCCCCCAAAGGAGCCAACCCACCTTAGTCCAGTATCGAACCTAGAACTACTGATGCAGTTGCGAAGCGTGCTAATCACTATGCCACCGCGGTGGGTTTTAGTGACATTGACACCATTATTTCATGTTAATTCTAACAAAAACCCTAAATGAAAATCCTTAAATAATTACCTCTCTTAACTTTTCAATCATTTTGTTATAGGCCACACTTTTCTTATCTCGATAATAGTATTCTTTACATTTTATTTTCCACAGACAAGTTAACAATTTATAGAGCTCTAAAAACTCAGTTATGAATTATTTCGAATAATTTCGGACGTAAGACATGCAGGGCCAGATTTAGATATTGAGAGGCCCTAGGCTATTTCAGTTTTCAGGCCCTTTCCAAGCCCTTTTGAGGCCATTTTGTTAAGTTTTGAAGCCCGCTAATTGTTGAGGCCCTAGGCTTCAGCCTACTCAGCCCAATGGTAAATCCGGCACTGCAGACATATTTACTTCACTGGACTGACGACATGGCTCGTTTTGTGTCCACACGCTCACGCTTTACCATAGGGGCCACGTTCGTTCAGGCAAAATCTTTAGCAATGCAACGTTTACACAAGCTGTGCTTTTTGGCTTGTATGCGATACCGTTTTCCCGTCCTATGCTAGTGGTTCCATATACAAACTGATTTGCACAAGTAAGTCTATGGTAAAGCATGAGCGCGTGGACAGGGCTTTATGCCGCTGAGAATTAAGTAGGCTGCAGATATGCAAATCCTTGATTTTCTTTCGCCTAGATAAGAATTTGAAGCTACAATAAACATTTTGAAAGTTACTATCAGAGTGCAGTGGCTCTGGAGAGGGAGAGAGAGAGGGGGGGAGAGAGAGAGGGAGGGGGTAGGGAGAGAGAGAGGGGAAGGGGGAGAGAGAGGGGAAGGGAGGGAGAGAGAGGGGAGGGAGAGAAAGAAAGGGGGAGGGAAGGAGATAGAGAGTGAGGGGGAGGGGAGAGGGAGGGGAGGGAGAAAGAGACTCCATCTATTTATGTTATTATCTATATGTTATATGCATTGAATTCCTTTAACTAGGGCAGGGCTGAACTAGGGTGACGATTTTTTCTGTGGGCCATTCCGGGACATTGACCCCCCCCATCAACCAAGAAAAATTGTTTTTTCTCTTTTCAAAAAATTATTTAAAAAATAAATAAATGAAAACAAACCATACAAATGCAGTTAAAAAATTTGAAAGTATGAATAATTCACACAGATGATTAGTTGTATCCCACTAGTTGTACTCCCCATTAGTTGTGCTCCCCACACATAAAAATGTTTCAAATGGTATATGCCCAAATGGTATATGCCCAAGTGTAATGCCCAAACCCCTATCCCGCCTGTGGTAGGGTCGGGTCTGCAAGTTTTTATCCTCCACTCCCGTCTATCCCCCTCTTCCCCTACTCCTGGTGCCACCAATAATCTGCAGTCCCATAATGGAGAGAATGACTTCCTCCTCACCACATGCCTATACCACCTCAACCGTTTTCTCTTATTTTTTCTACGATGTTTCCGCCTCCCCCCTAGCTACCATTAATGTACAGTAGAACTTCGGTATATCGAACTCGGTGATATCGAAATCCTGCTTATTCCCGCTTATATCGAAGCTTGAGCTCCGGTCCCGCCCGATGTAAATTTCAGCTTTGCATATAATTCCGGATTTGGATATAACGAATCACGGATATATCGAACTATTTTTCACGGTCCCCTGAGGCTTGATATAACGAGATTCTACTGTAGTCGTTTAAGACGCTGTCCGCTTGTGACACCCCACTGGTAGCGTAGCATTCGCATCTCAGCCACTTGCATTTTCCTTTCATGGTTCTTCCTAAGTGCCCAACACTCTGAGCCATACAGCATAGCTGGCCTAACGACAGTACTGTAAACTTTAACTTTCAATTTATTGGGACCCGTTGGACATGCAGAAATCTTCTTGCCTGTCTCCACTTTAGCCATTTACATGAAATTTATTTCGACAAATCACTGAACTGATTGTTAATTCCGGGACACTTTCTGGGACGCGTATCCATGCGGGGCCCAGCGCTGAATTCTGGGACGGATGGTCACCCTACCTTTAACTGCTGTAGGAACCAATATACATATACAGATATGTATATACGGATACATAACACGGATATATACACACATGATTGCCATGGGTCATCCAACCAGTGACTTGTTGAAGTGACTGGATGCCCGACCATCATAACATTGTGATACCATCAGTTGTCAGCTCCTTGTCAGAGAAGCAGTGACCTCTCTCCTCACCTTCAAAGATTGTCGTTTAAGCCTGGTCTACTCAGTTGAAAAGCAAGAGCACGTAACTTGTGACATGTTACTTGCTGGAAGTTCACAATTGAGAAGCTGTCAAGATGAACACATTACAGACTCACTATAGTTTCCTCACTGCAATGCGACACGCTAACAACTACAAATATTTTGCAGAATTTTTATGTCGTTGTTTGTTTTTTGGTGTTTAAGGTCCCGTCAACTACAAGGTCATTAGAGACCCGTCCACTGCATAGTTCTAATGCATAGACTGCACAGACACTACACTAATGTGACGATTTGTGGCTATTAGCAGTACCCAGTTTTCCCGAGCGACCACCCATGTCAGTACTAGCTGGGCTTGCGTTGCTTAACTTCAGTGATCAGACGAGAACTGGTGTGTCCAACGCAATTCGCCACTCCCAATTTTTATGTAGCTAGCTGCAACCAAGTAGTCTGTAAGTCCCAGTACCTTCTTCTGCCAAATATGTGCAAGACCTAAACAAAAGGCCTTCTCACTGATTCGTGACGTTATCCTAAGTAGTGCTAAGACCTATTGAAAATAATGATGAATGCTGACGCTTGCCCTTACAAAGCCATGAGATATTTATTAATAAAATATAAAATAGATTTTAAATGCACATGTAAATATTGGTTTGACTGAATAGACAGCATGAAAATATTAATTTATTTTTAAATTTTTGTAAGAAACACATGCATTGAAAACACATATTTTAATGCTTAATTTTCAATTTTAACCTCTTGTAGACTTCTTCCTCTCAATATTATTATTTTGATTTTTCAATAGCTGTGCAAGTGTCTAAACCATAGGGAAGATTTGCTTATGTGTGGATTGTAGTGCTTCAATAGCATACTTATTAGAAAATTTTTAAAAGTAATTTCACATGAAAAGTCATAATAGGAGGTTGTTATTGTTGTTGCTTGTTAGGGTTTTAGGGCCCATTGACATCAATGGTTATTAGGGCCCAGCAGGGGTGGATCCAGAGGGGGAGCAATGCAGCAATTGTTCCCCCCTCAGTGCTTCAATGGGGTACATATTTCAATTGATGCATGATTCTACTTTGCAACTGATGAGACATTTTTGAATTTCCTATTCCCATTTCTACAATGCCAGTCCAATCTACAGTTGGCTAAACCACTTAAGATAGGACATTGTCTAAAGGGCAGCAGAGGACCTATATAATATATGGAGATATGGTATGTATTCTAAGGGATTCCGAATATTTAAAAATATTTGGGGCACCCATTTTTTGAAGTGCTACCCCCTTGATCAGCCCCTGGATCAACCCCTGGGTGCTCAAAAGGACATTCACCATGGAGGGAGAATATTCAGATGGACAAGATGGGTACCCAACTCTACCATAGGCAGGAAAAGGGTTAGGAGCATATGTATAGATGTTAGGCGTACAAGTATACAGAACATATCTAACATAACATGTATACCTAACATCACTAAATTAACATATATGCCTAACACAGCTCACCTAACATATATACTTAACATAGCTAATCTAATCTAACATAACCCAACATACCTAACATGTATACCTAACTTTTCTACCTCCTATGATTATTCTTTTCTTAAAATATATATGCAACATCTTGGCTGCCATATTCTTAGTTTGAATGATATGCTTTGTGTAAAACATTAGTAAAAACATAGTGTATCTAATTTATATAAGCCTATGGGTTCAATATTCAATCTGCTTACCATTCAATGCTTGGTCAATCTGGAAGCCTTAATCCATTAGCTATTCACCTTACTAGCTATAATCCATTTTGTCACCATTTTGGGGTTTTGAAAAACTGAAGACATTAATTTTAGGTCCACTTCTGTAGTTTCCCTGGCATCCAGGCAAAACACAATTACATGGCACAATCCAAATATTATATTATTTACATTTGAAAATGATTTGAGTTAAAAATTCAACTCAAATATCAATTTAAAAAAGACACTTGAAATGCACACAATATGATCATTCACATAGTGTGCTAGCACTACTTTGTGTGACGTCACTAGCCAGTGACGTCACACTGCAAAGGCCTTGTTATCTAGGAGGCTTTGATATGTGTTCATAGCAGTAACCAATCGCAAGCAATAATTAAGCATTGAGGGATTGTGGGTTGAGGTTACTTGCCCAAAAAATTGGAAGGGATTCTATTTTTATTACTTGCTGTTTTACTTGGCCACTAGCCTTTCTCAGCTACGTTTACATGTGGCAACTTGCCAATTTATGCCCTACTTGCCCTTGCTACTTGAATGTTGTGTACCAGGCTTTAAGGAAGTGAGTGAGGCACAGTGACCCTACATTGGTTGTTGGGGAGGGAGGAAGTTGTTCTTGTATGGCTGCAAATTGGCGACACCTTTGTCACACACTCCTACTTACCAGGGAGTGGGGTGAGTAGGCGCTATACCATCATTCAGGGTGTGCACAACTTGCTTCTTGCTATTTGTATCCTGTTCCTGAGGTATGTCAGCATCATGGGCAATTAGAGGGTGGATGCCAATGCCCATCTAATGGCCCACCTGCCAGAAGAAGATGCTTTTGCAGTTCCTTCCTCTGATACTTTAACAATGGTTTGGTGGGCTGTTCATGGTTTGTTGTGGTCTCAGTGGTGTGCTAAGACTGCTAGCAAACTCTGGTCAATTAAGGCCACCTCAGTGAATGAGATTGGTCTTGCCCAATGGTGAATCAGTCACATCTTTGCCACCCACTTTGAATTAATGCAGGGTGAGGAAGTACCATGGTGTGACAGCTATTGGGAGCCACTCACAGTGGCATATAGCTTTAGTCACTGTGAGAGATACTGTGAGCTCTGCTGTCAACTGTAGGTCAGTCCAGAGCCCTGCAGCTCTCTTGGGGACGACCCCCCTCCAAGGTATTGAGAGCTTGCTTGTCTGTGTGAATTTTAACCAATCATCTTGGTGGTTATGGCTTTGTTATCTTTTTTTTTTTTTTGGCCTTTTTCCTTTATTTTACTGTATGTCTTGGCCTTTTTCCTTTATTTTACTATATGCTTTGGCCTTTTGCCTTTCTCTGTTGTAGCCTTTCTATCTTTGTGCCCATTTGGCTTTTGCTTTTTCATTTGATAAGTTATATTTTGGGCTTGTGTGTTCTTATTAAATGTCACCATGGTTGGATGGGACTTTACACCCACACCACAGTATGACTGACTTCCAGGGCCCTACTAGTCATGGTAGTTGTGGGCTCGAAAGCAGCAACAGAAGTAGCCAAGGTGTGATAGCTGTTAGGACCTTCTTACAGTTATGCACTTCTCCAGTCATTGTGAGAGGTACAGTGAACTGCTCTTTCAAATGGGAGTCAGTTCTGAGTTCTAAATTTCTATTGAGGATGACCCCCCAGGAGGTGGAGATTTTTAGTTTATCATAGGGGAATACCCTTTCCCACCTTTGCCCTTTATCCTATATCTGTTTTGGATTTTGCCTTTTATTCTTATATTGGTCTTGCATTTTACCTATTTATCTTTGTGTATATGTTGGCCTTTTTTTATGCTTATGTCTTATTGCACCCACACATTTCTGAACCACTGACGTGGTTTATAATAATAAATCACTTCATGTGGCTCAGAGGTAAAATGATTAACTCCAGCTTTCTTGATTATACAATATCTTGGTCATTTTACTCATCTGGCAACTATCCACCTGCTGTAGCCCTATGCTTATTTATCACAAGCCATTTTAACCATTTTATTTTTTTTCAGAATCACCTTGTTTAAATATCCGCCTGATGAATGGATCATTTTCAAATTGGGATAAAAGTTTTTTCTTAAGTTTTCTCTTCTTGTCATTCAAAATGTTTTAAAATTTCGTGCATTTTAAGTACATACACTGTTTAAAAAACGTTTTTGGACACCCAACCAAATAATGTTCAAACGGCTATACTTTTTATATAAATAAAGATAAACAAGCAATTCAAATTTGAAGTATGTGGTCATACTGTGTTTCCTGAGGGTTTACCTCAGGAATTTTGAAAAATAATTATCGAGAAAGAAAATATAGCATAAATAAGTGAACCTTGCCCACTTTTATGCAAACTAAGATTTTGGATACTTCCAAAACCTTCATTAATATGGAAAATAAATTATAGTTCTTTTAAGATTTAATAACTTGTGTGACCACCATGCATTTTGACAATGTCATGGAGCCTCTTTTTCATGGTGCAAACCAGCTTTTTTGTGGTTTCTGGGCTGATGGAGTTCCACTCCTCCATCAAGGTGGATTTCAGGTCTTCCTTGGTCCTGATGTCATGAGTGGCTACTCTCCTGCCAAGTTCATCCCACAGATGTTCAATTGGGTTAATGTCTGGTGATTGTGGGGGTGTATGGGGCTGTTTAGCCACGTTCCATATCAGCCATTCCTTCACAACTTTGGCTGTATGTTTTGGGTCATTATCTTGCAGGAAGATAAATGAGCCATTATGGCCCAAAATCTCAGCACTTTGTTTCAAATTGGCATGGAGAATATCCAAGTACACATTCCTGTCCCTAATCCCATCGATTAATACCAGATTCCCACAGCCAGAAGCACTAATACAACCCCACACTAAAACACTGCCACCACCATGCTTCACAGTGGGGTGCAGGTTCTTCAGTTCCAACTCTTGGTTGAGTTTTCTCTATACCTTAATGCATCCATCTGATGAAAAGATGTTAAATTTGTACTCATTACTAAGGATGACAGAGTTCCAAAAGCTCTGGGGCTCATTGATGTGGTTCATAGCAAACTGCAAGCATTTGCATTTGTTAACTTTGCTGTTAAGGGTTTTTTCCAAGAAACCTGGCCATGATAGCCTGCCTTTCTTGATATCAGTCTCACACTTTGAGGTACTACTGTCACACTGTATTCATATTCTAACATGGCAGCAAGTTTTGGTGCACTTATTTGGGGGTTTTCTCGAACAGCCCAAAGAACAGCACAGAGATGGAGGCCATTTAGCTTCAATGGACGTCCACAACGTGGTTTGTCCTCAGTTTGTTTGGGTAGTACACATTTTCGTATTATTGAATTAACAGTTAACAATGGTCTATCCATGATTTTTGCAATTTTTTGCTGCGAATTCCTCTCCTTACACCAACGAACGATTAGCTTACGAATTTCATCTGGAACTCTTTTTTTAGATTCTAATAAAAAACTAAGATGACTCCAAACAAAAGTTACATGTCATAGAACCAATGTGAGCTGATAGCTTTATATCACATTGATAAAGTGCACCAAAAGGCGTGCAATTATTCATTATCCGCTCCTTGCCCAGAACCAATTAGTACAGATGAACAAGGATTTACTGTAACAAACTTTAAATAAAATATAATATTTTAATTCAAATAAAATAGTAATGAAAATTTTGTCATGACACCAAGACTAAATGCAAAAAAGTCTTTAGGAAAAAGCTCATAGCTGGAAGTATTTGAGCAACGAATTGTGGGAGGGGCAGAACAATTTAGCCTATAGGTGAAAAAATCTTAAATCAGCCTCTACGCATCAGAATTTGTCTTGATATTTTGTTGAACGTGAAGATGACGTCCCGAGTCCTATTGGGTTGGGCCTGGATATCATGAATCCCTTCGTTCGAAATTTTGTATTGATGGTAATTAAACAAGAGAAATTTACATGCATTTCTAATATTGCCCGGTAGTACTAGGTGTCTGAAATACTTCTAGGAATGTTTTTGAAGGTTTTGTGTTCCACCAAGATGGTGATGCAACTTATTTCCCTATAACATTTTGTATTTCTGAAATCAAAGCAGTCATTTTTAAAGGATTGATAGAAGTGACAGTCGTTCGTTGGTGTATTAGGGCCCGTCAACTACAAGGTCATTAGAGCCCCGTCCACTGTGTAGTTCTAATGCAGGGACTGCACAGACACTACACTAATGCAACAATTTTTGGATACTAGCGATACCCAGTTTTCCTAAGCGACCACCCAAGTAAGTACTAGCTGGGATTTCGTCGCTTAACTTCAATGATCAGACGAGAACTGGTGCGTCCAACGCAATTTGCCGCTCCCTAAGAGACAGTCAACAGAACGTGGTTGAACAACAAGGTTTACAATATCCTAGGCAAAACATTTGTGTTATGAATTGCAATTGGAAATGCTTACGGTATAATTTTGAAATTATCCTGGTTTTGCAAAAATATTTTCAACGAATCACTATTATTTGTAAAAAATATGTCAAAAACAAGTACTATAATTACTAACCCAGCTGGCTCTTTTCTCGCTTGTTCGTTCGTTCATTGGTGTTTAAGGTCCCGTCTGCTAAAAGGTCATTAGAGACCCGTCCATTGCATAGTTCTAATGCATAGACTGCACAGACACTACACTAATGCGACGATTTTTGGGTATTAGCAGTACCCAGCTTTCCCGAGCAACCACCCATGTCAGTACTAACTGGCCTTGGATCGCTTAACTTCAGTGATCAGACGAGAACTGGTGTGTCCAATGCAACTCGCCGATCCTCTTTTCTCGCCTGTGGTAGGGTCGGGTATCCAGCTTTGTTCCTCTGGATGGACAATGGGCGATCTGTAGGTTGGAAGTTGTATGCAGCCGGCTGTCGACACCTGCTGTCAACCATATGCTTATTTATTGCAGGCCTTACGGCTCCTTTATGGGCAAATGACATCGTACAGCACCTCCCATCTGATTGGTTTGGTTTGTTGGTGTTTTAGGACCCTACAACTACAAGGTCATTAGAGCCCCGTCCACCGCATAGTTCTAATGCAGAGACTGCACAGACACTAGACTAACGCGACAATTTTTAGGTATTAGCAGTACCCAGTTTTCCCAAGCGGCCACCCATTTCAGGTCTAACAGAGTTTGCGTTGCTTAACTTCCGTGATCAGACAAGAACTGAAGTGTCCAACGCAATAAGCCGCTCTCTCCTCTCATCTGAGAGAGGGCGCACTGTGGGCCTTTCGTCTGAAAGAGCCTACTCACTTCCATCCATTATCGAATGTAGAACCAACGTTGCATTAATTTAGCACGAATACCTACGTGAGTACCTGGTCAGCGTGCGGCTGTCAGTTTTGGATGTCCCATTAGTTAATTTTTATGTTATGTTACACTAACGGGTTGGGGAGTAAGCCTAGCAGCCCTAACAGGCCGAGGCTGGGAGGTTGCTCGCGGGAGATGAGGAATTTTTCCAGCACCCAACATTTTTTACCAACCACCCATTTTGGTACTAACATGGGCTTGCGTTGCTTAACTTCAGTTATCTCGCGAGAACTGGGGTGTCCAACGCATCTTTGCTGCGCACGTAACGTGTATTCTGTATGCTGCTGTATTCCGAATGCTGTATGCTGCTACAGCATCATTGCTGTAGCATTTCATACCTTCGTAAACTACTCTTTGAAAACCTCCAGAAGTGTGTTATATATATTAAAATAATGATTTTTTCTCACTTACCAGCTATAGAGATTTTCATTTTGCATCGCTGATGATATCATAAACATTTCACACAATATTACCGGTAATATCGTTATTTTGAATACCGTGATGGAATATTTTAGGTGCATGTTTGTCCAACTTTGGCAATCACTACTACGTTTGAGTAAAATTTCCTACCAATGTACTGTAGGTAATGGAGCCTTAGTGATAAACACAGAGCTATCGTGAATTTCAAAATCAAGGAGCAAATTTCAAATTGAGCTGTCTGGTTTCATTTATTTTCAGAGATATTTTGTGAAGGTGAAATTTTTTTGTGAAAGTGAAGTGCACAGAAGAGCAATGACATTCAAAAACTTGCTTCTGTTAATGCTGTTTAGATAACGACAGGAATTATCAGAGCAATGGCATTGTAACTGAAACGGCCTAACACCAGTTGAACCAGTTAGAAAAACCAGTTGAACAACCACTAAGATGAATTTGTAAAAAAACAAATAAACCTTCTGTCACCGAACTTTGCTCAATATCTGTGCGATTCATGCACATTAATGTAGAGGTGATTAAAGGAAAGCCCCCTATCCCATTTCACTATCTGTAATGAGAAGTGGGGCGAAGGAACTTGGTAGGTCCGGCACAGGAGAAGACCAAAAAAAGATGTGGGAGGAGGCTGTACATAAATACAGTAGAACCTCTGAAGTTGACCACCCCTATATGTTAACCACCTCCCTAAGTTGACCAAATTTTCACAGTTTGGATGTGCACCACATTAATTAATGGATGACTTACCTCCCCATGTTGACCACCTCTGTAAGTTGTATGTTGACCACTTTGACTGTGACACATAATATTAATTTAACCTCCATAAGTTGACCCCTTGTCATCCCTTGTGCCTGACAAAAGCATTGTCAAGGGTGACAACTTCAAGATTGAAAGAGTATCCAAGGAACATTTCACTGTATTGCTTAGCACTAGCTCTTCTTAGGGAAAGCTGAAGAAATTAGTGATTGGTAAGACAGCTAATTTATGTGCCTTTAAGAATTTGAAGACCACCCTGTCACATGGAGATCAAACAAATGTGCATGGATGACTGCTGCCCTGTTTGAAGAACAGGTAAAGGGTGTGGATTAAGAAATGAAGAAGAAATTATCTATCCTACTAACAGTAGACAACTGCCCTGCTGATCTGCAAGTCAGTCACTTGACAAATTTGACACTTAGCTTTCTTCTTCCAAATGCAACCTCAAGGTCCCAACCTCTTGACCAAGGTGTTATCAAATCATTCAAAGTGTTTTACTGAGCCCAGATCCTAGAGAGGGTTATTGGTAAAACATGTGTCACCAGCCTGTGGAACAGTTTCATTTACTGCATCCATTCATGGTCTGGGTGCTGTCCTTTGGGTAATCTGCTTGGAAAAAATTCAACCAGAAACATTATTGACTTGTTTTAGGAAAGTTGGATTTATAACAATCCAACCGACAACATTTTGGCCTCATCAAGCAGCCCATCTTCCATGACAGAATTTTAAGGAGTAGCCTTTGAAAGTATTGTTGAAATGGGCAATGAAATGTAACCATATAATGAATATGATGCAGCTAACTGCTGGGGGGGGGGGGCGGGGGGCATAACCCCAAACTACCAGATCAATGGCATTGGGGGCTAGCTATGCCAATCCACTAACTAATAGTTTTGATAATGTAGCATTTCATACAGTTGTATCCAATAAAAGCAATAATGCCCATGTATCAGTACAGTACACCCAGTTGACCACCTCCTTATGTTGACCACTTTTCTTCCGCCCTTGGGTGGTCAACTTACAGAGGTTCTACTGTATATGGTACTGCATGGGGTGGACGGGGATCTGGTAGGAGATGGGGGAGTGGAGGGCTAGAACCCGGATATCCGATTCTGCTATAGGCGGGATAAGGGTATGATGATGATATTGATGGTGCACAAACTATGTCTTATGATTCCCAATACCATAACTGCTTTCATACACGCTAGCAGTGTTTCTCAACTTTTTTAAATAGTCGCCCTCTTGGAAAATGCATGTAGCCTATTTACATGAAAAATACCTGACGAAATGTGCAGGGTGTAATTTTTAAAGTAAGCAATGCCTTTATTTCAAAAAGTTAATTTTTTTTTCAACAGAAAAGGATATTTTTAACTATCGCATTGCATAGCTCTCAAAAAAATGCGAAATTTTTATATATCACGTTCCTATACCTAAAATTGAAAATAAGCCTTCAAAACAACAGTAATGAGTATGTGTTAACCCTCAAGCACATACGCACATCCTCAACCGTTGCACAAGGGAATATGTGGGGTGCTGTCAACACCCCAACAAATTCATATTTAAAAACAAGATCTTTTTTTCCTAAATACTGTTTTTAAGAAAGATATCAACAAGTAGCTTTCAACAGGAACATTTTATATCATTAAGTAAAAAAAAAAATTAGTTAAAATAAAGCAAAAACTACATAATATATGAAATTAAATGATATTCTATCCATTCTGAATCATTTGAGGTGTTTTTGCACTCAGCACATATGGAGTTCATATCCCTTAAAAACACATTTTTTACATTCAGCCCTGGAAACGTTTCACACCCAGCCCTACAAAAGCTCACGATGGCTCTGCTGGCAAGAAATATGTGGTGGATAGAGTACAGTTCAGCCTGTTGCTGGCAGTAAGGAAAGTGTTAAAATATTGCAAACTCAAGCACATACCCCAGGGATGTTAGCAAAACCCAGCAACTTTTTCATCGTACTGCAGCTTCCAAATAATTCTGTTAAGTGAATAATAATGAAAAACGACCTGAAAGGGCCTAGTAGAAGGGTACTGTTATTAGTTAACTTTGACAATAGAAAGCTTTGTGTTCCCATTTATGGTAACCAAAGAAAGCAAAGCAAAAATCAATCTGCACATCCGTTGCAAAAAGTTAACATGTTTTTTCTTAGCATATTTATGTGAACAGGGCTTCATTCACGTTATATGCAAACAAGATAAGGGGATTTTTCGTGCATGCACGTGCCACATTCTTGTATGAAAAAATGGCGGCAAGGGAGTTGGGGTCCTTTCCCATAGGTGCCGCCACTGTGCGTACCACCACATTGCATAATGCAAAACTCTTAACCTTTTAGGTTTCCTACCATATTCCACTTTTCCCATATTCAATACCATATTTTGCATTCCTGTAATGGGAATACAAAACTCCCTATTGTTGGCTACATTAAAGATAAAAAAATCACATTTTAAGTTGGTGGGGGTGCTATGAACACCCCCATGTATGTGCTTAAGGGTTAATTGGCTGTTTTAGGATTTTCGATTTCCACATTTTTCGCTTTCTACTTTCAATTTAAGTACTTATTTTATTTATTATGATGAAACATGTGGGTTTTTGTCTGACTGTACATGAGCAGAAGTATTGATAAAGGGCGCATAAAATTTTCTTTGCCTAGGGGTGCCATTACCCTTGCTTTGGCCCTTGCTGATGGCCTCAGAATGACTAATCACCATCGTTTGAATGGCGTAATGAGGCGAAGAAACGTTTGCTGATTGGAATAAATACAATCCCCACTGCAAGTTGAAAGAGACCTCCAAATAACAGCAATTGTCGTCTAAAATTTGTGGAAGCAGTTTTAGGAGACAGGATCCATATTCAGTAGGCCTGGTCAAAGGTGTCGCAGGCCATAACAACAAAGGAGGATTGAAATTTAATACCTTTAGCCAGGCGCTAGCGGATAGCTACAGCTACACAGCTCTCCTGTGAGCTTTCTTTGGACCTCGGCCGGTCCGTCAATAGGTTCAAAGTGTGCAAAGAACGCGGGCGGCGGCCCTATTGGGGCGACCGGCGGTCCTTATTGCCTGATACTTCAGGAAAGAATCCTGCCTCAGTGGAGGCAGTGAATAGCTTCCTCAGTAACTAATCAGCGGTTATTGGTTCAATACTGGACCGAGGTGGTTTGGCTTCTTTTCGGCGAGAGAGATCCCCGAGTGCACCTTCCTGCAGATGAGAAGTAAAACCGAGGTCCTTGGTGGTGTACAATGGCATTTCCACCTGTAGGAGCTTGCCACCTGACGTCGGTAGAATGCTTCAATGAGCAGTAGACCGACGATAAATAAGCATAGGGGTTGCAGCTTTGGTCGGCAACCGGCGGTGGACAACCACTGTCTAATATATCACCCTTGTGTCCATTCAGACGGACAAGATGGGTACCCGACACTGCCATAGGCGAGAAAAGGCTCAGGAGTTGCTTTTGCTTTGATGCCTCAGGAAATTCTTTCCGTGTGCTGGCAAACAAGAAAATGAAAACGATTTCTTTACTCAAACAAACGAAATCAATGATAACTTGTAGACGTTAAGAAAAATACAGTGGAACCTCGATTTGCGAGCACAATTCGTTCCAGAAACGTGCTTGTAATCCAAAGCACTCGTATATATCAAAGCGAATTTCCCCATAAGAAATAATGGAAACTTAGGTGATTCTTTCTACAAATACAGTATAAATTAAAAATACATAAAACAAATTAACTGCACTTTGCCTTCAGAAATAATCTTGCCGATGTGAGTGAGACAAAGAGTGCTAACGAAAAGTCACTACATATGGACACAAAACAAAAAAATGATTCTTAGGATCAGTTATTTAGGATCAGTTTTCCAGAGCAATGGGGAAATAGATTCTGACGTGACCCATAGAATTAATGCAGGATGGCTGAGGTGGAGGAAGGCAAGTGGGGTGTGGTGCAGATGGACATGGAGGTGTGCAGGGTGGAGGGGGACTTGGTGGGGGATAGGCAGGACTGGAGGATTAGAACCCGACCGTGCCTCAAGTGGGAGAAGGATGAGATGGTGATGAATGTTCACTGTACCCTAGTCGCATACTCTGGCAAGCTCTAACACTAACTGCTCAAGTGAATGAATGTGGCGATTTCGTGAATTCTTTACTTTTAAAGTGTGTAATGGAATGGAAAAAAATAAATATGTATAGTAAAATACAATGTAATACTTGGAAAAAAAAATTCGTTTTAGCAGCACTCCTCATATTGGAAGACATGGCTCGTTAATCAAATTAAAATTTATTAAAAAATATTGCTCGTCTAGCAAAACACTCGTAAATCAAGTTACTAGCAAATCGAGGTTCCACTGTAAGTGAAAATATTTTGAGGGGAGAGCAGCCCCGACATAATTGCACGCTGGTGGCTGAACCTATAGGACCGGCCCTGCTATGGACCCTACTTCAATATGGCCCACGTTCTCTTCAGTGATAAGTAAAGAATCCGCCTAGGCACAGTAGTGTAGGCGACATGCAATACCCTACAAAAGTCATGGGACAAGGGCACTTTAATAGAAACACTCACAAATATACATATTTTAGTATGTTGTTGGTCCACCTTTTGCTGCTATCACAGCGTCTACTCTCTGGGGCATACTGTCTACAGGGTTTTGATACGTTGCGACTGATAATTTATGCCATTCTGCCATAAGTGTCTTGGACAGTTCGGTCACAGATGTCGGGCGTTCTGCACAAGTGTGCAATCGACGTTCCAACACATCCCACAGATGTTCGGTGGGGTTCAGATTGGTCAAGTCAGTCAACTTCTCGAACCACCATTTCGTCAAACCATGTGCCTACAGCCCGTGCTTTATGGCAAGGTGCATTATCGTGCTGAAACAGAAAAGGGCCATTGCCAAAGTGCTGCCAGAGAGATAGGAGTGCTGCATTGTCCAGAATGTCCAGGTAACACTCTGTTTAGATGCGATTGCGCCCAACCCATACCATGAGAAGCACCCCCACACCATCACTGACACTCTGCTGAACGTCACCATAGGCACAACACAGCTTGGCAGGTAACGTTCACCATACCCAAACCCGTCCATCCGATTGCCAGATGGTGTAGTGGGACTCATCACTCCATTCAATCATTCTCCATTGATCTAGAGTCCAATGTCGTCGGCTGTTTGCACTATTGCACTATTGCACTACTGCAAACAGTCAGGGTGCTCACAGTTGTTCCCGTTGACTCTGTGAATGATCTTGTCAGTTCATGAAGCAATGTGTGACGGTTTGCAGTGACCATTTTATGAAGAGCTCTTTGGTCTCTAGCCAACATGATCATAGGTCTTCCAGTCCTATGTGGAACACTTGTGGTGCCTTTCTCTTTCCAGGCCCAGATGACGCTGTGAACGATCGATTTTGGGATGTTTAGGAGGGTTGACGTCTCCCTAACAGTTTTGCCAGCCAGATGGCACCTGACAATTGTACCTCTTTGGAAGTCTGAAAGCTCTTTTCTTTGAGACATTCTTTCAGCATTCACGGAAGTATCATCTCATAATAGTGTACTCTCTGTTATATAGTGCTGGGAAGAATGCCACCTATCATATCACAAATTTATGTCACTTTTTTGTGGAAATAAGGGTTCTCCCACGACTTTTGATAGGGTAGTATGTATGAGTATGAGAAGAAATATTAAAGACTGATGAGATTTCACTCCCTTTGCCATTTTGTGGATAGAAAAGCATTCAAGCTGAAAACTCAATAAATTGATTGATCAGCCACATCCCCAGACCTGACTCCTATAGAGCAGGCATGTCAAACAGGGGTAACCCGAGGGCCACAGTGGCAAAATGTGCGTTGTCATGAGGGCCATGCAGTGTTGACTTTTCTTGTAATTTGTTTTTAAAAGTACCAAGAGGCCCACCCTGAGGGTATCAAGTTTATTTGACATGACAATTGTTAAAATGGTATTGAACAGCACTCAGGGCCGGCCATCTGGGAGAGCAGCGGGTGCATTGCACCAGGACCCCGCGATTGAGGTGGCCCCATACCATCATAAATTAAACAGTAATATTAAAAGTTTATCATGTCATTGTAGGCGCAACGTCCCTCACTCGCCCTTGCCAATGTAACATAGCCTAACAACCCTGCCATTGAACTAGAGCAGGGTTGTAAAACCTTTCTGGTGTTGTGGACCATTTGGCTGCTGCAAGCTATTCTGGTGTTTTGCTGTGACCATCCCTCATGAGGTGGTGGGGTGACTTTTTACTTTCGGTCTCATTTAAACCCAGCCAAACTCTTTACAGGTCAGTTATCAGGCGCCAATGTTGTGGCTGTGCAGTGTGTTATAGCTACCACAGTTCTAAATATTTGGACTGTCTACCGCCCTCACTATGTTGATCTGGACCCTTCTCTCTGAGCTGACTGCAGTGTAGTGTCCCCTGATTGTACTTTTCTTATTGGCGATTTTGAAAAAAAAATTTTCCAATTCTCCCCATAGGTATGCCATATTCCAAACCTGTTTCATAGTTTTCAACTTTTTCCTGTTGTAAAAGGCCCAACAAGGCTCTATAAGCTACTACCATTGACCAGTGTTTTGTACCAAGACATTGTGTTGTGACTTCTAAGCCTGTGTTGGTGGCTTATAAGCTGTCCCAGTTACATCATTTATACCTGCGAATTTCTGTATCTTTACTTGGCAAGTTGCTTTGGGACAACTAGCCCAGTAGTGAGCCCCTTCCCAGGTGGGATTGGAGCCGACACAATGTTTGTGGTCTTATCAACTATCTGGCCTGTACAGATTGGCAGCTTCTGTTTCAGATTGCAGATGTTGATGCCTTATGTCTCAGGTTTTATGATATTGCATACGAAGCTATCTCTGCCTAATTCCCAGTCACCTTCAGAAAACCACCCACTGGGCATACACCATGGTGGATTCAATCGCTGAGTGAAGCTTTCCATGTTGCGTGTTGTGGGTGGCACCAATCTCAAGTGTCAGGATCCTGTTCAGCTCGGATGTCTACTATGAAGATGAAGTGCAGATATAAAAATTTGATCAAAGATGCCAAACGGGCCTATTGTACTACTTCCTGTGGCACCATCTCCCTATGGAAACTAATATCCCACGCCTCCACTTCTTCTTGAACCTTTCCTCTCTCAAGGTCTTGCTTTCTTGCACTTTTTAAAGAATCTGTTATTCACTCCTGCTTGGCACACCAATTATGCCCCCTGTCACCTGCCCGATTCCTTATTTCTCTGACGATGAAGTCTTCCTCCACCTATGGACCATTAGCGGGTCATCCCTTGAACATACTGGACTCTGTTCCCACCATGATGTTGAGTTATCTTAGTCTGATTAATATCACGCCAATCTCGTATACTTTCAACACCATTGTTCACACTGGCTGTTTCCTCACTCTATGGAAAAACGCCAGGATAGTACCAGTATTAAAATCGGGTCCAAAAGTTATTACAGATTGCCACCCTATCTCTATCTCAACCGCCTTATCCAAGGCTTTTGAACATGCCTTATTAGATACGGCCTTGCCCAGTCTACTAGGAGGCGTTCCAAAATGCCAATACAGTGCCAGGTCAGGGTCCTCTTCTTTATTGGCCATTTAAGATGTTTTCAAGCACATCACCTAAGCCTTTGCAGATAGCAAAGCATTTATCCTCTGCAAAACTGATGTTTCAAAAGCATACGATACTATTCCCCATGATATGTTGATTCAGTCTATCACTGCAGATGGCCTGAACCCGTGCCTTTCTCATACTTTAGTCTCATATCTCAAGGACCAGGTTGTCACATTGAATTCAACCCATCTCTCTCTCTCTCTCCCTTGATCACAAAATCCCTCAGGGCTCAGTGTTAGGGCCATTACTTTAAAACGTCAGCATTCTTATCATGGATATATGCTGAAGATGATAATTTTAGTCTCTCCTGTGACTTGAGTAACATCCACAGCTCCATCCAATCACTTTTGGACAAAGTTGCAGAACTGCACAAATGGTATTGTACTATCGATCTGAGCCTCAAAAACAATAAGACAGAACTTCGTGTACAGTAAAACCTCTTTATGGGTACACCCCTCATATCAGTATGGATTCCTCAGGCACGATTTTTCACCATAGGCTTTATGATAATTCTACCCCTCTTAACAGTACACCTCTGTAATGGGTACACCCCTCCACTGGTACATCTAATACATATCACCCTTTTCAGAAAACCACCTGTGTTATGGCTACACCCCATTCTTGGTACATCCTGCCTTAGAGAATGCAGCAGGTAGCATGCTTGGCAACTGCAGCAATGGTTCTAGGTTTGATACTGGACTAAGGTGGGTTGCCTTCTTTTAGGCAAGACAGATGTCCCGAGTGTGCCTTCCTTTGGATGAGAAGTAAAATGAAGTCCCATGTGGTGGGCAAAATTCCCAGGTGTAGGAGCTTGCCCATCTTGTGTCGCATCAGTGGAATACAAATACACCAAAGAACAGTGGACCGACAATAAAGATGCATAGGGGTTTGCAGCTTTGGTCTGCAACCAGCTACAGAAAACACTGTCCAATAGATCACCCTTGTATCTATTCAGAAGGACAAGATGGGTACCATACCCTGGCACAGGTGGCAAATAAGATGGTAGCTTGATTCTGGACAAATGACCCGTCATTCCTTTGTTTGTAAAAATGAAATTTGTGTATGTTAAGAATTTGGTGAAATCTTATATCATACAATGCATCTTTTCAGTTTAAAAAACAATATACGAGGTGTGACAATTAAAAAACCAGATTGTGCATGCTCTAGCTGTTACGCTTGGTGTGGAGCAGTGGAAATGAAATAACAGGTGGAGAAGTTTAAAATGTCGTTATTTTCATTGAAACTATATAATAATTTATGAATAATGGCAAAAGATCATTTATTCAAAATATTTGCCATTGCTTTCTACACGTTTTGACCATCTTTCAGGCAATTTATGGATGCCATTCCAAAAGAATATTTTGTCCCTCATCAACATCCATTCACCAAGCCATTTTTCCACTTCATGGAATATTGTCAAATACTGATGAGCCAGTGCATGCCCCATTGATGAAAACAAATGGTAATCTGAAGGAGCCAAGTCTGGTGAATATGGTGGGTAGAGTAAGAGTTCCCAACCAAGATTGGAAATGTCTTCTTTGACCAGTTTGGCTGAATGTGCAGGAGTGTTGTCATGCTGCAAAATGACTTTGCCATGTCTTACAGCCTATTCTGGCCGTATTTTGATCAATGCAAGGTTGAAATTGATCACTTACTGTCAGCAGTGATTAGTATTAACTGTTTCACCAGGCTTGAGAAGTTCATAGTACACAACACCCTTCTGATCCCACCACACACACAGCATTGTTTCCTCCCCAAAGCAATCTGGTCTTGTACTTGACGTTGATGGTTGTCCTGGCATTAGCCATGAATTTCTGCATTTGGAATTATTAAAATAACCCACCAGTAACAACCTGATGCAAAAATCCCTTTCTTTCATGGCATTGAAGCAGCATTTCATACAGTTTTTTGCTTTTCCAACTGTCATTCACTCAGCTCATGTGGAACCAATTTTGCAACCTTCTGTATCTTTACCATGGCAGATGAATTCAGGCAGGAGGCTGTCAGCCAGGTAGACTTGGATTGGGATGGGTCTGCCAAAGCCATGTGGGATAGGATGGCTAGGAAAATTAGGAGGTGTGCAGAGGCCATGTTTGGTGTGGGTACAGTAGGAGGTATTTCTTAGGGTAGTCAGAAATGGTTGTGGAATGAGGAGGTGGAAGCTGCCATCAAACGGAAGAAGGTGGCTTTCCACAGGTGGAGGGAAATAGGGGATCATGTTTCAAAGACAGACTATGTTTTGGCAAGGAAAAACACCAGGAGGACCATTGCCCTGGCCAAGTACCAGAAGTATGAAGCTATGTATGAAAAATTGGGGACAATGGAAGGCAAGAGGGCTGTTTTCAGACTGTCCAGTAACAGCAATAGAACTAGTTAAGACGTTACCAGAGTCGTAACAGTCAAGGACTGTAATGGTAGGGTCCTATTCCTACTGGCTGAGGTAATCAAAAGGTGGGAGGAATACTACCACAGCCTGTTAAATGCTGCCATGTTCAATGTGTGCAGAGTGCAATCCATGCACTCCACAGGCAGTGGACAACATGAGTGAGGATGAAAATAGTCCAAGGCCTTCAAAAGATGAAAGGTGAAAAATAAGTAGGCCCAGATAAGATCCTGGTGGGTTTTGGCACACCTTGGGGACTACTGAAATTACATGGCTGGGGAAGCTTTTCAGTAAGTAAGCAAACGGTGACAAGATGCCATCTGCATGGAGAGAGTTTGATAGTTCCACTTTTCAGGGGCAAAAGTGAACCCCCCCCAAGACTGTTGAAACTATAGGAGCATAAAGCTGATGAACCATTCTATGAGGCTGTGGGAGCAAGGCATAGAATCTCGCCTCAGAGACCAAACTAGTGTCAAGGGAACTCAATTTGGATTTATGCCTGTTAGGTCCACCATGGAACCCATCTTAATCCTATGATAGATGATAGAGAAGCCTAGAGAGGGACCTGCATGCAATATTCGTTGACCTGGAGAAGGCAGACGACGGTGTCCCTTGAGAGGTAGTATGGAATTTTTAAGAAAGAAAGAGGTTGAGGAAGGCCACATTAGCATAGTGCAGGATTTGTATGATAGTTCCATCACTAGGGTAAGTACAGTAATGGGAAACACTTCAAGCATGAACGTGCAGGTTGGTGTGCACCAAGGGTCAGCACTTAGCCCATACCTATTTACTTTAGTAATGGATGAGCTGCTGATGGGAATAGGGAGTGGGCCCCTCAGTGCATGGTATTTGCTAATGATGTGGGAAGGCTTGAGGAGTCCAGGGAAGATGCACAAAAGGGCCTACAAGATATTAAGACAGCAATGGAAGGAGGGGACCTTAGAGTGAACATGACGAAGACTTTGTACCTAGCTTTTAATTTTAGTGGTCAAGGGCAAGGGGGTGATATTCATTGTGGGGGAGAAGGAATTCCAGTGGTGCAAGAGTTCCAGTATCTAAGATCAGTTTTCCAGAGCAATGGGGAAATAGATTCTGACGTGACCCATAGAATGAATGCAGGATGGCTGAAGTGGAGACAGGCAAGTGGGGTCCTATGTGACCACCAAGTCCCAATAAAGTTGAAGGGCAAAGTTTACAGAACCATCGTTAGGCCCGCTATGCTTTTAGCAGTTGGCAAGAGCCATGAAAGGCAAATGCAAGTGGCTGAGATGCGAATGCTGCGATACATTAGAAACGAATACATTAGAGGTAGCTTGGGGGTGGGGGACATCATGGAAAAGATGAGGGAAAAATGGTTTAGGTGGTATGGGCATGTGATGAGGAGGAGCTTATTAAGTCCATTGTGGGACTGCAGGTAATAAAGGGCACCAGAGGTAGAGAAGACCAAAATGGATGTGGAGGCAGGTGGTGCAGAGGGACATGGAGGAGTGTGGGGTGGATGGGGACTTGTTGGGGGATAGGCGGGAGTGAAGGATTAGAACCCACAGATCCGACCCTGCCTCAGGTGGGAGAAGAGATGATGATGATGTTGGAAAATTTGGAATTTTTTGATTTCCAATTCAAAATTGCATTTTTATTTCCCAATAAGTAGTTGTCTACAGCACAAAAGTGTGGTTAGGGTAAGCACAATAATACGGTATATTTACTCTGGAAACAAAAAGTATTGGCAAGAAGTGTTTTTAAATAACTTTGAAAAACATTTATAGATAAAAAGTAGCTTATCACAACTTTTCCAAAAATTTGATGAATTTCTATTGAAGGAATTTTTTTAAAAAAGAAAAAGAACTGAAAATCACAGGCAAAAAGTAATAGCAAGCCCTAGATTTGTATTACTGTTTTTTGTGCACCGTTCATTGGAGGACACGCTTTATTGGAGGGTGCAGATTTTCTGAATGCATTTAATGCACTGAATGATTGAATGATTGAACACTAATGCACTTATTGAACTTAACTCATGAACTAACAGTGCCCACGAGATATAACTCTGTTTTGTAGAGGAAAGAAGGTTATTGTTATGATCAAATTGCAAAATATTGGAATATTAGTTTATTTACTGTTATAAGTGTAATAAAAAAGTATAACGATACAGGTTCTCAAGGGTTGACTTCTACACAAGCTTTCAGACCATGAAAGGTGAGAGGTACCATAATTATTCTAATTAACAGCATCCGTTAATAAATGGTGTCCTCCAATTACTGGAGCACCTTCAAGGTGAAAAAACACAATAAGCAGCACTCTAATAAATGGTGCACAGCGTCTTAAAGGTACTGAATTCATCATCATCATACCCTTATCCCGCCTGTGGCAGGGTCGTGTCTGTGGGTCCACTGAACATGCTCTGACTGGGCACCCCAGCCTGGTGTTTGGAACCCACGGGAATATTGGCTGGGTTGTCTATCGGGGTGCCCTCCAATAAATGGCACAAAAAAGCTTTTGAAAAAATAAGCAACTGCCATTGCTTATTTTTTCAAAAGCTTAGAGCTTTTAGAATTCAAGAAATTTGAAATGGTTGTTGAAAGGGTTGACACCCACAAGCACCTTGGAGTTGTCTTAAACACTCAAGGCACCTGGAAGGAGCACACTGACAAAATGATTGGGAAGGCTGGGCGTGCTCTCTGGTTGGTTAGCAGGGTGCTGGGGGACAGCACAAAGGAAGTAAAAGAAATAGCTTACTTTTTACTGGTACAGCCCCCATCCTCTGTTTTATTGTTGCCATAATTTAAAATAATTTTGTATTTGCTGCCTGCAGGTCTTACCCAACACACGGAGCCCTACACGGGGACGCCCATTCGGGTCGTCGAGACTACTCTGACAGGATACTGTTAGGGTGGCTTAATCCCTGAGTACCGGACCATTGGCATCGGGGTTGACTGCCAGTCAACTTACAGCAACCCTTGGAGGCATAACAACTTATGTGCTCCTGGCCGATTGACCATACCCGTGTGTGCCTGGGGTAGAATAGGCTCACTGCATACCTGCATGTCGTCTGAAGCGACTAAAAGGGGAGACTTTTTCTTGCCCCTAATTGAATGACACCACTATCGTCATTGGCCATTACTTGTGCCCTGGACAGGACGATACCATCATGTTGGTTGTCATTGTCCTTGCATCCTTTACGGGATGACTGACTTGATCTCGGTCAATGTAGGCTCCTCACTGAGGTGACCATAAACAAACGCCTACCCGCGTGTTTCCCGTGCATGGAGACCCACACCCCTGGGAAAAGTGGATCCTGATGGTTGAGGAGGCATATGCCCTGCGATGTCTCTTGGCCACTCCACACTGGTAACGTGGTTGACAGACATCGGGGACTAGGGTTGCGACCCACAGTCTCCAAAACATCAATTCGGCCACAGCTTCCAGGGAAAACGGGAGGCCAAGGCAGTAGCCCGGTATTGGTCAATCAGCCGGGGGCGCATAAGTGGTTATGCCTCCTAGGGTAACTGTAAGTGGACCAGCAGTCAACACCGACGCCAATGGTCCGGGACTCAGGGATTATACCACCCTAACGGTATACTGCCCGAGGAATCTCGGCGACCCGGATGGGCGTCCCCGTGTTGGGCTCCATGGTGGGTAAGACCTGCAGGCAGCGAAAACATAAATATTTAAAATTATATCAACTATAAAACGGAAGCTGGAGGCCTATACAAATAACCCCACCCCTCCCCCTTCTTTACTTTTATTGACTTGTGTTGAGCCGGAAGATGGCGGACCCAGTCCCACCCAACTGAGTGGGCCAGCTGCCACTGAGCTGATGGAGATATGTACTGCTCCAACAAAGAGGCCGCATTCCCCCAGTAAGCCAACTGGATCAGGGAACAAACCTGTGACGTCTATGGCATCGGCACCTGCCTTAACAAGAGGCAACGACCTCTTAGCCTTAAGGTGGAGGGTTCCACCGCCGATGCAAAGCATGTTCCTGCATCTAAGATTTAAGGTGCAGTCAAACAACCATCCATACCTTCTTCCTATCCTCCCCGGTTTATTTCCATCTCTGGGGAGGATGGTGCAGCCTTGGGGAAGGCGTCGCCCTTCCTTATTGCCAAAGCCATCAAGGGCAATGCCGGCGATGTGACCTCGGTCAAGAAACTGCACAATGGCACCTTGTTGGTGGAGGCATCTGCCCCCCACCAGACACTCTGCTTCTGTACATAAAGGAGTGTGGATGTGTGTAATTGGGCTCCAGGTTGGTAAGCTGAATCTTTGGATTTAATTGGTTGTTTTTTGTAGGGTTTTTTTTTATAAATTTATTCAATATATATTCTCTAATTTTGACATAAGTGTTATCACTTGGTTTTTAACTAATATTAAGAAATTCCTGACGATTGTATATGGTATAAATACACAGGGCGCCACGTGGTGTTTTTCTTTTGTGACTCATTTTAAAGGAATTTGGGTTGGCGAAATTTTTAGGTGTGGTACAATCTTTAGGAATTTCCTCATTTAGTTATATTTCTGTATGTGTATGTGTAAGTTGATTTTTTAAGTTTCTGTTATTGACAGGAAGTTATCAATTGGTGACTTTACTTAAGGCATTTTAAGGGTGCATTTAATAAGGGACTGTGCTGTTTAAGTTGTTTTTGGGACCACTTTTTGATATTCATAGTATTATAGGGTAATTTTGCAGTACTTTGAGAGATCATATTACTATGCCTCCAAAGAAAGTTGCAGAGTGTGGTGGATGCAAGCTCCTAAGATTGGAGCTTTCTAAGATCCAGATGGAGATCAGCAAGTTACAGGCTACCATCCTGGGTTCCAGCTCTTCAGCAGCTGGTTTAGCAAAGGCTAAGGTTGGGATGCCAATGGCGTCACCATCTAGTTCACCTAGAATATTGGTGACGCCATCAGGTAATAAAGGGGGCATGAAGATTGGTAAGGCTTCCCTCAGCAAAGAGTCAAAGAGCCTCAAGGTGGCAGAGGGGTTTCAGATACTGGATAGTCAACAAATGACACCCACATTGCAAGGGAAGGGGGTTAGGGAATCAGATGCAGAGGATAGCCACTTGCCTGCCTCAATACCCCAGGTTTCTACCTGTGGAGGATTGGCAGAGGTTAGTGAAGAGGGCGCCACATGTGTCCAAAACCCATTCCCTGGCAAATCCATTCTTGTACTTGGGGACACAAACTTAAGGGGTGTTGATAGCTGGGCTCTACCAGAAGGGCTACAGAGAGGATGTGTTAGTGTTGCTTCCCTTCCTGATGCAAGTTTGGAAGACATAAAGGGTAGGATTGAAGGTATTATGAAAGGGGAAAAGGAGGACTGCATGACGATTTTACATATAGGATCAAATGATATAACTCTTGATAAACCTGCAGTTGAAGTTCTGAAGGGAATTATGGATATAGCTATAGAGGTAAAAAGATTTAGGCCCAAGGCAAGAGTTATGCTGTGTCCTGTTGTGGAACGACAGGATAAAGGCAGGTTAACTGCAGCAAAGGCCAGATGGATCAATAATAGGATGTTTTCTGAAGGTCAGGCTATTGGGGCAAAACTACTTGATTACAGAGCTTGTCTCTCAGATCTCCAACATTGGTTTGCTGTTGATAGGTTTCATTTTAATGCAAGGGCTGTCTCAAGGATTGGTACAAAAATGAAGGAGTTTATTGTCGATTTTTTTAGGAAAGGTACCAAGTCATCTTATGCCAGGTTGAGTCAAAATATCAATAGGAAGGGTATTAATAGGGGAGGGATAGCTAAGTCTTTAGCAGTAAATGATCCATTGACTTTGCTTGTTGTGAATTGCAGAAGCATAGTCAATAAAGTGGTTGACTTCAATACTCTTGCTGCCACATCAGATGCTGATATCATAATTGGCACTGAATCCTGGTTGAGGGGAGACATTAAATCAGAAGAGATCTTCTCAGATAAATTTGTAGTTTATAGAAAGGATAGGGAAACAGGCAAAGGGGGTGGAGTCTTTATAGCAATAGATAAATCCCTGGAGAGTTCTAGGGAACTGCAATATGAGGAAGATTGTGAAATGGTATGTTGTCATGTTGCAAGCTCTCATGGTGGGGGAATTTATGTAGTTGGCTTCTATCGTCCACCAGGTGATGATCCACTCCCACTTACAAGACTGTCACAATCATTGGAGCATATATATCAAAAGAAGAAGGTACCACTAGTAATTCTTGGAGGGGACTTCAATTTACCAGGGTTGGATTGGGGCTGTGTGCAGCCTAATTCAAATTCCAGGTTATCAGGTGCTCTGAACCTATTTTTGGAACAGTTGTACTATAATGGATTGGAACAGATTGTGACAATGCCTACACATTATAAAGGAGGAATTTTAGATTTAGTATTTACAAATGTACCCAGCTCTATCAACACTGTAGAGTGCATTGAAGGAATTAGTGACCATGCAGGGGTAAGGGTGGAGATAGCTAAAAGGCTACCTAGAAAGGTGGCACCAGACAGGGTGGCATACCAATACAATAAGGCAAATTGGGAATATTTTAAATCATATCTAGAATATGAGTTAAATGATTTTTATACCATTGTTAATACCTGTGGTGTTGAGGAATCTTGGCAACGATTCCTAGCCCTCTTAGAGAAGGGCAAGCAGCTAGCTGTCCCCACTAAGATTATAAGGGATAATACTTTTCCTGAATGGTATACAAAAGAGGTGAAGGTAGCTTTGCGGAAT
>JAAFCE010009126.1:28723939-28768337 GCA_013389805.1 Trigoniulus corallinus | reverse complement strand
TTATTCTGCCAAGGCCATGTGTGGCACTTGTGGACAGGGTGACCACACCCCCGAGCCATGTAAGACTTCACCTCTCTGCATAAACTGTAAGGGCAACCACCCCGCCTCTTCTAGGGATTGCCCCACATGGCTGCAGGAACGCGCGATCCAGGAGCTGCATGTCCAGAAGGGTATCAGTTCTCCAGCTACACGGCGGCTGCTAGCCTTGCCAGGGACCTCCAGTCGTGGAGTGTCCTATGAAGGTGCTGCGAAGGCAGCTGCTGTGTCCTCTGTCTGTACCCAGACGGACACCCTACCTTAGCTCCCCCCTCTCATCCGTTTAACGCCCTCTCGGGCCCGCGGGGTCCATGGGATGCCAGTCTGTGAAAGCATTGGCTGCCAGACAGACCCCGACCCCATTTCCATGGCTTCTTCCGCTCCACCACCGCCTCTGGCCCATGCATGGGCCTCCCCCAATAATGGCGGTGCCAGCTTCTTTGGAGGCCCCAGATGCCACTCATCAAAGAGAGGCATCTCCCTTGAAGGCCTACCTCTCTGTCCCAGCCCAGCCAACCTCCTCCACGGAGGGGGTCGTGGGTGAGACAGCAGGAAAGAAAGTAGGGACACCCTCCACTACTGCCGTGGGGCGGGTGTCCTTGGTTCATCCATCCAAGCTCTCTGGCCAACGGCAGAGAGCACGGGGTGGTTTCATGCCCAAACTGGGGCAAGATAGGGATTCCTCCTTCGAGATGGAGGAGGACGAACCAATTAAAGGCGTCCCTCCGTTTCCGCAGTGGGACGGAGAAAAGGGAGGAATAGAAACAAACTGCCTAAGTCCACTTGATGGTAAATTTCCTACAATGGAACTGTCGAGGGTTTTCCCACAAGATGGACGAGATCGCACTGCTGATCTCAAGGCACAACCCTGTCTGCATCTCCTCCAGGAGATCCTGTGTCACAGTGATACTCCTGTTTCGTTATGGGGGTACACTGTATATGCAGACACCCGGCAGCAAGGAAGCCACCCTGTGGGAGGGGTGGCTATCCTTATCTGGAATGGGTGCATGCATGTGCCAGTGGCTTTGCAGACGCCTCTGCAAGCAGTGGCAGTCTCATTGCAACTGGATGTGCCCACCACTCTATGTTCAATCTACATGCCACCTGGGATTGATATCCCATGGGCAGACCTCGACTCCCTCAGTGCCCAGCTTCCAAGACCCTTCTTGATTATGGGTGATTTTAATTCCCATAATCCCCAATGGGGCTCGGACAGTCATAACCCCCGAGGGCGACTTGTGGAACAATGGGTGTCACATAATGGCCTCATTGTTCTAAACACAGGTGCCTCCACACATGTCATGACTGCCACTGGTGGTCTCTCCTGTATAGACCTATCCAGCTGCTCTCCTGGGTTGGCACCAGGTTTGCAATGGGAGGTCTTGTCAGACGCTTGTGGAAGTGATCACTTCCCCATCAAGATTAGCAGTGGAGATGGGGCATTACCCCAACACCTACCATGGTGATGTCTGCATCAGGTGGACTGGGAGGAGTTAGCCTGCCATATCTACTTTCGCCCACTGCGTGATTTTGATGGGGTCAACGACCTAGTGAGTCACTTCACAGAGGTGGTGGTGGGGGCGGCATTGGCATCCATACCCCAGAGCTCGTGTAACCCACCATGAGCGCGGGTGCCATGGTGGATGGAGGATTGTTGGAGTGCGATTGGGGCTCACCGACGAGCCCTTCGCTGCTTCCAATCTCGTCCTACCGAGGCCAACCATATCGATTATCTCCGAGCCTGGGCATATGCACGACGGGTGATCATGGAGGCCAAACTCTCCTCATGGAGTCAGTACGTCTCCTCACTTACCCGTCACATGCCCTCCAAGAAAGTCTGGGAAAAGCTGAGGAAGATTCAAGGGAGGTATTTACCATCATGTGGCTCCGGTCTCCTTGTACAAGGGAGACATTGCCTTCTGCCGTGTGAGGTGGCTGAAGAACTGGCAAGGACGTTTGCAGCCGTCTCCAGTTTCCAGCACTACACGGCAACATTTCTAAACAAGAAGCAGGCTGCAGAACGCCATTCACTGAACTTCACTGGTGGTGTCGCCGAGGGGTATAACACTCCATTTACACCTTGGGAGCTGCAGGCAGCTCTAGCAAGAGCCAGGGACACTGCCCCTGGTTCCAGATAGCATCCACTATCAAATGCTACGACACCTACCAGGACAAGGCGTTAGATACCTCCTTGAGGTACTCAATTATATTTGGCAAAAGCATGAAGTCCCTAATCCCCCTCCAAAATCCTGGGAAGGATAGTAGCCTTCCAATGAATTATAGACCCATTTCATTGATGAGCTGTCTTTGCAAAACCATGGAATGAATGGTTAATTGGCGCCTGGTGTGGTAAATGGAACGGCACCACCTTCTTGACGATGCCCAGTGTGGTTTCCGTGCTGGCAGGTCTTCGGTGGATCATCTTATCTCACTGGAGACTGCAGTACTTTCTCCACAGACAGCACTTAGTGGCTGTCTTCTTTGATGTGGAGAAGGCATATGATAACACATGGTGCCATGGTATACTGGAGACCTTGCACCAATGGGGGCTCAGGGGTAATCTGCCCCTCTTCCTCCATAGCTTTTTGTCCGAACGGACCTTCAGAGTGCGTGTGGGTAACACCTACTCCTGGTGTCCCACAGCGGAGCGTCTTGAGTGTGACGCTCTTTGCTGTTGCAGTGAATGGCCTACCATCCTCCGTTCACGCCCCGGTAAAATCGTCCCTATTTGTGGACGTCTTCTCTATTAGGTACCGGGCTGCCACGATGCACAGCATTGAGCATCAGCTGCAACTGGCACTAAATAGTGCCAACGAGTTTGCCACCTCTCGTGGCTATAAGTTCACCCCTGACAAAACAAATGTCATGCACTTCTGTCATAAGCGAGGGCTTCACCCTGAGCCTCAGCTTACCCTTGACCGCCGCCTCCTCCCAGTTGTAGAGGCAGCCCGGTTTCTTGGTCTCCATTTTGACAGCCGTCTAACATGTGTCCCACACTTGAATGAGCTGAAGGCTAAGTGCCTTCGCTCCCTCAATATTCTGCGGTGCCTGCAGGGAACTGGTTTTGGGGCAGATCGAATGGTGATGGTTTGGCTCTATGGATCACTCGTTCGATCACGTCTGGATAATGGCTGTGGTGTGTATGGCCTTGCCGCTCCGTCAACTCTCTGGATGCTGGACAGTGTTCATCACGCTGGCATCCGGTTGTCTATTGGGGCGTTCCACACAAGTCCAGTACTCAGCCTTTATGCTGACGCTGGTGAACCACCACTGGCTGTGCGGTGGCAGTGCTTGGCTGCGGCATGGTTGTGTAGGGTACTGCGGCTGAAAGGTCAGCCACAGTATCCTACACAACCATGCCTTTCAGCCGCAGTGCCCTACACACCCAGCCGTCTTTAGTAACACTGTGAGATAGCCATTCGACCGCCGCCCTGGGGTTCCCCCTCCATTTGGTGTTCAGTGAATGGACGGTCTTACCAGCCTGGGTGTGACTCTGCCTAGGGTGCAGCCTGTACTGCCATCCTCTGTGCCACCCTGGACAGTGCCAGAGCCCAGTTTCGATTTAAGGCTCGCAGCCTTACCCAAAACCAGTACCGATAGGTCAGTATACCAACAAGAGTTTGGACGCCTCTCTTGGACCTATCGAGGCCATGTTTTTATTTACACGGATGGGTCAAAGGATGGCTCTTTGGTGGGTTGGTCAGTCTTTACAACTGGTCATCTCATAGGGGGCTGCCTTCCAGGCGTCGCCAGTGTCTTAACTGCAGAACTCACAGCTCTGCACAGGGCACTGGAACTCATCCAAGTATTGAAAGACAGACACTTTGTTGTAGCGACTGACTATCTATGCTCCCTTCAGCTGTTGCACACCATATATGGCAGACATGCCATCGTCCAGGGTGTGCACAGATTGCTGCTTGTGATTTGTAAGCAGGGCAAGACATTGTTGTTCATGTGGGTCCCAGGGCATGTTGGCATCATGGGCAGTGAGAGGGCGGATGCCCATGCCCGTCCGGTGGCCCACTTGCCTGATATACCAAACACTGCTGTCCCCTCCTCCGATGCTCTTCCTATGGTGCGGTGGGCCGTCCATGAACAATGGCGGTCCCATTGGTTTGCAGAGACCACCAACAAACACCTGCAAACTGAAGGACACTGCAGAGCACTGGGTGGCCTCGTGCCGCCAGTCACGGAGAGAGGAGGTTGTGCTTGCTCGGCAGCGAATCGGTCACACGTTCCTCACCCACTCCTACATTCTACGGGATGAGGAACAACCATGGTGTGACTTCTGTTGGGAGCCTCTCACAGTGGCACACATCTTTAGTCACTGTGAGAGATACCGTGAAACGCGATACTGTCTGGGAGTCAGTCGTGACCTCTCCACCTCACTTGGGGATAACCCTCAGGGTGTGGACAGTTCGCTTGTATTTGTGAAAGAGGCTGGCCTCTTTTACCAAATCTGATATATTTATATTAATCTTGTATCGTTATGGCTTTTGCCTTTTGGCAAAGGTGATGAATTGTCTTTGGTATATACAGTATAACCGCCCAAGTTGACCACCTCCATACATTGACCACCTCTTTAACTTGACCATGAATCATTGGAACCAAAATGCTCCCATAGGCATACCATTGTGGGCACACTCCATAAGTTGGCCAACTCTGGATATTGACCACTGACCACCTACAGTTGGCACAACAGTCATCATCACTGCTCTATGTTGACCATTTTGGTGCAATGACGCTCCAATCGGCCAGCTGTGTACAAAATTCACTCTACCAGTCGCTCATAGGGGAAAACCCTTTTCATCTACCAGACACTCTTAGGGGAAAACCCTTTTCACTACGCATCTTGTTGTCAAAGTGAACGAGTGTATGTAACATTATGTCAAAGCAAAAAATAGTGGAGCTAACGATAGAAAAGAAGGTGGAAGTTCTGGACCAAGTAAAGGCAGGAAAATCTCAGCGAAAGATAGCCGAAGATTTTGGGATTTTGAAAAAAAAAAGTGTTAAATATTGTGAAGGCAAGACACAAAATTTTGAAAGCATTTAATGAAAATTGTTCTAGCAGAAGGAAAAGGATTGTGGCTGATGATTTGGATCAAAAAGTTTTTCAGTGTTTCTCAAGTTGTCGATCCAAGAACATTCCTTTATCTGGGCCACTGCTTCAGGAAATAGCAAAAGTAGTCGCCCAAACACTGGGACGTGAAGATTTCACTGCCAGCAATGGTTGGCTGGAAAAGTTCAAACTGCAGCATAACATTCAATGTTGTTCTTTAAGTGGCGAGTCAGCTGATGTGAATCTTGTTGCTGCTGATGACTGGGAATCAATGCTGCCTACGTTGATTGCAGATTACAGTCTGACAGATATTTTTAATGCTGATGAATTGGCTGTGTTTTACAGACAGCTTCCAACCCACTCCCTTGTTCAGAAAGGCGATTGGTGCAAGGGTGGCAAACAAGCTAAGGAATGCGTAACTGTCCTTCTCTGCTGTAGTGCCTTGGGCAAAAAACTACAACCTCTAGTCATTGGTCATGCTGAACGTCCTAGATCATTCAAGCAAAATAACGTGAATCCAAAAAACCTTCCAGTGCAATACTGCTTCAACAAAAAAGCGTGGATGACCAGTTCTGTTTTTTTGGACTGGGTGAAAAGGGTAAACACAACCATGAAGCACAAGCAGTGGAAAATTGTCATTTTGGTAGACAATGCTACTAGTCATGGACCCATTGAGCTTACAAATGTTTGGCTGCTTCATCTACCCCCTAACTTAACATCAGAGGTGCAACCTCTTGATCGAGGGATAATCCAAACAATGAAGCTCCACTTCCGCCGGCAGTTGCTCAACATTTTAATTAGTAAATTGATCACTATTCTAGACTGCATTTGGTGGGTTGCATCAGCCTGGCAATGTGTTTTCAAGATCACCATTACCAAATGTTTTCAACAGTGTGGTGTACCAATGGACAACCCAACATTGCTGAAGTGGATATTGTTCCCACTGATGAACAACTATTGAACATGGAGTTGGTCAGTGTTAATGAAATGATGCAATATGAGAGCAGTGTGGAGCTTCATGAGACCCTTGGTAGCGATACTGAGAGCATACTGCTTTATGTAATCAGTTCAAAAGAAACAGAGGAAGAGAGTGAGGAATCCGAGGAAAAGCAAGAGAATTTTCAAAATGTCACTGTTCATCAAGCATAACTCAACAAGCATAGGGTGCTTTGCAGCAGGCACCTCTGGAAGCTTACTAGAAAAGGCATTTGATCTTCAGAAAGAAATCGAGCAAGTGCATGCCGCATCCAAGTCCTCAAAACAAAGTGCAATAACAGATTTCTTTAAATCCACATAATATACTGTACATCCATGTTAATGCTCACAATATTTTTACATACATACTGTACATAAATTTATGTTATTTATACTGTATGCTCATGAAACCTACATGATTTCATCTGATCTTTTCTTTTATTAAATATGTACAAATGTATATTTATATTTTTATGTGGCCTCCAGTTGTCGACCACCTCCATATGTTGACCGGTTTTGCTTGGAACAGTGACTGGTCAGGTTAGGGAGGTTATACTGTATCATTACAATGATCTCTATTTTCGGTCCCCCGCCCTTCTCCCCGTGAACAAGATACATATCGATTCTGTGAATGATTTCGTGTAGCCACGAATATTCCATTTGTATGAATCTCGTTTTTCTAGACACAGAAAAAATCTCAATTCTGCTTTCCTTCTTCCTGGCCTCAACGTCACCACACTCAAGTTGCAATTCTGTCATTACAACAATATTCATAAAAATACTTGTTTTTGGCAACAATTTTCCCCTAAATCACCAACGAACCAAAAAATCCTAATCGGGTAAAATGGAAAGCGGCCAGGACACTTTGACATAAAAGCAGACACTTTGAGGCATGTGCTTAATTACCTCATAGTGTCCGGCCGGACACTTTGACGTGTGACACCGGGTGTCTGCATAAATTGTGTAGCCCTATAACGAAAGCGGGGTATCACTATGGCAGAGAATCTCCTGCAGGGAGATTCAGATGGGGCCATGCTGTGAGATCAGCATTGTGATTTCGACCCTCTTGTGGGAAAAACCTCAACAGTTCCATTGAAGGAGATTCACCATCAGTTGGGCATTGGAGGTTTATTTCTATTCCAACCTTTTCTCCATCCCACAGCAGAAAAGGGGGGGGTGCCTATAATTGGGTTTTCCTCCTCCATCTCAAAGGAGGAATCCCCATCATGCTGCCACCCAGTGCTTTCTGCCATTGGCCAGAGAGTCTGGGTGTATGAAGCAAGGACACGTGCCCCACTGCAAAAGCAGGAGGTGTCCCAATTTTCTTCCCTCCTGCCTCACCCACCACCACCTCCGCTTGGCTGAGTAAGCGGGGGGATGTTCAAGGGAGACGCCTTTGTTTGATGAGAGGGATCTGTGGTCTCCAAAGAGGCTAGTACCATCACTATTGGAGAGCCCAAACATGGGCCAGAGGCAGTGGTGGAGCCAGAAGAAGCCTCTGAAATGGGGTTGGGATCCATCTGGCAGCCAATGCTAACACAGACCAGAATCCCATGGACCCATGGGCCTGAGTGGGTAACAAATGCATGAGTACAGGGGGGAGTTGTGGTAGTATGTCCGTCTGGGTACAGACAGTTGACACTGCAGCTGCCTTTGCAGCACCTGCATAGGACAAGCTAAGACTGGTCGTCCCTGGCAAGGCTAGCAGCCACCATGCATCTTGAAAACTTATACCTTGCTTGACACGCAACACCTGGATTGCACGTTCCTGTAGCCAGATGGGGCAATCCTGAGAAGAGGCGGGGTGGTCTCCCTTACAGTTCGTGCAATAAGGTGCAGTGGTACATGGCTCAGGGGAATGTTCTCCCTGCCCACAAGTGCCACACATGGCCCTGGCAGAACAGGAATTGTTGCCATGGCCATATCGTTGGCACTTGAAGCAGCGAAGGGGGCTCAGTATGAAAGGACGTACCGGCAAGTGGAGGTCGCCAGCCCTGATGTACTCTGGCACCTTGGGCCTACTAAAGCACAGCACCAAGGTGTCAGAGGGGTAGGATTCTCCATCCCGTCAAACAGAGGTGCAGCAGACAGCCACCACACCCTGGTCCCTGAGCTCCCCCACTATGTTCTCCTCTGACTCTCCGTGTAGGTCAGGACACTGCACCACCACCTCTACTGGTGTTTAGGGTGCAATGGGGTTCGGCCACAATGGGGAAGTCACCAAGCTTCCACATTTTTAGCAATGCCTCAATCTGGTGAGGGTCAGATGCCTCCACCAACAAGGTGCCATTGTGAAGTTTCTTGACCAAAGTCACGTCGCCAGCAACGCCCTTGATGGCTTTGGCAAGAAGGAAGGACAACGCCTTCCCCAAAGCTGCACTATTCTCCCCAGATATGGAAAGAAACCGGATAGAATAGGTAGAAGAGGTGGAAGTGGGTTGGACTGCACCTAAGACCTCCTTAGATGCAGGAACATGCTTTGCATCGGCGGTGGAGCTCTGCACCTTAAGGCTGAGAGGTCGTTGCCTCTTGTTAAGGGCAGGTGCCAATGCAGTAGAAGTCACAGAGTCATTCCTGGATCCAGATGGCTTACTGGGGGGACGTGGTCTCTTATTTGGAGCACTACTCGTCTCTATAGGCTTAGTGGTAGTTGACCCACTCAGTTGGGTGGAACCGAGGCCATCGTCTTCTGGCTCAACACAAGAACAAGTCCCAGACAGAAAGGAAGAAGAAGAAGACAAGAGGTTAGGGTTATTTGATGAGGCCTCCAGCCACTGATTCCCTGCCTGCAGTCCTCACCTACCACAGAGCCCAACAAGGGGACGCCCATTCGGGTCGCCAGGGTTGCTTGGGCAGGATAACATAAGGGTGGCATAATCCCCAAGTACGAGACCCATGGCATTGGGGTTGACTGCCGGTCCACTCACAGTAACCCTGGGGGGCATAGAACTATGCCCCCCAAGGTTGCTCGGCCAGGATAACATAAGGGTGGTATAATCCCCAAGTACCAGACCAATGGCATCGGGGTTGACTGCTGGTCCACTCACAGTAACCCTGGGGGGGGCATAGACCTATGGGCCGCTTGCTGCTGGAACAAGGGTGCACGTACCCATGCACCCCCAGCCAGGTGGCCAAGGGCACACAGACACATGCACCCCTGGCCAGTTGAACAAGACCGGGTTTCCACCCTGGCCGCCCGTCTTCCCTGGAAGCTGTGGCCAAAGTGAAGTATTGGAGACTATGGGTCGCAACATAAGCCCCCGATGGCTGTGAGCCACCTTACCAGTGTGGAGTGTCCCAGAGACATCACAGGGCATATGCGTCCTCAATCACCAGGATCCGCTTTTCCCAGGGGTATGGGTCTCCATGCAAAGCTTAAACGTGGGTAGTCGTTTTTTATGTTCACCTCAGTGACGAGCCTACACCAACTGAGAACACATCAAACCGCAACAGCGGTTTTATCCAGGGGAAGACAAGACGGCCATATGGATCCACAATGGTGGTTTCGTCCAGTCAACGTCTCGAGAACCTTATGTGCCTATTCTACCCCGGGGCACACACGGGAGATCCGTGGGAGCTATTAAAATAGCTCCCAATTTCACTCCTTCCCTCAGCACATCCAGGGGCTGACTAAATTGCCATCCCTGAAACGTGCTGCGGGGATTCCCCTATCCGCCACCCGGGGACGCGCCAACGTAGCAGTTTACTCTGCCCTTGGCAGTTTTCTCAAGCGGCCACTCATGTCAATACTAGCTAGGGTTGCGCTGATTAACTTCAGTGATCAGACGAGAACTGGTGTGTCCAACGCAATTCGCCGCTCCCTTCACTTTTGGGGAATTTTACCGACGCCATGTGGCGAACTCCTACACCTGGAGATTTTACCTCATCTACCCGTTGCATATTACAGAGGGTCCCATCGCGCAACGCAGGGGACCTCAGTTTTACTCGTCATCCGAAAGAAGGCACACTCGTGGCCTCTCTCTCGCCGGAAAGAAGCCGACCCACCTCGGTCCAGTATCGAACCTAGAACTACTAATGGAGGTGCTTAGCGTGCTATCCACAGGGTCACCGAGGCGAGACCCCTAAATCACCAACGAATCAAAAGAGGGAAAGGGTTAGAAGCTGCTTTCGTTTTGCTTGGAGTAGTTAGAATAAACTACTGATAATAGCTTACTAACTACATTTGTTGTTGTCAACGTGAAAGGTTAAGGCAGCAGCTCCTCCCCCATCTTCATTTTTACCACACTAAACAAGTTGCGCAAGAGGTTAGTACGCGGACGTTGACTTGCGCATCTCAAATGACAGATTAGTTTCTAGTCGTATTTTCAGGAAAAGTAACACTGCGTAGCAAGAAAAAAACCAGCATACTTTCTTATTGGCTTCTTAACTTCACTAATCGGGAGAGGGAGAGCTTTAGAGGATAATTTGGCGCAACTGATAAGTGCTTGGTTTGGAGGTCTGTGAATGTCACGTAGTAAGAACTTTGCCTAGGCTGTTATTAATACCAGGTTCCCAATATAATAACGGGTTATAAAACCTGAAGCCGGTCATTTACACGGCGTGTTTCTTGGAGTAGCACTTCTTTCAAACAAGTAGGGATATCAAGAGATGCACGTTGAGAAAAATGTTTTTCTTTGTCACTAAGAAAGTCGTTTGCTGTTTCATTCTGGCAATATGTTTGAACTTTGAATTGGGATTATCGTCTTTACCGGAATTTAGTGACGAAAGCCGGTATGTATGAAAATACAGTTTTTCTTCATTATTAACGAAAGCTCTTAAGTGATGTTTTGGAGTTTGTGTCTTTGGTTCTGGTACGATTGAGGACGAGATAGGCTGAGGCCCCACGACTGCTGGATGCTGTATTAATGGGTTGGGGAGTAAGCCAAGCAGCCATAACAGGCTGAACCTTTAGGAGGCTGGTCGCGGGAGATGAGGAGGTAGTTGTAGAGTAGGGTTGCCATAATTGTCGGACCACCGACCGGGACATCTCCCCTCAAAAATATTTTTTCAACAAAATGGTAAGAATTCATATTATAAACATTCATAGCTTTATTAAAAAATTCCATAATCCTTTCACTAACGCATTGAAATATAAAATATTTTAGAGGACTCAAAAAAAAAAACGTTAGGATCAATCAGTGACGGATCTGGGTGGGGGTAGAACTTCAAAAAATGTGCGCCCACAGCCAGGCTGTTACATCTAGCTAGCAATTACAAAAAGGTCCTCTCCTGGCCCTTTGACAATTACCTATCTTCAGTGGTTTAGCCAACTACAGATTGGACTGCAACTGTTGGACTGGCAGTATAGAAATGGGGATAGCAATGCAAAAATGCTTCATGAGTTGCGCCCCTTTCAGGCAGTGAGGGGGGAGCAATTGCTGCATTGCCCCTCGTCTGGATCCGCCCCAGAGATCAATGGTGGATCATTCCCTAACAGTCAGTTTCACTGGCAAAATGTGATACGCTTTCATGGACGAATCTGTACCAAATCTCTAGGCATGTACTGTATATGCGCAGTACTGAATGCAATGATATTATCAGAAAATAATTGTTTAACATGCGAAAATTTTAAATCGACCGGGACAAATGACTGTCGGACCGGGACACTGGGACACTGACCTCAAAACCGGGACATGTCCCGGTGTACCGGGACGTATGGCAACCCTATTGTAGAGGATATGGGGAAGGGGAAATTTGCAGCACCCAACGTTCTTTACCAACCACCCATGTTGGTGCTCACGTGGGCTTATATTGCTTAGCTTCAGTGATCTCACGAGAACGCAACGCAACGTTGAAGTAGGGAGTGATTTATTGCGTTGGACACACCAGTTGTCTTCTGATCTCTGAAGTTAAGCAACGCAACTCTAGATAGTACTAACCTGGGTGGCTGCTTGGGTAACTGGGCACAGCCACGACCAAGGGCCTCAGGATTGGCCTGTATGGAAGTTATAAAAGGGCATGTTTTGAGGTATAAAGAAAAGTCCACATCGTCTAAGGGCAGTGTACAGTCTACCTATAGTCAGCTTACAATTCACAGTGAGTCCGTCTACAGACTAGCCTAGCGCCGCGTCGTTGATCCCTTCATGACAGACTTCTCTACACTCATGTTTTTGCGCTTGTCTTTTCCGTCTTACAGTGTGGTATCAACGATCCCCTGTATTAAAAAGTTATTAAAAATACAAATAGTGCATCTTGTTATTAATGTTCATCAAGAGCATAATCCTTGCCCGCGAACGAGATTAGTGCAGTCTCTGCACTAGAACTATGCAGTGGACGGGGCTCTAATGACCTTGTTGTTGAAGGGCCCTAAACACCAATGAAACAAAAAAGGACAGGGGTAGTATTAAGTATCCTTCAATCTCATTTGGAGACGTCTAGGGCTGTCTCATCAAGTGATCTACGTAAACTACATAATTATCATCATCATCCCTTTTTCTCGTCTGTGGAAGATTCGGGTCTGCTTGTTGTAGCCCTCCACACCTTCCTATCCCCCAACAGGTCTCGTCCACATCACACACTACCATATCCTCACGGACAACTTGCTCAGATGCCTGCTTTGGTTGTCCCCTGCACTTTCCAACCACCTTTCTCCCTTGAGAAACGAATCCAGATTTCGTGCAGAACAATAGACACTTATCTCCCACCCGGTCCCGATCCACCTAGCACCAGGGACGCATCACGGGGGAGCACTATGTGGCAGCGTCTAGCGTGAGCGGGCGTGCATTTAGAGTGTAAGTGCTACCATTCTGCCTATCATTAATGTCCAGCGTGGCAGCGTGCTTTTAGCTCTGAAAGCATCAAAAAAATATGGCGGCAAGAATGCGGTGTTAAGTGCCTATTGATGACTTTGGAAAATAGTATGGTATTCCATGGCAAGATCATGCTGCACGATGAGTTTTTCCAATATTTGGAGAATTTATGCATTTGTTGCAGTTTTATTTGTTGGGTATAGCATGAATTATAATTTCATCATGAGTGGAACGGTGGTGTATAGTGTAAATTCGTCTGCTTTGCGCAAGTTACGTTGTACACCGACGTATTACTCGAAACATAGATCATAAAAAATTATAAAAAGTCATAAAAAATATAAAAAAAAGTAGATTCACAGATTCTCTACTGTGGTATCCTTTCCATTCAAAATCCCACACGACAGGTTGCTTCAAAACTTCGGCAGTGGAGGCAACAAAGGCAGCCATATTTAAAAAACGCACCAAGAATCGCGAGGAAAGGAAGCCGCTATCAAATGAGTTTGATCTCCGCTTCCAACTCAAGCGACTAGGTCAAGCTCCTGCTAGTCGCTGTATGCTACACTGGACCATTTTGGACATCGCCGTTGAAAAGCATTAGTTTGTCTGCTTTGAGTGGTAGCGCATGCACGCCCACGCACGCTAGACGCTGCCACTTAGGACATAGCCTTAGTACTATGCAGTGGATGGGGCTCTAATGACCTTGTAGTTGAAGGGCGCTAAAACACCAACGAACCAAATGTGTGTGGAGTGTCCTATAGGCAAAATACAACTAATCATTTCAACATACGTTCAAATTACAAATACATCCAATCATTTCTACGAATTATTGGTTCTTTAAATGTTTTAACTGTATTTTTATGTTTTTAAATAATATTTTTAAAAAGAAATTAAAAAAAATTGTTTTTGGTTAATGGGGAAGTCAATGTAAGTAGGTGGGTATTTATTGGCCCACAGAAAAAAAATGGTCACCCTAATTCAAATCACACATCTGAATATATTTCCACGTCGTCATAAAACAATTATCCGAGGTGCTTAAATTCTTGAACCATTTTCACTACCTTGTCATCACAAATTACCTGGAAGAACCTAGGGCAGGGAAGACCAAAGGGGATGTGGGTGCAGGTTGTACGAATGGATATGGTAATGTGTGTGGATGAGAGCCAGGTGGGTTATATTCTGGTCTGTAAAGGCAGGGCTCGCAGAACTAACCGCCCAATTGGGATAGGGATATGATGATAATGATAGCGGATCCCACTATAAAGCTGATTACAGTATTAATAAAGGCATAATGTGCAGAATTTGATTAAATTGAAAAGTGAAAATCTCAAAAAATGTCAGGATGTTTTACCGGGAAGGTGTCGATATAGGGTTTTTACGTGGCTAACGTGTTATAGCTACCATGGTTGTATATCAGTCCTGACCCTATAAATGTGCTTCATACTAGTACTTAGCTTAGTAGGGGAACGTGGCACTAATTGATGCATCTTTTTAGTTTTTTAAAGAAATCTAAAATTATAAATGCAAATTCAATTCGCTTAATTCACATGAAAAGTATGTTACAGAGCTACACTTTCCCACAATTACTATTAATAAAGAACAAGTAGAAAAATAACAAAAAAATAAAATGAGGAGGGCCACCGAATGCATCAACATACCTCAGGGTCGGGGCAAATTGATATACTTTGAGGGGGCTCTAAGAATTTATAAATTCATATCATAGAAGTTAACCATTGTGCATCAGCAGCCGACAACTACAGTAGTCGTAAATTACTTGTAATACCCCTGCTATTTAACATATATATTGAATAGTTATTACTATAAGCTGCCCTCATGCAATAGCCTAGGTGAGAAAATTTCTTACGAAGACCAAAAACTTATTAAAGCGAATAATTTGTGGTTCAAAAGTTAAAGCCACGTGGAAAGTTGTACATTAGCTTCATATAGGGACTTGTTTAATAGGCTATATTCAAAGTGGTTACATTTTGTGCCATTTGATGGCATCAAGGTAAATATCAACATGCCCCATGCATCAACTAGCCCCACCTTCCCCTACTTTATGTACTGTATCTACCCAATTTTTTTTATTGCTTATCTCCTGGTATAAGACGGTGACTATCCCTGAGTGGAGTTTTTAAGGTCATGCAGGTCTGAAGGAGCAGGTTTGTGGGTAATTTGGCACTAAAACACAAAAAAATTATTAGTTCTGTGCATTTATTATCAAAGATTTTATGCCGCCCCCGTATTTTCAGTGAATTGTTATGAACAGATATGGCCAAATGACTAGCACTCTTCCGCTTCCTTTTTCCTTATTTTTTTCCCTTGTGATAAACAGGAATATAAGTACATCCCACGCCATGTAGCATGTTGGGTCAGTGAGATCATGCACCCATGTAGACATACACGATAAAATATTTTACAAAACAAAAGTAGTTGTGAAAGATGTTTGCTCGATTATGGCAAGGATTAACTAGCTGTGCAGCGGTTTGAAAGAAATCGGCGAGACCGAAATATTTTGCCCAAAACTCAGCCCTTGACAAGCTTTTCGAACGAGCATGGCAGGCAGTGTTTGAAGATAAGTGTTGGACATCTTCTCCCAAACATTTCACGGAATTCACTGAGGATTGTACGAACAGTTGTAACGTGCACGTAACAAAGTTTGTGCAAACATTATGTTGCACAAACGCGGTAGTTGCGCAATATTTTGATCGTGTATGGGGGGGGGCCTTGAAATTTCATGCTTATGCAAGCTTTGGGCCGTACACGTTGCACATACCGTCACAATTCAGTCTCAACCAATTTCTCTCAAACTATTGTGCAAGTAATCATTCTTTGCCACATAGGGGCTAGCATCAAAATGTTTCCACAACAGTGTTTGTTGTGTAAATTGTTTGACAATGTATTACCGAAGGCTGGGCGGCTAGATGTAACCATCAGATAACTATGCGACATCTCCTTGCATGAAACAAGAACATGTTCCTAGTCAGGGTTGCCATAATTGTCGGACCACCGACTGGGACACCCCTCCCCTTAATAATGCACTTCTTTTGAAAACAGTTGTGTAACAATTAACTTTCTTAATGATTTGCAGTTGCCTCAGTAGTTTATAATAAAACATTGGCCCTGAAAATCCAAGTAAAATTTTCATTTGATGAGTCAATAACTAAAAGTGGCCAATTTTAAAAGAAAGAAGATGGCCCCTTTTATAAACTCCCTTCTTTGGATCTAAGAAAATCAAACTTTCTTGCGCTTTTATACTAATTTATATATTAATAATGGATTTCATTTTGTAAATAATTTTATCAGCCACATTATCTTAGGAATTACTATATGCCCATAATGGCTTCAACATCACGTCCTACAAACTTCCTAAAATTAATATATAATTATTACTAACGCTAAACCTACCAATTAATATATTTTTTACTGCATTTTCTAGAATTAATTGAACCTATATTCTTATCGTACTAAACTCTACATACTGTAATCCCTTGTCCTCCTAATAATTCTCTTCAGCCTTCATCTAATACTTTTTCCCATGTTATTCCAGAACTTAAAGGTATTTTAATAATTCAATTTCCTGAAGTGTAAAGTAAACCTCCTCTTCTTGCAAGCAAACCATTAGTTGCCTTCTAAACTAACTCCAATTAATAATCTTATTAAAATAATTAAGCAGGAATTATTTTTAACATTGTAATATTTCAAATGAAATATAAATCGATAAATTAAACTCATATTATGCTAGCTCCCCAAAATATTGCACCAATCAATAAAACTTCGTTATCATCTAATATGAAAGTTTATAAGCCATTAAATTAACCACCTGATAATATTCAACCTAACCAAATACCATAAAATCTCATGTAAAGTCCGCACCCGTTATAGTCCGCATTAGCGATGGGTATGTTTCAAATATATTCCGCACTCATGTATAGTTTGCACTTTCAAATTCCTACTGTAGCCAGTGGCGCAACTTATAGGGGCAATGGGATCAAATGAATTTGAACATGAAATGTCAGATTGCCCTGACGATGAAATTGAAATGTGAAAGACTTTATGTTGCATTATCATATAAATAAGAACGTACTGTGTAAAATCGTGTTGTTAAGTGTAATAAAATGTTCAGAAAATGAAGAGCTGTTTTCATTGAGAACCCTGGGTTTCATTTATAGTCTGCCCTCGCATATAGTCCGCCCTAAATGACCCTATGTTTTGCATATAATCCGTGTTCACTACGTTACATTTTATGGTAGTATAAACACAAGTAAAAGCAGTCCCCATAATTAATACAGTGAAACCTCTCAAATTGGTACACCTATGGGACCAAGCCAAAGTGTACCCATAAGAGGGGTATGGGGCACTTTAATAATACTGTTGTTTAATTCATACAGATACAGTACATATATTGTTTTATATTGCGCTTTTTTAACTGAAGAAATGCATTGTATGATATAATATAAGGTGCATTCAAAAAGTAACGAGCCAGAGGCTGGAATGCACAAACTGGTGACAGGATGTTAATATCGTGGTGTGTGTAACGAGGTGTGGTTCCGACCAGAGCGTGGAAGGTCACAGCCCATCACTAGAGGGCACGCGTGCATGTCACGTGACGATACAAAGCGAGCAGCAGCATGCATCCATTGTACAACGCTGCCAGTCGCATTGCAAACAGTGACATGGAGGTGTCAAACCAAGAGCAAAGGGGTGTTGTTCATTTCTGACAGTGGAAGGAGTAGGGGGAACGAACTTTGATCACCAAATGTCACAAGTGTACAGCAAACACTGCATGTCCCCTGCCAGGGTCAAGGAGTGGCACAAGTGCTTCGGGGAAGGACGGGTGTCATTAGTCGATGATGCATTGTCTGTGGCACCCCACTGCATTACCGATGACATCGTCCAGGTGGTTGATGCACTCATTACCCAGGACTGCTGAGTGACAGTGAACGCCATAGCCACCATGGTCGGCTTGAGCATCAGAAGTGTTCGCACCATCATGAAGGAATGACTGAACGTGTGCAAAGTGTGTGCCCAATGGGTGACCCACAGTCTTCAACCACACCAGGAAGCATGTCGAATGACCCACTGTCTTGGTCATCTGCAGCACTATGTGAGGGAAGGGAATGGGTTCCTGGCATGAGTGGTGGCTGGAGATGAGTCATGGTGTCATCACTATGGACCAGAATCCAAACGACAAAGCCTCCAGTGGAAGCATCAAGGGTCACCACCACCAAATAAAGGCAAGGCCATCCACACGAGTGTAGGAAAGGTTATGCTGACGTTCTTCTTTGACCATGATGGCCACCTTCTAAAACACTTCATGCCGCACGGGATAACAGTGACTGCCCAGCGTTACTCGAAAATCTTGACCAGCCTTCACCAAGTGATCAAAACAAAACGACCAGGCAATCTCACCCGTGGCAATCTCCATGACAATGCAAGACCTCATACGGCAAACACAGTCGTGGCACTCCTGCAGAAATTCAAATGGGATGTTCTCGGCCACCCTCCATACAGTCCAGACCTCTCTCCCTATGATTACACCATTTTTGTAACCTGAAAAGGGCTCTGAGGGGCCACTGATTCACCTCAGACGCCAACGTCAAGCTGTATGTGCGGAACTGGTTCACATCACAGCCCAGGGAATTTTATGAGACAGCCATTCACTGCCTTATGTGACAGTGGGACAATTGCCTCAACAGCCAGGGCCAATACTTCTAACATAAAGGTACCGGTTTCTGTCATTATGCCTCTGGCTCGTTACTTTTTGAACGCTCCTTATATTTTGCAAAATTTTTAATGTACACAAATTTAATTTTTACACAGAAACGAATCAAGGGTTGTTTGTGCAGAGTCAAGCTACAATAAAACCTCTCTATGGGTATACCCCTCATATCGGTACAGATTTTTCAGGCACCTATTTTTCGCTAATAGGGTTTACTTTTTATATGGTACACCCCATACATGTCATCACTTTTCAGAAAACCACCTCTATAATTGTTACACCCCTCCATTGGGGATCACATCAATTTGGTGCTTGTCAAATTGGCGTTTGGCATATTGGCGAGGGGTGTACCCATCGAGAGGTTTTACTGTATATGAATATCTTGACTTCCAGCTATAGAATGAATAATTTTTCTGGCACTTAAAAACAAAAACATAGCATTAACCCAAAAATAGTATTAACCCTAATTGTCTTCATGCAGAAAGAGTAATAATTTTTTTAAGTCATACTCATGTATTGCTGTTAAACCTGGTAAAAAATACACTAATATGATCAAAGCTATAAAAAATACTCTTAAATAATACCTTCTTACTAACAACTTCTTAAAAATGAATTAATAAAGAAACTCCAGGTAACCATGCTGAAAAAGGAATCTGTGCTCTCAGTTAATCCTGCCAACAATACATGTCAAATAATTCACCAATAAAAATGAACTCATAAATAATTTGTTCCTCTGCAACCATCCCTTATTAAAGCACCAATAGCTAATAAAAGCCCTACACCCCCTAAACAATCTCTTATAATAGTTCATATACCAGTTCTATATGATTTTTGATTTGATCAATTACTAAACAATAAGAAACAAGGCCTAATCTATCCCAGCCAAGAAGTAGTCTAATGAAATTTGTACTTAAAATGACAATTAATATGCAAAATAACAAACAACAAAACTAAAAAATATAATCTACTTTTAGTTTTATATTCAGCTATATTTCTATCTCTACAAATAAATAAAAATCCGGAAATATCAAAAATTACCTGAATTCTTCAGTGAATAACAATATTTAAATTATAGTAAACAATATAAAAAATTAATGACATAACCGCCATTAATAGGGGTCTGCCTATTATCGCACATTAGCGTAATATCGCACCCCTCATTATCTCGCCAATTAGATGCTGCTGCCAGGTGAAAACTGGCTCAATTGGTGTCTGACAACATGCTACTAGTCCTGTGAGAGCATTGTTTAGATTAGCAGTTGCATTTAGCTTGCATTATTTTTTGAAAGTTTTGAAAAAGCCAAAAGTTTTTGACGACTACATTATAACCTGATCAATCTTCTTAAAGGTCAGTGATATTCTTAATCATTATAACGTAAATACAACCACATGATTATGTAGCATAAGTATATATAGCTGTAACGTTTTGTCTATTCTTAGTTTAGCCTGTAGAGTAAGCCATATTGGAAAGTTGTGTTGTTCCTAATATCACACCCATACTGAAATCCTAATATCACTCTGTGCAATATTATGCACACTGTTACACTGATTATAAAACCTATATTTTTGATTTGTTTGAACAGCTAATTCCTATTAACATGTAAACTATGGCACTATATAGCCTCTGTTCTTTGTAACATCACAATGGCAATAATGATAAATAACTATGATAAATAATGAATGATAAACAACTATCTTTAAGTTATTTTGCCTTCCATATTCTCTTTTATGGTTATTGCAAATAGCATTCATAATATTAAACAGGGAGATAGTAGGAACATCCCTGGTGCGATATTAGGAATACATTTTTTATTCTTTGAGGTATTAGATTTATTTTTTAGGCATGAAACGGCAATAATAAGTCTTCTAAAATCACGTGAAAGTAATTTTTTAACTTGACAAATAACAGAAATATATCAAATTTTAAAGAGAGGTGTTATATTAAGCACATTACCCCTAACAATATAAAACCAAGTAAATGACCTATTTTACCTCCTAAACTAACGTAAGGCTTTCCAGCTCCTAAAGATTCACAAACTTTTATTCTTACTTAAACCACTTAAATTATAATAAAAATACATCTCCTTTAAGAAAAATCAAATTTTAAGGAATTCAATGTAATATTACTAATAAATACTTTCTACATATTAATTCTTTGCAACCTATTATTACTTTATTAAATGACCCATGTAGAGAACTAGTATATAAATATAAAGGAAATTCAGCTCTAAAAAATCCAAAAATACAAAAAAAAAATAAACCATAATTCTGTAGTCAAACCAAAATAAAATTCTACTTAACAAACTAATTTCCACATAGAGGATTTAAAGATGGATGTGCAGATATAATACTTCTTACTAATGACAATAAAATTAAAGCGCCTCTTGGAAAAAGTCCTGTTAACCCCTTATTTAAAATTATTTTATGACTTTCTACTTGAGAATAACAAATGCTAGCTAACGAAAATAATCCAGAACACAACCCATGCCCTAGTATTATAATATCTCTTTCAACAAACCTGACTCAACTTAAAGATACAATTCTAACAATTACTAAACCATTTGTACTACAGAAGAATGTGCAATAAGCCTTTAAATTACTTTCATGTAGACTTCAATCTTAAAATCATACCTCCTATCAATCTCAACCAAATTCAAAGTCACCTAAAAACAAAACAAAACTCTTAATTTTATTATTGCATTATCCCCTATTTTTAATAAAACCCCAGCTAAAATTATTGAACCCAGAAACTAGGGCTTCAACAGATTTAAAGGAGGACCACTAGGTGGCATGTGTGATTCTTAGCATGCTTTCTGTGCTCCATAAAGTTCGCCTGTCATTGGTATTTGTACCAAAAAAAAACAGGATCAAACACCGCCTTTTTCAAGGCGATCACCTACATTCCCAGGGTTAAGGTAAGGCCATGGTCTTGGAGCGCCTGAAACGGTGGGGGAGCTTGTTGTGAGGTTGGCTAATTATCCCTGCCTCATGCTATCTGCAACCCATCGTGCTTTGCTGCAGTACATGTGTTTGTCTGAATTCACAGACGCATGGTTGCATTGGAGCTCGGTGCCAAATGCCTATGGCTGCAATTTATTTAATTTATTTAAAATTTCATAAATTCATTAATCACATTTTATTATTATTTTATTAACATTTATTTGTATAGTGTTTGTTTTATTTAGTATGGGGTGAGGGATTAATAATCCAGGAGTCACCAGACTGGTGGTGTAGGGCAGGGGTGGCCAACCAGTCGATCGCGAATGACGGTCGATCGCGAAGCCAATTTTGGTTGATCACTCGCAATGTGTTGATTTAACACCTGCCTCGGTGGCATAGTGGCTCAGTGTTTCTAGGTCTGCGTCATTGGTTCTAGGTTCGATACTGGACCAAGGTGGGTCCAGTATCGAACCTCCCCCTCCCCAATTTGACTATGCATATGACAACAAGTCGTTCGCGACACGTTTTTAGGATAAAAAGTCGATCCTGACACGTTTTTAAGATAAAAAGTAGATCTTATGTGCACAAAAGTTGGCCACCCCTGGTGTAGGGGATTGAAGCCCTAGCACCAGCAGACAGCAGGGGTGCACGGCGGGCCCCAGGCCACCGCCATCAGTAGCCCACAATGCCAGGGGGTTGTGACCTGGGACTCCATGGCAGGTAGTGTGCCAAGCATCCTCTGTGGGGTAGGCAGGCATCCCCCATTGCAAGCAGCACCAACATTCATGCAGGTTCCAGTTGCCTGCCTGGGGTGACCCCAGCCAGGGCACATTAAAAAAACATAGGGGCAATCCTTAGATTTGGAACATGGAAAGTGGGGAGCCTTACTGACAAAACAGGGGAATTGGTTGGTATCCTAAAGCAAAGGAGGATTCAGGTAGCTTTTCTGCATGAAAGTAGGTGGAAGGAGAATAGATCAAGAGCCCTTGGGGAGGGATACAAGCTAATATACTAAGCTAGTGAAGGGGGATGGAATGGGATGGGTATAGTATTAGATGGGGTGGGTATAGTAGCAGGTTACTGTTAGTTACACTGGTTTGGCAAGGTGTTATGCTCAACCTCATCAGTGCATATCCCCTGCCAGCAGGTCTTGATCAAGCCCCAAAGGTGGATTTCTGGGCAGAATTTGAGGATTTGGTACTCTCACTGAAGGCCAAGGTAGGGCAATGTCCAGAGAATGAGAACTTAGTTATTGTTGGGGACTTTAATGGGCATGTTGGCAACGATAACCAGGGTTATTGGGGGTACATGTGGATTGGGATATGGAACAGTTAGCTCAGAAGGGCAGCACATCCTTGACACAGCAAATGCGCATGGCCTTACTTTGGCTAGTATGCAGTTTAGAAAGAGGGACAAGCACATAATCACATTCCAGTCACCACAAGGGACGTCACAGATAGATTTCTTTATGGTTAGAGGACAACATAGAGCAGAGGTTCATCATTGCTGGGCATTCCCCAGTGAAAATTTCATCCTAGTGATAATGGCAGGCAAGGCACATTCTTGGAAAGGAGTGCAGGTCATCAGGTGGTGGAAACTGCCCACCAAAATGAGGTAAACTGGGATTGGGAAGGGACGGCAGATGCCATGTGGGACAGGGTTGCCAGAAAGATTAGAATTTGTGGGAAAGCCATTCTGTGGCAGTGTCAAGTAGGAGGCCCAGTCCAGGGAATCAGACAGATGTGGTGGTGGAATGAGGAGGTAGAAGCTGCCATGAAGCAGAAGGCTGCTTACCACAAATGGCAGGACAAAGAGGGCCAGGATTCTAAGACTCAATATAAGCAGGCGAAGACCTCCACTAAGAGGACCATTGCCCTGGCCAGGCACCAGAAGTATGAGGCTCTCCATTAGCAGTTAGGGACAAAGGAAGGGGAGAGAGAAGTTTTCAAACTGGCCTGGGCTAGGGATAGGGCAGCTAAGGATATACACTGAGCCATGACATTGAAGGATGGGGAAGGTAGGGTCCTGCTCTCCCCATTGGAGGTAAAGAGGATTGGGAAGAATACTTCCAAAACCTCTTGAATGCTGGGGGGATGAGGGTACCGCCACCTCACCTGCATCTGCTGGGGAGGCGGACTCCCCATGCAAGTGTGGTGTAGCCTAAAGACGACAGGCGCCAGGTGGCTAGGGAAACTTTTCAGTAGGATAGCTGATGGAGACAGAATGCCATCTGAATGGTGTGAGAGCTAGATAGTACCACTCTTCAATGGCAAAGGGGATGTACAAGATTGTGGTAACTATGAGCCACACCATAAAGCTCTGGGAGAGAGTGATGGAATGTCACCTCAGGGATAAAACCAGCGTCTGGGGAAATCAGTTTGGGTTTATGCCAGGTAGGTCCACAATGGAGCCATCTTTATTCTGAGACAGATAAGAGAGAAGTATAGAGCAGCAAAGAAAGGTCTCCATGCCGTCCACGTACCACCACAGGTAGTTTGGGAGGAATTTCGAAAAAGGGGGTGGAAGAAGGGTTTATTCAGATAGTCCGAGATATGTATGAAGGCTCCATAACCAGGGTAAGGGCAATTTGGGGGAATACTGGGAGCTTCCCAGTGAAAGTCGGGTTGCACCAAGGTTCAACACTCAGTCCCTACCTTTTCATCCTTGTTATGGATGAATTGCTGAAGGGAGTAGGAGAATGGACCCCTCAATGCTTGGTATTTGTTGACAACATCGGAAAAGTCAACGACAGCAGAGAAGAGATAGAGAATTTGTTGGTGTTTTAGGGCCCTCATCTACAAGGTCATTAGAGCCCCGCCCACAGCATAGTTCTAATGCAGAGACTGCACAGACACTACACTAATGTGACTGCACAGACACTACACTAATGCTTTTCCCAAGCGGCCACCCATGTCAGTACTAGCTGGGGTTGCACTGCTTAACTTCAGTAATCAGACGAGAACTGGTGTGTCCAATGCAATTTGCTGCACCCGGAGCGATAGAAAAGGGAGGGCTAAAGATAAACATGACGAAGACAGAGTATTTAGCCTTCAATTGGGAAGGACAGGTAAATAAAGGTAACATCTGTTCAAGGGGCGAACTGGTGAAAAGGATGCAAGAGTTAAGGTACTTAGGATCTACTTTCCAAAGCAATGGGGAGATAGATGCGGATGTGACCCATAGAATCAATGGGGGGTGGGTGAAGTGGAGACAGGCAAGCGGAGTCCTGTGTGATAGGAGGGTCCCAATCAAGTCGAAGGGGGAGTTCTACAGGGCAGTGGTTAGGCCAGCTTTTCCTGTTGGATTCCAAGCTTACCTTTAGTACACATTTACATCACTTATATTTGGCCATAAAGAGTCGTTTTGCAGTGATAAGAAGCTTGGGTAACACATATCGTCATCCTAAATTATACTGTTATTTGTTTGCAGTTTTGGTCAGACATAAACTGATATATGGAATTACCTGTTGGGGTACTTGTGGACCATCTTTATTACTTAAGATCCAAAAATTGCATAACAGTTATATTACTTACTCTATTGATCAAACGTCAAAACAGAATGCCAGAATTAGTATGGCCATATCAAAGTTTATTACTGATCATCAATTTAGGGGTTATTTGCCTTTGGATGCTTTGATAGTTTTATCCCGGTTAAAGCTTTTGCATTGTCTTACCCATGGGAGTATTCAGAGGTGTACCTAGGCTTGGTGTCACCTGGTGCAGAAAATCTTGGTGTCAGCCCCACCACTGACCCCACCCCCAACATACACTTTATTATACAATGTGCTCCACCTGAGTCACCAACATTTCAACTGTAATTAGATTAATGTTTCACGCATCACCGGCGGCCATCCAGGGTGTGCCAGCAGGCCCCTGCCACCGTCATCAGCAGTCCACAGTCACAGCGGTTGGGATGGGGTATGGAACAGTTACCATAGAAGGACAGTGCATCCTGGGGCTCTAATGACCTTGTAGTTGAAGGGCCCTAAAACGCCAACAAAAAAAAAACAGTGCATCCTCAACACAGCCAACGCACTTGGCCTTGCATTGGCAAATACGTGGTTTAGTAAGAGGGACAAGCACCTCCTAATCACATTGCAGTCGCCAAAAGGGACATCACAGATCTCTTTATGGTTAGAGGGTGGCATAGAGTAGAGGTTCGTGATTGCTGGGCAGTCCCAAGTGAAAATTTCCAAAAAGAATGTCACTATGGGCCAAATCCTAGTGAAAGTGGCAGGCAAGGCACATTCTTGGAAAGGAGAGCAGGCCATCAGGTGGCAGAAACTACCCACCAAAGCGGAGGGATTTACCCACAAAGGGCACAGGGAGGTAGACTGGTATTGGGAAGGGACAGTGGATGCAATGTGGACAGGGTCTCCAGAAAAATTAGAACCTGTGTGAAAGCCATTTTAGGGCAGGGTCAAGTAGTCACATGGTGGTGGAATGGGAATGTAGAAGCAGCCATCAAGTAAAAGAACGCTGCTTTCCACAGGTGGCAGGAGACAGGGGACCAGGAATCTAAGCTAGAGGACCAAAGCTAGTAGGATCATTGCCCTGGCCAAGCACCAGAAGTATGAGGCACTCTATGAGCAGTTATGGACAAGGGAAGGGGAGGTTTTCAAACTGGCCAAGTCTAGAAATAGGGCAGCTAAAGATATACCCTGGGCTATAACAGCAAAGGATAGCAGAGGTAGGGTCCTACTCTCCCTGATGGAGGCAAAGAGGAGGTGGGAAGAGTACTTCCATATCCTCTTGAATGCTGCAGGGGAAAATGGGGACCTTGCCACCTATCCAGCATTGGCGGGGGTGGTGAACTGTGTAACCAGGGCACTTAGGAAAATTAAATGTCGAAAAGCTGTAGGCCCAGATGGAACACGCAATTCAAGTGTTGCATAGCCTCGGGAGGACAGGTATCAGGAGGCTAGGGAAACTTCTCAGGAGGATAGCGAGCAGAGATAGAATGCCATTGGCATGGCGTGAGAGTTGGATAGTGCCACTCTTCAAGGGCAAGGGATGTCCAAGAGTGTGGTAACTATAGAGGTATAAAGCTGATAAGCCACTCCTTGAATCTCTGGGAGATCCACCTTCCTATCTTCCACCAGATCCCCGTCCAATGCACACACTGCCATGCCCTTGTGGGCAACTTGCTTCCACGTCTGCTTCAGTCTCCCCTGCCTCAGCTGTTTCCAACCATCTGCATTCCTGAAATGGACCTAAGGAGCTCCTCCCCTCTTCTGATTACGTGTCCATACCACTTTAACCTATTCTCCCTCTGGACCCTCCTATCACATAAGACTCTGCTTGCCTGTCTCCACTTCAATCATCTCCCATTGAGTCTTTGGGTCACATCAGAGTTATCTCCCCATTGCTTTGGAACGTTGATCCTAAGTGCTTTACCTACATGGTGTAGCCAAATTGCGTTTGATGCACCAGTTAAGCAGTGCAAATCCATGTTAATAACAACATGGGTAGTTGGTAGTGAACCTTGGGTGCTGCCAATTCCCCTTTCCTACGCCCCCAACACCAAGTCCCTTCTCACCTGCGAGCAGCCTCCTGAGGGTTTCGCCTGTTATGGCTGCTTGACTTACTCCCCAACCCAATAGTGTAACATACTCCTACTAATACTACTCTTGCACCTTTTCACCAGTTGGACTCTACTGGGAAGCCCCCAGTATTTCCCCAAGATGTTCCTACCCTGGCTATTACACTTCTTCATTGACCTGGAGAAAGCTTATTACAGTGTGCTAATACCCCAAAATAGTCACATTAGTGTAGTGGCTGTGCAGTCTCTGACTTAGAAATATGCAGTGGACGGAGCTCTAATGACCTTGTAGTCAAAATGCCCTAAAATACCAACGAACCAAACGAGTTTATGTGAATCCACTATGACTGTGTCCCATACAAAATTCGCATTCATTGAAACTAAAATTCAAATAGGTGAAGTGTTGTAGGAAAAGGTTGGATCAGAAACTTTGCAATGGTGTTACCCCCTGAAATAGTGTCACCCGGTGCGGTCCGCACCCCCCGCACCCTCTCGGTACGCCTCTGGGAGTATTGACTCCTCACCCTTATTGTCTCAACTTTATTTCCACATCCCTGGACGGTGTACACGTTCTCTGGCACTTTTTGGTGCACCACCTGGCTCAAAGTTTTCCATTCATGTAGCTCAAAGTGAATTTAATGATCTTAATTTAACCTTAGATGAATTAATGCTATCAACCAAGGTGTTCACAAAGGTTGTCTCTCTTCTTCTTGTTCAACATCGATATGCCCATACAACGGTCCACACCACAATCCTATAATCGCTTTCCTGCATTAGCCCGCGATTAGCATCACTCTAGGGTTCGCCCGTTAGGGCAAGTTGGCCTTATCCACAACACAATGGATGCAATTCCAATTCCAATAGAATGCAAGTAGCTGAGATGCGAATGCTGTGGTACATGAGTGGCGTGTCAAGAGCTGATAGAATTAGGAATAAGTATGTTAGAGATAGCCTGGGGGTGGTGGACATCACCGAAAAAATGAGGGAAAATAGGTTGAAGTGGTATGGACACGTGATGCGAGGAGGGGACGAGGACCTCGTTAGGGCCATTCCAGGAATGCAGGTGGTCGGTAGTACCCGGGGAAGAGGGAGACCGAAGCTGACATGGGAGCAGGTTGTCTGTAAGGATATGGCGGTGCGTGGGGTGGACAGGGACCTGGTGGGAGATAGACGGGAGTGGAGGGCCAGAACCCGCAGACCCGACCTTGCCACAGGCGGGAGAAGGGTATGATGATGATGAAACTAGGGCTTCAACATGTGCTTTAGGTAATCAAAAAGGAAAAATAAATACCATATTGGTCTTTTTACTTAAAAAGGTATACCCCACCTAAGTATAATAATAAATGAAAAGTTTTCCATATATAACTTATAATACTTCCAAAAAAGTATATTCTTCTTCTCCAACTATTTTCTCATCATTAAATTACTACTAAAAGGCAGGCTTGTCCATAAGATATATATATATTTTTTGTCACTTTCCATCCATCCCGTGGCAATTTATGCCTGTCCCATCCTATCCAATCCCGTGAGATTCCCATTATAATATTAATATGGAATACAGTTCAACTAAAATTATGAAATTGATGAAAGTTCAGTTTAGTTTCTATTAGATAAGTCTAAATGTACAAAAAGACATGTAAAGCAACAGAATTTATTAACTTGATTATTCAATAGTATTTTATAAAAAAAATTTAATCTAAATATGGCAAGTCTATGGTTAATGATGCGTATATCAAGACCCTTACAACAGGTTGTTACTGGCATAATGGAATTCTTGTTCAATATCTGTTTAATGTACTTTATGTACGAGTTAATAGTTGTGCTTTCTTAGCATGTAATAAAAATAATAATAATACAGTATCATTCTGACCCACTCATTCTGTTTCTGAGCCACTGTGCTCATTCAGCACATTATTAATTTCTTGCTGATTGACTGTTTTAATGATTCACTTAATCCAAGTAATCCCTGACCATTTCCACACTTTTAATCTTAAATGCAAATCTGATATACACGGAGTTTATAACGACAGCTGGTAACATCCGTTTTTGTAACTTACTCCAGTGGTTCTCAATCTTTTTGAAGCCAGGGGACGCTAAACTGACATTTTACTTGCACAGCACTTTCTACACTTGGTACTTACTACCTCTTTGTATAACTATAAAACGAGCAACTAGCGAGCAACGATTTTTTTCCTACACCATTATTTCTGCATTTAATGTTTTTGTGGAACATGAAGTGGCTTCACAGACCACCAGTGTTCCACGTAACACAGATTGAGAACCACTAACTTACTCAACGACAATTCAGCTGCACTAATTAAGCGCTTTACTGATGCTGAAGACAATGGTTTGGCCAAAACAATTCATTTAGCAGTATGTTCATTTTTCTAATAATTTAATGTTGTCAAGTGGGTTGCCATAATTTTTGACACATGGTAACTTCATCCTCATGGCATTTCCTGCTGGTTCACATACAGTAGAGGATTCAGAAGAATTTAAATCCGTAATGAATGAAATAACAGTTGGAACAACAGACGTAGAAAAAAGTGATCCAATCATTGGCCCGTTTATTAGCGTCCACATTCCCTTTCTTCTTAGTAACATCGTGACTGCCTTTTTGCTACTTAGATCAGTTGTCTACATTTTTTAAAAATTTTAATTACTGACCATTCTATGGCATGGCTACTTCCCATGAGAAATACAAGTGGGTGATGTCCCATCCCATCATACCCCATGGGAATAACATTCCCATTGACAACACTGCTAAAGGGGGTATAGAATCAATACTACCTAAAATACAACACACACTCTAGCTGAAAGCCGTTCAGGCTGGTAACGTCATCCTTCAATTAAGTTAAAATCTGAGTCAGCACTCCTTTGCACAGAAATAAGCAAAAACTAAGAAAATTCAATCTAATAATTAATTTACAGCAGTTATTATAGTAGCAATTAGCATTGAAATGGAAATCCATAAACTAAGTCAACATAAACCAATTCTTATATCTCCAGCTCAATCAGCATCTATCACTTTTAATTATTGAAATTGAAAATTTTCTAAAATGATAACAAAATAATCTAATTACTGTACTCTCAAATAAAATACTACCCAAACTCAATTTGTTAATCAAATTTCGTACAAACAATCCAAGCAACGATATTATTAACATTGAGCAATATTTATAAAGAAAACATAATCTCTTCCATAATAGCGAATTAAATTAATTAATACACCTAATCCTAAAGCGCCTTCATAGGCAGTAAAAACAAAACAACTTATTGATTTCATCAGTTCGGGATTAAGCCAAGCAGCCATAACAGGATGAACCCTTATGAGGCTGCTCGTGGGAGATGAGAAGAAAGGTGAGAGGAAAAAGGAGAGAGGAAATTTGCATCACCCAAGGTTCTCTACCAACCACCCAAATTGGTACTAACGTAGGCTTGCGCCGCTTAACTTCAGTGACCTCACGAGAACTGGTGCGTCCAACACAACTTGGCTGCAGTGTGTTAATCTAACGCTGGAAATAGACTCGAATCTTAATCCTAATAATGTTATTAATAATATATTTAAAGCTACTGTAATCTAGGCTATTCTAAACTTTATCCTATACTCACACGGTGACATTTTTATGACACACATCACAACGTGGAGTCATGACCCCACGGGGTCACCAGGGTGACCAGGGTTACCAGTCGTCCCTGACTTTGAATGTTTGAAACAGAAACTGAACCAGCATTACAGGCAAAAGGTGGAAATTGCACAAGTCAATACAATAAATAATAACAACGATAGTACGAAAATTTAAAATGCTTGGGGTCATCCGTGACCCCACGTTGTAATTCTAGGTTTAATGGTAAATTCAAAATATGTTTTTAACCGAAGACTAAACTAATTAAACCTCCATCTACGACAAATGATCTCATACCTAATATTCAAGGAAAAGAAATATATTCTGTATTTATGCTTGCTTGGCCATTATTTACCCCAGCTGTCATTTTCGCCCCAATGTCCCAACTCTTAAACCATCTCAAAGGTACTCGTGTATCCACCCTTGTACCACAGCATGTACATTTCTGCTACTCTCATTTTATTTTCATTATTCTACTAATGGATAACGTCAGGAATTAAAGAAGAGGACAAGTAACTAAGGTTTGTGAAGCGGATTACTAAGTACTCATGGACAAATGATTAGTAGGAGGAGAAGCTTGCAAACAGTTAGGCCATAAGACTTTGATTGATATCAACCCGTATATACACACAAAAATAATAGAAAACATAATAGTAAATTGGTTTCGAGCTCTATCTTACAACTAAAATTGTTCAAAAGATTTTTCACGAGCATTTCAGTCAACTGGCGTTATTTTTTTATTACATTTATCATGCTTTTTTACATTTTTGATGTCACCACGTACTGTGTGCGCAGAGAAAGGGTTAATTTTTGAACTATTTAATCGATCTCTCAAATACAAGTATATTTATTGTTTTCTCTATGAAATTTTTGATTGTTGTGCGTGGTTTCTGAAATTTTTTCAGGGTAGTGGTTAAGCGCGCGAAGCTATATGAATCAGATTTTTGGGCAACAAGAAAGCGCCACGTAAATAGAATGCAAGTAGCTTGTTGTTCATTGGTGTTTTAGGGCCCTTCAACTGTAAGGTCATTAGAGCCTAGTGCAGAGTAGCCAAGATGAAAATGCTGCGCTATACGAACGGGGTGTTGAGAGTAGATAGTTAGGAATGAGTATATTAGCGGTAGCCTGGGGGTGGAGGACATCATCATCATCATCATCGTACCCTTATCCCGCCTGAGGCGGGGTCGGGTCTGCGAGTTCTAGCCTTCCACTCCCGTCTGTTTCCCACCAGGTCTCTGTCCATCAAGGGGGGGGGGTGGAGGACATCGCGGAAAAATGGGGGAGAGTAGATTGAGGTGGTATGGAAACGTAATGCGAAAACGGGAGGAGGAGGAGCTCGTTAGGTCCTTTTCAGGAATGCAGATGGTTGGAAGCACCCGTGGCAGGGAGAGGCTTGTTGTTGTTTGTTGGTGTTTAAGGTCCCGTCAACTACAAGGTCATTAGAGACCCGTCCACTGCATAGTTCTAATGCATAGACTGCATGGACACTACATTATTGGGTATTAGCAGTACCCAGCTTTCCCGAGCGACCACCCATGTCAGTACTAACTGGGCTTGCGTTGCTTAACTTCAGTGATCAGACGAGAACTGGTATGTGCAACGCAACTCGCCGCTCCCCAGGGAGAGGCGGCAGAAGACGTGGGAGCAGGTTGTCCATAAGGATATGGTTGTGTGTGGGATGGACGGGGACCTGGTGGGAGATAAGCAGGAGTGGAGGGCTATAACCGGCAGACCCTGCCATAGGCGGGATAAGGGTATTGTGATGATATTGATGTGCATGGTTTCTGAAATGAATATCCGTTTTGGAATTTGCACTGACACTACAGTATATAGTGAGGGTTAGAACCTACAATAATCCACTGCATATTGGATGATCTCATATAATCAAAATGCCTGTGGATCGACATAAAAGTGTGAGTCAGAACAGTCATTTATTATTTATTTATTTTCAAAAATACAGTGCTAATTATAAATTGTCTTGTCGATTTAGGGCGGAAAGTGTTCGAAATAAAAGAAATCCTGAAGATCGTAAGTATAATTTGTTATTTTTACTTTTATATTTTTCAAAAGTGTAGATGCTATTTCTCTGCTTGTAATGCGTCCTAGTAGTTGTAACATCAAACGTAGGTTTTCGGAAAACTACAATTTTGTAGATGTCAATTTCAAATACAGTATATGTTGCAATAACTTGAATTCCATCTAATACAATTTTTATAGTCAACTTGCCTATATATGATGGTAGATTAATATGAAATTAACACATCTTTCCACCAACAAAAACATCGTTTTGTGTTTCTATATTCCGTATGGAGTAGAAGCCAGATATTATAATCGCCAAAAATGTTATCAACTGGCTAATGCTATCATAATCAATCGGTCAGTACCAAACCGCTTCCTCGACAAATTACTTAAAAATTATCCGCACGTTACTATATCCAAACTCTCATATTATACATTCTACTTTTTCTATTCTAATTCTAATTGAATACACTATAAGTAGCCCTGATAGGCAAATTGGCAGTGGAGAGAATAACTCTCATTCCTAATTTATAACCCATTTAACCCCCAAGGAACCTGAAGCATAAATCTGTTCTGCCAAATACTGCCAAAAACGCGCCGTTTATTTTTTTAAAGGCCTTTTTTTTGTTGTGCCGTTTATTGGAGGGCTTTCTTTCAATTTATAAATGGAAACTTTTCAGCCAGACAAGTTGATTTCATTATTTTTGATTTTTGCTGACGCCACTCTCGATTCTGAATTTATTGGCAAAATTGAAATTGAGAAAAACAATCAATGGTTCATTTAAAATTTAAATCATTACCCTAGAATTAGATAACTGTAGAGGTTTAGCCACAGGACAAGTACTATCATTCTCGGCTGCAGAAATTCCCAAAAATTTAAATGCTAAAGAATACTTTTTCTTTGGAACTTTTCTTTCAACAATATCTACACTAAAGCTTCGTTTAAACGAGCAAACAACTTGCGCAAGGACTACCGATGGTAACTTGAGCAAGCATTTACATGGGTAGTGAAAATGTGTGCAAGTAGTGTCTGAAAAAAAACTATCTGGAGAGCACTTACCAGCAAAGTATTGCACTGCTGTTTACACCTATAGTGGATAGTGTGATTGCTTGCAATGCTCAGAAACAGAAAAATATCATTATAAACAATTTTAACAATTTTAATATGGTGGTTAAAGCAGATGAATGTTTTGCTCTTTATGCACTGCATATGGCATTTCCTGCACTTTGTATGGCCATTTAAACTTTACACAGTTGCTACACAGGGGTACAGGAGTACCCCCATCCATCCTTATTTGAATAATGAAAAGCAATTAACCACCCATCTGTGACTTATTAGGAAGTTCAACCTATCATGTGAAAATACTGTGAATCACATTGTGCCAGGGTCACCCACAGAACAGAGAGGAGAAAGAAAAACCCTGGGGTACACCAGTACCTCTGTTCGGGCATGAGCCTGATTCCTTATTGTATTATAGTTATTGTGCAATAGGTAAGACACCATGCAATATTAAAACTGACAAAGCATTAATTGACCTGAAAAAATTTATATTTTGGTTGTAAAATGTGGTTTTGGAACAGTGGGGTAGGCCAGCATCCCACAGACAACCAGCCAATATTCCTACAGGTTCCAGATGCCTGGCTGGGGTTTTCCCAGTCATAGCATGTTCAATGGACCCACGGATCCAACCCTGCCACAGGCTGGATAAGGGTGGGATGATGATGATACCAGTACCCTTGTGTAACATTAAAGGGTTAATCATAAAAAAATCAAGTTAACTGGCGCCGTTTATTATTTTTTTCAGCTGAAAGTTGCGCCGGTTATTGGAGGGTGCTGTTTATTAGAGGGCACCGTTTATTAGAATAATTACGGTATTTCGTGGCGTTTTTGGTGTGGCGCTTACTAGAGGGTGGCGTTTATTAGAAGGCGGTGATTATTAATTTTCTGATCCCTCATAGATGATAATGATGGATGGTAAAATAACAGTGCCATATTTTCTAGGGGCGAACTAATGAATATGGTGAAAGAGGTCTAGTACTTAGGATCCCCATTCCTTAGCAATAGGGAAATAGACTCTGATGTGACCCATAGAATCAATGGTGGATGGTTGAAGTGGAGATGGGCAACCAGTGTCCTGTGTGATGGGAGGGTCCCAATGTAGTTGAAAGGGAAGTTTTACAGGGTGGTGGTTAGACCAGCTATTTTGTATGGATCAGAGTTGGGTAGTGAGGAAGAGTCACATCAATGGGATGCATGTAGCTGAGGTGTGAGTGCTGCAGTACATGAATAGAGTGTCAAGAGCTGATAGAATTACGAATGAGTATATCTGAGGTAGCCTGGGGTGGTGGACATCACCAAAAAAATGGACAAATAATAAAAATATGAACACACAATGAGAAAAGGGGAGGAAGAGTGCATTGGGTCCATTTCAGAGATGCAGGTGGTTAGAAGCACCCAGGGCCAGGGAGACTGAAGCAGGCATGGGAACAGGTTGTCCATAAGGATATGACAGTGTGTGGGGTGGACAGGGGGGAGTAATTGAGATGAGAATCCTTCAATAAGCGCCATAAGTGCAGCACGCGCCATAAGCACTGCAAGGGCAGTGGCGATTATTGGAGGGCGGCGATTATTAGAGGGCGGCAGTTATTCGAAAGCGGCCTTTATTGGAATAAATATGGTAATATAAGTTAAATCATTAGCATGTAGTTTATCTAATACATTGGTAAATGTATATAAGAATTTATATAAAACTTAATTTCAAATAGAAACTTATTAAGAGGGTTTATAATAAGTCCATTAGCTAAGTATATATGTATGCATTACAAGTAAAATTGCTTTTGCAATAAAAAGCTAAATAATAAAAGAGACTTTCATCCTTAACTGAATCTTCCTTAGAGTATTCTTCCTGGGTACAGATTTTTGCTGGACATCTTCTTGGCTGTGGCTATCCTTCTTTTTCTTCTTGTAGTTTGCAGGTCTGCTGCCTTGAATTGCACTCTCTGTCTGTCAGTACTCTGCTGGATGACTCTGAGAAGTTGTGTCTTTAGATGATCCTTGCATCTCCTTTTATACTTCTTTTTGAGGTAATAAACCAAAGTGAATTATCTTGAAAGATGGTTTTGCAAATAAAAGGTGCTTTATGCAAGTAAATATAGTTTTAAAGTACTGGGAGTTTTCCATTGGCTACTAAGCTAATTTTAGTTCTTTAAAATGGTAATTGTTTTTCTTATGTTATTTCCTTTTATGGTCTTCTGAAAAAGAAGAGGGAAAGAGAGGGAAACAGTTTTCTGTTTTAAGAGATCTGGATATTTTTTAATTTGTGACTTTTTGGTTCTTCTTCTGAGAGTTTGGACAGTTGATAATCTTGACAGATGTTTTTTCTAATAAAAAGGTGCCTCACCCAAGTAAAATATCATTTAAAAGTAACAGTAGTTCTCCATCTGCCACTGAGTTAAAAATAGTTTAAATGTGGTTGTATTCTTCTATTAGCTACCAGGTTAAATATAATCTTTTTAAAAGTGATAGTCATTTTTCCATCTGCTAATTCCTTTTATTGATATCAGAAAAAAGAGAGAGAACTGGGACAGTTTTTGCTAGTTGAAGGGCTTGGGTCCTTTTGATTTGGTGATTTCTTGGTCCTTCTTGTTGGGGTATTTTGAGACATTGTCAGGGGGTGCCTGGAGTACCCTCATACCCTAACTTCAACAGTTTGAAAAAACTTAATGCTCTTAGATCCCCACCTCTGACATAGTGAGTTCCACCCCAATTCTGTGAACTTGTCCAAGATGCTCAATCTATGAGAGATGTGATGCAGCACAATTCTTGTAGCCCTTCTTTGTATCCCTTCAATTTCCCAAGATAATGCCAGGCTAAAGGGAAACAAAATTTGACTGCAGTACTCCACTATTGGCCATACCAGTGAAAAATAAGCTATTTCCTTTACTTTCTTTGTGCTGTTTCCCAACACTCTTCTTACCAAATGGGGAGCACACCCTGCCTTCCCAGTCAAATCGTCAATGTGGTCCTTCAGGGTGCCTGGTACATGCCAGGTTATTAGGCAGTGGAAATTGCCTACCAAAGCAGATGAATTCCCACAAGAAGCATGCAACCAGGTAGACTAGGACTAGGAAGGGACAGCTATGGGGCAGATTCACCAGAAAAATTAAAAATGCAGGGAATGCATTTAAGCCATACTAGAGTAGTCAACTTGTTACAACAGGTGCCCATAAGCACTTTGGAATTATTTTAAATAGTCAGTGTACATGGAAGGATTATATTGGTAAATTGATTGGGAGGTGTGGTAAATTCCTCTGCCAGATTAGTAGGGTGCTTCGGGACAGCACAAAGGAGGTAAAAGAAACAGTTTATATTTCAATGGTATGACCAATTTTGGAGTATGGTAGTCCAATTTGGTTTCCCCACAGGCAGGACTTACTGTTTATGGGGAGATTGAAAGGATCCACAGGAGTGCAGCAAGAATTGTACTCTGCAGGTTTCCTCACAGGGAAAGTGTGTCTGACATGATTAGGGAATTAGGGTGGGACACACTAAGCAAGCAGCATATCTCACAGCATTAGTCTTTCAATCAGCCTACTGCTGCTGGGATGCATTAGGCCCCTGGATGTAACTATGTCCCTGGCTGAGTATAAGGGGAGAAAGGATTGTAGAAGATCATTTTGCCCTGCTATTCTGTTAGTGACGTAATCATCTGGTGAGGCTCTTTGAATTTCCGACATCCCCAGCATGATGTCATCTTTCTCTTCTGCATTCCAGAATTCTATAAGTATGAGTTCTGTTCGAACTCAACTTTTGATTTTGAATTCTGGAACGAGCGAAAGAGTAGTTGCGGTGTTCTGTTTTCAGTTTTCAACTGTGTAGTCGGTATATAACAATAGTCTGTCGAGCTAGCTGAATTTATTTATTTTGAGATTATAATTTAATGGAGGGTTAACTAAATGATGATAGTTTGTAAAGTGGTTAAGCAGTTTTTGAATCGATGCAAACACAAACATGCAACAGGATCATTCATGTTCAACAGGATCACAGACAGACTCATACTACTGTTTTTTTTACCAAGGGCCATTTGGCAATGGAATAAAGTGGAGGGCTTCCTCAAAGGAAAGCCCACCACTGCTAGCATAGTAGGGGAGCACAAGAATTATAGCTTAGGGTTTTAGGAGTTGTATGCTATCATATGTAGGAATGAGAGTTAGTCTCTCCACTGCGATAATGACCAAATAAGGCTGCTTGCACAGCATTGTATTAGAATTAGAATATAGAATAACCCTTTATGTAATGAAGGAAGTTTAAGATACTGGCCAATTAATTTCTGTTTCCTCTTGGTGTTCTTCCATGAATTCCACACCATATGTTATTTATGAGTTGTGATATCTGCTATGTGGATGGTCGCTAGGTGGTGCACAGTGCTGGTCTGGTTATTGTGTGTGTGCTGGTGATTTTTTTTCCTTTGTACGAATTTTCTGTGGATATTTTGCAAAAAAATAACTACTTTTCTAAGGTGACAACCTAGAAGTCCTGTAAAGGTAGGGCTGTGAACATAGGTGGGGAATTTGTGGTCTTGAGAAGTGGCTGTGGGGTTTGGCTGTCTAAGCCTAACCTCATGTCCTTTTCCACTGCTCCCTTCATGATGTGGTGTGCATCATCTGTTACATCAGTCACCACACTGTGCTGAGCAACAGAGCCCCAACCCAGTTACAGCACATCAATCTTTTATAGTTAATATTGTTATTACTTTTGTTGTCTCTTGTTTATTATTCAGTATTTATTAATCATTTGTTTATGGTTTATTGGTGGTTGGGTATTGGTTTGTTGGGCTGTTTTTAGTTGTTTTCTGTGTATTTATCAACTAAAACAACTAAAAACAACTGTGTATTTATTACCCGTGTGTGCCCGGGGTAGAATAGGCACACTGCATACCTGCATGTCGTAAGAGGCGACTGGACAACACCACTATCGTCTTTGCCCATGACTTGTGTTCTGGACATGACGATACCATCATTGTGGTTGTTCGTGTCCTATCTGTGTCAGTTACTTGATAACTGTCTGACTTGTTTGCGGTCGATGTAGGTTCTTTACTGAGGTGACCATAAACAAACGCCTACCCGCGTGTTTGCCATGCGAGGAGACCCGCGCCCCTGGGAAAAGCGGATCCTGGTGGTTGAGGAGGCGTATACCCTGCCATGTCTCTGAGCCATCTCACACTTGTGTTTTGGCTGACAGACATCGGGGACTAGGGTTGCGACCCACAGTCTCCAAAACATCACTTTGGCCACAGCTTCCAGGGAAAACGGGAGGCCAAGGTAGTAGCCCGGTCTTGGTCAATCGGCCGGGGGCGCATATGCCTCCTAGGGTTACTGTAAGTGGACCGGCAGTCAACCCCGATGCCAATGGTCCGGTACTTGGGGATTATGCCACCCTGATGGTATACTGCCCGAGCACCCTTGGCGACCCGAATGGGCGTCCCCTTGTTGGGCTCCGTGGTGGGTGAGGCCTGCGGGCAGCGAATTTCATAATTTAATCAAATTATGGCAACTCTTAAACCGAGGCTGGGGGCCTCATCAAATAACCCCGCTCCTTTGTCTTCTTCTTCTACTTTTCTGTCTGGGACTTGTTCTTGTGTTGAGCCTGTAGACAATGGCCTTGGTTCCACCCAACTGAGTGGGCCGACTGCCGCTAAGCCTGTGGAGACGAGTAGTGCTCCAAGCAAGAGGCCACGTTCCCCCAGTAAGCCGTCTGGACCCCGGAACGATTCTGTGCCTTCTTCTGCATCTGCACCTGCCCTAAACAAGAGGCAACGACCTCTCAGCCTTAAGGTGCAGGGCTCCACCGCCGATGCAAAGCATGTACCTGCATCTAAGGAGGCCTTAGGTGCAGTTAAATCCACTTCCACCCCTTCTTCCTATCCTATCCGATTTATTTCCATATCTGGGGAGAATGGTGCAGCTTTGGGGAAGGCGTCGCCCTTCCTGATTGCCAAAGCCATTAAGGGCGTTGCTGGTGATGTGACTTCGGTCAAGAAGCTTTGCAATGGCACCTTGTTGGTGGAGGCATCTGCCCCTCACCAGATTGAGGCATTGCTTAAAATGCAGAAACTGGGTGATTTCCCCATTTTGGTCGAACCCCATCGCACCCTTAACACCAGTAGAGGTGTGGTGCGGAGCCCCAACCTACGTGGGGAGTCAGAGGAGAACATAGTGGAGGAGCTCAAGGACCAGGGTGTGGTGGCTGTCCGCCACACCTTGGTTCGTAGGGATGGGGAATCCCACCCCTCTGACACCTTGGTGCTGATCTTTGGTAGGCCCAAGTTGCCAGAATACATCAGGGCCGGCTACCTCTGCTTGCCAGTACGGCCTTTCATTCCAAGCCCCCTTCGCTGCTTCAAGTGCCAAAGGTATGGTCATGGCCAGAATTCCTGTTCTGCCAGGGCCATGTGTGGCACTTGTGGGCAGGGAGACCATTCCCCGAGCCTTGTAAGACTGCACCTTATTGCACCAACTGTAAGGGAAACCACCCCGCCTCTTCTCGAGATTGCCCCACCTGGTTACAGGAACGTGCCATCCAGGAATTGCGTGTCAAGAAGGGTATCAGTTTTCAAGATGCGTGGCAGCTGCTAGCCTTGCCAGGAACGCCAAGTCGTGGCTTGTCCTATGCATGTGCTGCAAATGTGGCTGCTGTGTCATCTGTTTGCACCCAGACGGACATACTTCCACAACTCCCCCCACTCATCCGTTTTTTGCCCTCTCAGGCCCACATGGTCCACGGAATACCGGTCTGTGCTAGCATTGGCTGCCGTACAGACCCTGATCCCATGCCAGAGGTTTCCTCTGGTTCCATCACTGCCTCTGGCCCAGCCCCCTTGGAGGCCACAGATGCCTGCCATCAAATAGAGGCATCTGCTTTGAGCAGCCCCCTTCCTGGCTCAACCCAGCTGGCCCCCTCCATAGCGGTGGTGATGGGTGAGAGAGGAGGGAAGAAACCAGGGACACCTCCTGCCCCTGCAGTGGGGCGCATGTCTTTGGTTCGTCCACCCAAGCTCTTCGGCCAACAGCAGAAGGCACTGAGTGGCAGCATGCCCCAACTGGGACATGATGGGGATTCCTCCTTTGAGATGGAGGAGGAAGACCCAATTGTAGGCACCCCTCCCTTGTCTGCTGTAGGACGGAAAAAAGGGATGAATAGAAATAAACCTCCAAAGCCCACCTAATGGTAAATCTCCTTCAATGGAACTGTCGAGGTTTTTCCCACAAGAGGGACGAGATCACAATGCTGATCTCATGGCACAACCCCATCTGCATCTCACTCCAGGAGATCCTCTGCCATAGTGATTCCCCACCTTCGTTACGGGGCTACAAGATGTATGCAGGCACCCGGCAGCAGGGAAACCACCCTGTGGGAGGGGTGGGAATCCTTATCCGGAATGGATGCATGCACACCCCAGTTACTTTGCAGACGCCTCTCCAAGCCGTGGCAGTTTCACTGCAACTGAATGTGCCCACCACTCTATGTTCCCTCTACTTGCCTCCTGGGATTGATATCCCATGGGCAGACCTTGACTCCCTCACAGCCCAGCTTCCCAGAATCTTTCTGATTATGGGAGATTTTAATGCCCATAACCCCCAATGGGGCTGGGACAGTCACAACACCCGAGGGCTCCTTGTGGAACAGTGGGTGTCACACAATGGCCTCATTGTCCTCAACACTGGTGCCCCCACACATGTGATGACTGCCACTGGTGGTCTTTCCTGTATCGACCTCTCCATCTGCTCTCCTGGGTTGGCGCCAGGTCTGCAATAGGAGGTTCTGTCTTCCCCATCAGGATTAGCAGTGGAAGTGGGGCATTGCCCCAACAACCACCACGATGGTGTTTGCGTCGGGCAGACTGGGAAGAGTTTGCTCATCGCATTCACTTTCACCCACTGCGTGATTTTGATGGGGTTAATGATCTAGTGAGTCACTTCACAGAGGTGGTGATCAGGGCAGCATTGGCATCTGTCCCCCAGAGCTCCTGTAACCCTCCACGAGCATGGGTGCCATGGTGGACAGAGGACTGTCGGAGTGCGCTTCGGTCCCGCAGAGGCTCACTTCGCCTCTTGCAGTCTTGTCCAACTGATGCCAATCGTGTCAACTACCTCAGAGCCCGGGCATATGCACGATGGGTAATGAAGGAGGCCAAACGCTCCTCATGGAGTGAGTATGTCTCCTCGCTTACCCACCACATGCCATCCAAGAATGTCTGGGAAAAGCTGAGAAAAATCCAGGGAAGGTACTTACAATCCTGTGGCTCTGGTCTCCTTGTTCAAGGGAGACATTTACTTCTGCCTTGTGAGGTGGACCATTTGCAACCATCTCCAGTTCCCAGGACTACACTGCAGCTTTCATCAAACAGAAAAAAGCGGCAGAACGCCTTCCAATTAACTTCTCTGGTGGTGTTGCTGAGGGGTATAACGACCCACTTACCCCTTGGGAGCTGCGAGCAGCTCTTGCACGGGCCCGGGATACTGCCCTCGGTCCTGATAACATCCATTACCAATTGCTACAGCATCTACCTGAGAATGGTCTTTCCTACCTTTTGAGGTTTTTAATTATAGTTGGCAGCAGCACAACATCCCTGTAGGCTGGTGGGAGGCTATCATCATTCCCCTCCCAAAACCTGGTAAGGATAGTACCTTACCCACGAATTACAGGCCCATATCTTTGACGAGCTGTCTGTGTAAAACCATGGAACGGATTGTTAACTGGCGCTTGGTGTGGTATCTGGAACGACACAACTTTCTCTTCAATGCCCAATGTGGATTCCGTGCAGGCAGGTCTCCGGTGGATCATTTGATCTCACTGGAGACAGCAGTATGTGAGGCCTTTCTCCACCGACAGCACTTGGTGGCTATCTTCTTTGATGTGGAGAAGGCGTATGATACCACATGGCGCCATGGCATATTTGACACCTTGCACCAGTGGGGGCTCAGGGGTAATTTACCCCTCTTCCTCCATAGTTTTTTGTCCACCCGGACCTTCAGAGTCCGCCTTTTTGCAGGAGAATGGTGTCCCACAGGGGAGCATCCTCAGTGTGACGCTCTTTGCTGTTGCGGTGAACGGTTTTCCCTCCTCCATTCACCCCCCTGTACAACCGTCCCTATTTGTGGACGACTTTTCCATCTGGTACCGGGGTGCCACAATGCATGGCATTGAGCGTCAGCTGCAACTGGCACTCAAAAGTGCCAATGAGTTCGCCACCTCACGTGGCTATAAATTCTCCCCTGCGAAAACAACAGTCATGCACTTCTGTCGTAAGCGAGGGCTTCATCCTGAGCCTCAGCTTACCCTGAATGGGCACCTCCTCCCAGTTGTACAGGCAGCCCGGTTTCTTGGTCTCCGTTTTGACAGCCGTCTGACATGGGTCCCACACCTGAAGGCGCTCAGGGCTAAGTGCCGTTGCTCCCTTAATATTCTGTGGTGCCTGCAGGGAACTGGTTTTGGGGCAGATCGAACGGTGATGCTTCGATTATATCGATCACTCGTTTGATCATGACTCGACTATGGCTGTAGTGTTTGTGGCCTGGCCGCTCCATCTACTCTCCGGATGGTGGACAGTGTTCATCATGCTGGCATCCGGTTGTCCATTGGGACTTTCCGCACAAGTCCCGTGCTCAGCCTTTATGCTGAATCCGGTGAGCCGCCACTGACTGTAAAGCGGCAGTGCTTAGCAGCTGCATATATTTTGCGGCTGAAGGTCAGCCACAGCACCCTACATGCCCAGTCGTTTTTAGTCACACTCTGCAACGACCATTCAATCGCCGGCCAGGGGTTCCCCCTCCATTTGGCATGCGGTGGATGGATGGTCTTACTGGCCTGGGTGTGACCTTGCCTAGGGTGCAGCCTGTACTACCGGCCTCTGTGCCGCCCTGGACAGTACCTGAGCCGATTTTTAATTTGACAATCACTGCCTTCCCCAAAGCCAGTACTGATAGGTCGGTGTACCAGCAAGAGTTTGGACGCCTCTCTCTGACCTATCGGGGCTATGTTTTTGTTTACACAGATGGGTCGAAGGATGGCACCTCTGTGGGTTGGTCAGTCTTTACAACTGGTCATCTCATAGGGGGCCGCCTTCCAGGCATAGCTTAGCATAGCTGTGCATAGCTTACTGCTCTGCACAGGGCACTGGAACTCATCCAATTTTTGAACCACCGACACTTTGTGGTTGCGACTGACTCCCTATCCTCCCTACAGCTATTGCACACCCTGTATAGCAGGAATTCCATTGTCCAGGGTGTGCATAGTTTGCTGCTCATGATTCGTCAGCAGGGCAAGACAGTTTTGTTTATGTGGGTCCCGGGGCATGTTGGCATCATGGGGAATGAGAGGGCTGATTCCCATGCCCGTCATGTGGCCCACCTACCAGATGTTCCTGACACTACTGTCCCCTCCTCTGATGCTCTCCCGATGGTGCGGCAGGCTGTCCATGGGAAATGGCAGTCCCAGTGGTTTGCAGAGACCACCAACAAACTCCGCACCCTGAAGGACACCCCAGTGCACTGGGCGTCCTCATGCCGCCTGTCACGGAGGGAGGAGGTTGTGCTTGCTCGTCTGCAAATCGGGTCACACGTTCCTCACCCACTCCTACATATTACGGGGTGAGGATGAACCATGGTGTGACTGCTGTTGGGAGCCTCTCACAGTGGCACACATCTTCAGTTACTGAGAGATACCGTGAACTTA
>JAAFCE010009126.1:28713529-28723929 GCA_013389805.1 Trigoniulus corallinus | reverse complement strand
AACCCCCAGGTGGGGTAACTCACAGTGGCACACATCTTCAGTTACTGTGAGAGATACCGTGAACTTAAACACCGACTGGTTACCCCCAGAGAGTTGAGAGCTCTCTCGTATTTGTGAAAGAGGCCAGCCTCTTTCACAAAATCTAATACAAATGCTTTGGCGTTTTCCTCTTGTGTGTTTTGGCTTTTGCCTCTTTATGTTTGTATCCGTTTTGGCTTTTGCTTTTTATCTCTCTGTTTGTTTGGCTTTTGCCTGTTTTATCTTTGTCCTTTTTTGGCTTTTGCCTTCTTTGTATTTATTTCTGTTAAGGCTTTTGCCTACTTTTTTGTGTTTGTTGTTGGCCTTTGCCCTTACTTATTTTCACCATGGTGGGATGGCCACTTACACCCCCCCACCATGGTGATTGTCTTTCTGGGCCCTAATGACCATTGAAGTTGATGGGCCCTAAAACACAAACGAACGAACGAACTGTGTATGTTGTTAGGTGTATGTTGTGAAAGGTAGACTGCGAAGAGAGTGTGAGACCTCTACTCACTTGGCAATGATAAGACACTAATAAGTGTCTCCTGTGGGGTAGGATGTCACTCCCTCACAGGTAGCCCTGCTACTATTGCTGCAGGTTCTGGACGCCTGACTCAGGTGACCCCAGTTAGAGCTGCCATGTCAGATAAGGAGGCAAGACTGTGACTAGGGACATGGAATGTGGGGACCCTTTCAGGGAAAACTGGGGAATTAGTTGAGACCCTAAAGCATATGAAGATCAGTGTTGCATTCATCCAGGAGACTAAGGGGAAGGGGAATCGATCAGGGGCTGTTGAAATGGGGTGGGCATTGTATTAAACAGCAAAGTGCCACAGGGGATCACCTCAGTTAAGAGAATTAGTAGTAGGTTAATGCGAGTTACTGTAGTCTGGCAGGTTATAGGGCTCCACCTCATAAGTGCATATGCCCCCAACCAGGCCTAGGTGAAACACTAAAAGTAGACTTTTGGAAGGTGGTACAGTCAGTAATCACCACTCTTAGACAGAGCAAGGGAAATGAAAGACTAATTATTGGGTGTGACTTTAATGTACGTGTGGGGAAGGATTGTCTGGGATATGAGGAGGTACATGGGGGATGTGGGTGTGCGATAATCAACCCAGAGGGAAAAGCACTTGATCATATCCAGTCACCACAGGGGAGGCCCCAGATAGACTTTTTCATGGTAAGGAAGTAACCGAGGACAGAGATCCATGATTGCTGGGCATTACCCAGTGAGGATTATCAGAAGGACAGTGGCCACAAGCTGCTTGTGACAGAATTACTTATTAAGGGAATTGTTAGGAAAAATACCTGGAAAGGAGAACCAGTCATTAGATGGTAGAAGTTGCCCACCAAGCAGATGAATTTTGGCAGCAGGTTTGCAGTCAGGTTGACTGGGACTGGGAGAGGTCAGCCAATGCCATGTATGACAGGGTTGCTAGGAAGATTAGGAGATGTGGAGAGGCATTGCTAGGTATGGGTAGAATAGGAGACACTTATCAGGGTAGGCAGACATGGTGGTGGCATGATGAGGTGGAAACTGCCATCAAACTGAAGAAGATGACTTTCATAAATGGAGTAATTCAGTAATCCAGGAATCTATTAAATGGAGGGAAATTGGGGATCAGGGTTCAAAGACAGAATATGTTCAGGCAAGGAAAAACGCCAGGAGGACCATTGCCCTGGTCAAGCACAGGAAGTATTAGGCCTTATATGAAAAGTGAAGGGGAGGAAAGAAAGCAGTTTTTAGACTGGCCAGGACAAGGGATAGAACTATTAAGGACGTTACCAGGGCTATAACAGTCAAGGATACCAATGGTAGGGTCCTGTTCCAACCTGCACAGGTAAACAAAAGGTGGGAGGAATACTACTGTGGCCTCTTAAATGCTGTCCCGTGTGCAATGGTCACAGACAGCAACCCAATGACCCCACAGACAGTGGACAGGCTGAGGGCAGATGAAATAGTCCAAGCCCTTCAAAAGATGAAAGGTCAAAAAGCAGTAGGCCCTGATACGATCCCAATTGATGTTTGGCACATCTTGGGGACCACTGGAATTACATAGCTAGGGAAGATTTTTAATAAGATAGCAAATGGTGATGAGGTGCTATCTACATGGCGACATAGTTGGATAGTTCCACTGTTCAAGGGGAAAGGTGAAAACTATGGAAATTATAGGGGCATAAAGCTGATGAGCCATTCTACTAAGCTGTGGGAACGAGTCATAGAATGTCGCCTCAGAGACCAAACTAGTGTCTGGGAAAACCAATCTTTATTCTGGGAAAAATGGTCGCAAGAGCAGTAAACATTGATCTTCATGAAGTATTCGTTGACCTGGAAAAGGCATATGATAGTCTCCCAAGACAGGTAGTATGGAATGTTTTAAGAAAGAAAGGGGTTGCCGAAGGTCACATTAGGATACTGCAGGATATGTACAATGGTTCAATCACTGGGGTGAGGACAGCATGGGGAAACACTGCAAGGTTCAACGTGCAAGTTGGTGTGCATCAAGGGTCAGCACATAGCCCATACTTATTCACTCTAGTAATGGATGAGCTGCTGGTGGGAATAGGGGAATGGGCACCCGAGTGCCTGGTATTTGCTGATGATGTGGGAAGGCTTGAGGAGTTCAGGGAACATGCAAAAAGGGCCTACAAGACATTAAGACAGCAAAGGAAGGAGGGGACTGTAGGGAGAACATGAAGAAGACTGAGTACCTAACTTTTAATTAACTTTACATTAAAAGTATCTTTGGGGTGGGGGACATCGTGGAAAAGATGAGGGAGAAACGGTTGAGGTGGTATGGGCATGTGATGAAGAGGGGAGAGGAGGAGCTTACTAGGTCCATTGTGGGACTGCAGGTAATCCGAGGCACCAGAAGTAGAGGAAGACCAAAGCGGACGTGGGTGCAGGTGGTGCAGAGGGACATGGAGGCATGCGGGGTGGAGGGGGACTTGGTGGGGAATAGGCGGGAGTGGAGGATTCGAACCCACAGACCTAACCCTGCCTCATGATATCTGCTATGTGACAAAAAATGCACTTAACCACTCCCTAAATCATCTATTTCATGGAAATTTTATAAAATATCTGTATGCACTACAGACTGGAAAAAATCATTTGTTTATGCAAATTCGTCTTTTATGGAGAAAATGTGTACCCAAAAAAGAACTTGAGAAAATGGATGCGCAGCATGTTGTAAGGGTGTTTTCGTATCCTATTAAAGGCAGCATTAAAGTATTTACAACGTGAAGAATTTTAATTCTGCACCCCAACCCCATGTCTCAAAATGCTGATGCTGCTATTAAATGCATGGACACAATTTATAAGTGGCTTACTTTACATAATGCAAGCAACATAAAAAGTATTGTTTGTTTAAAAATCCAGTCAGTCATCACTTTGATAGTGTTGATGATTAGAGATTTACATGGCACTCTTCAAGTACCTATAACCCCTTCTCAGCAATGTGATGCATCAGGCAATGATATTAACATCAGATGCAACACATATTCTAAATTACTACACTGCAAGCAGCCTTTTCTTTGGCCAATTTGGCAATGGAGAGACTAACTCCCAACCCTTCTTGTGATAACATAATACTCCTAACACCCTAACTATAATTCAGGTGCCTCCCCTTCATAATACTAGCAATGGCAGGCTTTCCTTTCATGAAGCTCTCCACCCGAACCTCTCCAAGGCGATTCCATTGCAGAAAGACCCTTAGCAAAAATGACCAGTAGTATGAGTCTGTCTGTGCCCTAATCTCTTTCAATTTATATGGATGATCCTTTCTCCCCTTATACTCAGCGTGGGACACACTTCCAACCAGAGGTCCATTACATCCCAGGAGCAGTAGTCTGATAAAAAAAGACTAATGCTGTGAGATATATGCCTCTGGATTAGTGTGTCCCACCCAAGTTCCCTAATCATGGCAGACACGCTCTCCCTGTGAGAAAACCTGTGGAGTTCAAGTCTTGCTGCCCTCCTTTGGATCCTTTCAACCCCCCAAGATAAGTCCTGCCTGAAGGGGAACTAAATTGGACTGCCATACTCCAAAATTGGGCATACCATTGAAATATATGCTGTTTCTTTTACCTCTTTGTGCTGTCCCCAAGGACCCTACTAATCAGATGGAGGAATTGACCAGCCCTCCCAATCACTTTACCAATGTGATCCTTCCAATTACCTTGACTATTTAAGATAATTCCATGGTGTTTGTGAGTTGCAACCCTCTCAACCCTAACTCCACCTATGTGGTAGTCAAAATCGAGTAGCTTCCTAGATCTGGATATCATGAGTATCTTACAATTCTGCAGGTTTAATGGCAATTCCCATTTTATGCACCAATTGTATATCCTGTCTAGATCCTGTGTAATTGCACACAGGATGATAACCCATCATCTAATACCCGAGCAGCACATGTGTCATCTGCAAATATTTCAAGGACGGAATTAATATCAAGCCCTATGTCGTTCACATAGAGAATGAACAACAAAGGGCCCAATACACTTATATGTGTAGAGAGCTTACCAAATGAACATAAATTTGAGTATGCCCTGACCATCACGTTTTACAGTGATCCAGTGGAAGCACTGTTTTGATGTCCCCATCAACCAACTGGGTTGGATGCTGTAGTTGTGCAGAATGCACTGAAGAAAGTGCTGATAAAAGGAATGATTTCTGCCACACCTGAGAGCAATGTTGAAACAGTTCCATCATCAGGAGTGAAGTTACAAACAGAATAATCACAAAGTGTAGTGTAATGCCATCCACACCAGTTTTAATGAATTTCCCTCCTTTGGTTGCACAAGTTCTAAATATCGACACCCTCCTGGTGAAACATCATAAGCAACATTTCATAAATTTTACAGGAAATGAGAAAAACGCCTTATTTCCTTATTTATTCTTATTTTTTGAAACTGCAAAGTATATTTTTATCAAAGAGAGGCACATAATTTTCCAATTAATTTTCACTTAAGAAAGTTAGTGTTTTTAATAAAATTTTTAAATAAAATTCGCTTACAATAGTTTCTCAAGCCCAGACATGTAGGCTTCGCATATACAAATTGGCACTCGTGATATTTTACTGGCCAAGAAATCAGAGTGATATTTAAATATTATAAGCATGCCTGTTCTAGACATTTGTACACCTTTGTGGTGTGATTATAACGTTTTTGCAGCAGATATAATTTGGAAAAATTAAATAGGTTCACTAAAGCACACACAAATTTAACCCTTAAGTAGGTAGGTGAGTAAAAGTTTCAGAAATGGGTATGTCGGGTGCTCACACCACCTCTCCCCAAAAATAATTTGCATCACGTAAACAATTATTTTAAAAAATTTTTTATTGTTAGAACACAGTAAATAAATATATGCAAAAAATTTTGAGAAGAGCTTAAAAATATATAGAAAAGAATTCTCTTTTAAGAATTAACATCAAAAGCTGCATATCATTAACCCTAGAATAACAACCGGGAGTAAAATCAACTCCAGCTTGTCTATAAACTGTAATTAAAATCGTCACCAATGGGGAGAAGAGTCAATATTCAGGATATGTGTAGTTTGCATTGTTACCAGCACTTTGGATCTTTATATCTCCAATTATATGCTGCTTTTCATTGAGTTGAGTGTTGTTTTTAAAAAGGATAGGGAGTAAATTTGACTCTGCATTAGTATTGTCAGAATAATTTTTGAAATTCAAAAGTAAGTATCTTATTGATCTTCTCACCTGAGTATGTGTCTAAATAGTACTATAATGATAATGACATTTTCCCTACATCTACCATGGAAATGGACATTGAATTACAAGAAGTCAATGCTATTCAGAATTTACAAGAAGATAGTTGCTCAGATGTTGATGATGATTTCCCAGAACTTCAGAGTGATTCTGATGACAGTTTATGAGATCCAACATGGGTTGAAGAAAATGAAGTTGAGTTTGAGGAAGAATTAGCCAAAATTTGGACTTCTTCAGATACTCAAAGTCAACAAGTAAGAAAGCAGAAGGACAACTTAGCAAGTTCACCACCAAAAGAAAGGAATAGTGAATCAGTAACTTCTATTAACCAACGTATATTAAGAGGGAAGAATGGTTATACACCATCTGGAATACAAGATGTGAATCTTCCAGCAGAAAAGTTCCATGTTTTTGTTGTTTGTTGGAGTTTAAGGTCCCGTCAACTACAAGGTCATTAGAGACCCGTCCACTGTATAGTTCTAATGCATATGCTGCACAGACACTATACTAATGTGACGATTATTGGGTATTAGCAGTACCCAGCTTTCCCAAGCGACCACCCATGTCAGTACTAGCTGGGCTTGCGTTGCTTAACTTCAGTGATCAGACGAGAACTGGTGTGTCCAACGCAACTCGCCACTCCCTAGAAAAGTTCCACAACATAACATCATTCATATTGCACCTGGTGCTACTAGATCTGCAGCTAACATCCTTGATACAATTCAGACCTTCCAATCATTTCGTATAGAAGCAATGCTTACTAAAATTGTGACCCATACAAATGAAATGTGAGGCATATAAAATTAAGTCTATAACCACTTCAGAAATAGATATAGTGGAATTGAAGGCCCTTATTGGACTCTTAAATCTATCAGGGGCACTTAAGAGCAGTCACTTGAACTCATTATATTTATTTGATACAGTCGATACCATTGCATGATGAGTAGACACAGATTTGATTTTTAAATTGGTTGTCTGCATTTTGACGATCCCAGCACTAGGGCAGAGCATACCAAAGAAGCACTTTGAAAAGAAAGTATGCAAAGTGTTAGAGGCAATGCAAGAAGTGAAAAATCTGACAGCGCTGGTTCTAGTGAATATGCGTGATGCATTCAAAACTTCCAAGCCCTACTCATCAAGCATGTTTTTGGTTTTCCTCCATGTTTTTATTATACTAGTGATGTTAATATACATGAGAATGATTTCGTTACATCCACAGCTAACATCCACATTACATCCACAGCTAATTAGCATCTTATGTATGACTGTCAGGCGTCATCATTTATTTATCTATTTAAACACTACTAATGGTATAGCTACAATGCATATTTATATACAGTAGTACCTCTACATATGAGTGTACCTACACACACGTAATTCAAGATACAAGCAAAAAATTTGTGGGGAAGTGGTTCCTACATAAGAGCTCGAGTCATCATTCATTAATAATGCTTGCAACACATGCCACTTTTGTCAAGTTTTGTGATGTGCATTACGCACAGCCTCTACTGTTTAATCATAGGGCCTAAGAAAATGTGTGCCAAGAAAAGCATTGAAAAAAGAAGCCCATGATCTCCATGAATCAGAAGCATGAGATCATTAAAAAGCATTAGCGTGGTGTTATGGTAGTAGCCATTGCCCATCAGTATGGTCGTAGTACATGTAACGTCATCATCATTACCACACCCTTATCCCGCCTATGGCAGGGTCGGGTCTGCGGGTCATAATCCTCCACTCCCGTCTATCCCAAACCAGGCTTTTATCCATGCCACACGCAATCATGTCCCTCTGTACAACCTGCTCCCACGTCCGCTTGGGTCTCCCCTTACACCTGAAGCCACCTACCGCCTGGTGCCCCATAATATACCGCGTGAGCTCCTCCTCCCCCCTTCGCATAACATGCCCCTACCACCTCAACCTATTTTCTCTCATGTTTTCTGCAATGTCTCCCACCCCCAAGCTGCCTCTAACATACTCGTTGTGGACTCTGTCAGCCCGCGACACCCCACTCATGTACCACAGCATTCGCATCTCAGCCACTTGCATTCTCCTCTCGTGGTTCTTCCTCACTGCCCATACAGCATAGCGGGCCTAACTACAGTTTTGTAAACCTCACCTTTCAACTTTATTGGGACTCTACGGTCACACAGCACACTGCTTGCCTGTCTCCACTTTAGCCACCCTGCATTGATTCTGTTGGTAACGACGGAGTCGATTTCCCCATTGCTCTGAATCACTGTTTCCAGATACCTAAGCTCCTTCACTGCTGGTAGCACTTCATCCCTACAGCGAACCACACCCCCTGGGTCCTGGCCACTCCAACTGAACGCTAAGTACTCTGTTTTCTTCATGTTCATCTTCAGGCCCCCCCTTTGCCATTGCTGTCCTAATGTCCTGTAAACCCCGTTGAACCTCCTCTTGGGACTCCTCTACCCTTCCTACATCGTCAGCAAATACCAAACACTGGGGGGCCCATTCCCCTATTCCTGCCAGCAGGTCATCCATTGCCAAAACAAATAGGTATGGGCTGAGAGCTGATCCTTGATGAAGCCCTACCTTCACCTTGAAGCCACTGATATTCCCCCACGTCGTCCTTACCCTAGTGGTGGAACCATCATACATATCCTGAATTATTCTAATATACCCTTCATCCACTCCCCTTTTCCTCAGAACATCCCATACTACCTGTCGTGGGACACTATCATAGGCCTTCTCTAGGTCTACAAAGATTGCATGCAGGTCCTTCTTTACTGCTCTATGCTTCTCAACCATCTGTCAGAGAATAAAGATAGGTTCCATTGTTGACCTACCGGGCATAAACCCAAACTGGTTTCTTTGGACACTAGTACGATTTCTGAGGCGACATTCTATGATCCTCTCCCACGGCTTCATAGAATGGCTCATTAGCTTAATACCTCTATAGTTCCCACAGTCCTGGGCGTCACCTTTGCCCTTGAACAGTGGGACGATCCAACTCTCCCGCCATGCAGATGGCATTTGGTCACCACTGGCTATTTTATTAAAAAGCCTCCCCAGCCATGTAATTCCTGTGATCCCCACGCTATGCCAAACATCAATGGGAATCTTATCAGGACCTACAGCTTTGTGACCTTTCATCTTGTGGAGGGCCCTGACTATTTCTGCCTCACTAACCAAGTCCACAGCTACAGACGTGACAGGAGTGTTGTTCATGACAATTTCACTGGTATCAGTTTTTGTTTGTTTGTTGGTGTTTAAGGTCCCGTCAACTACAAGGTCATTAGAGACCCGTCCACTGTATAGTTCTAATGCATATGCTGCACAGACACTATACTAATGTTACGATTATTGGGTATTAGCAGTACCCAGCTTTCCCGAGCGACCACCCATGTCAGTACTAACTGGGCTTGCATTGCTTAACTTCAGTGATCAGACGAGAACTGGCGTGTCCAATGCAACTCGCCGCTCCCCACTGGTATCAGTGTTCATGAGATTGTTGTAATATTCCTCCCACCTCTTCATTACCTCTTCTGGCTGGAATGCGACCCCACCATTCCTATCCTTGATTGTTATGGCCCTGGTGACATCCTTACTACTTCTATATCGGGTCTTGGCTAGTCAAAAAATTTCTTGCTCACCTTCCTTAGTCCCTAATCTTTCATATAAAGTCTCATACTTCTGGTGTTTGGCCTGGGCAATGGTCCTCCTAGCATGTTTCTTTGCCTGTATATACTCCGTCTTTGAACCCTGGTCCCTCATCTCCTGCCACTTACGAAATGCTGCCTTCTTTTGATGGATGGCTGCTTCCACCTCTTCATTCCACCACCAAGTTTGTCTACCCTGGTGTGAGCCTCCTACTCTAGCTGTGCCAAACATTGCCTTTCCGCATTGTGTATTCATCCTGGCCACCCTGTCCCACATGGCATCAGCTGACCTTTCCCAATCCCAGTCGACCTGGCTAACAATCTCCTGCTGGAATTCATGTGCATTTGGTGGCAACTTCCACCACCTAATGACTGGTTCACCTTTCCATGGGTGGGTCCTAGCTGCACCCCTCACAATTACCTCCATCATGAGTAACTTATGCCCACTTTCCTTCTGGAAATCCTCACTGGGGAGTGCCCAGCAATCACAAATCTTGGGCCTATGCTGCATCTTAACCATAAAGAAATCAATCTGTGACCTCCCTAGGGGTGATTGAAAGGTGATGAGGTGCTTTTCCCTCCTCTGGAACCACGTATTGGCCAATGCAAGGCCATGTGCTTGTGCTATATCAAAGACTTTTTGTCCCTCTGCTGTGAGTTGGCCATACTCCCATCCCCCATGGATGGCCCCATATCCTTGTGCATCCTTTCCCAATCCCAGTCGACCTGGCTAATAATCTCCTGCTGGAATTCATGTGCATTTGGTGGTAACTTCCACCACCTAATAACTGGTTCACTTTTCCATTGGTGGTTCCTAGCTGCACACCTCACAAGTATTTTCATCATGAGTAACTTGGGATCACGTCAATTTGGCGCATGACAATTTGGCATAGTCAATTTGGCGTATGACAATTTGGCATACATACCAATCTCTTGGGTGCACACATGTGTTCAAAATTGCAACTGTCATAACCAGTGGCAGATCCAGGATTTTCGTCGGGGAAGAGTTTAGCTAATACAGGGG